>CM075856.1:70227557-70619306 GCA_037975125.1 Latrodectus hesperus | reverse complement strand
ATATATATAATTCTTATTATTTTTTCGCTGTGGCTTGAGATTTTCACTAAAAATTTTATTTATTACACTACAAACTGTCATTGATTCCAACTGATCATAATATTAAATATAGTCGACAAATGAATAATTATTCATGTTGTTACAGTACCAGAAAGAGTAAGTTTGATTTTTTTTTGTACAAGAATTTTTTTGGTATAAGAAACGGTTATTCAAACTGAATTAATGTTATCACTGTTATTGTTGTTGTTTATGGCACTTGGAATAGCCAAGCTCGCTATGCCTTTGGCTGTGCGAATTAGGTCAATAGTGAGCGTCTTTCGTTTGGAACAGAATACCACAAGGTTGGTAAAGTTCTACTTTGCTTTTTTTAAGGTGCATCATAATTTTGAACCACGGTCAGGTGAATTTTGTCTTATAAGAAACTCTAACAAGTCTTAACAAATTTGTTGTTGTTGTTACTTATCACAGATTCTTTTGCTAGGCTAGACAACCTCCATAAAACCAGAAATATCTAAATTGTCTAAAAAATGTTATGGGTGCCGAAGAATATCGTCATTTTTAAAATTTAGGCAGTTAAGATATGTCCAGGTGAGTCCCTATTGACGGAACACCAAGAACAGTCTGGAAATGTCCTTTGTCCCTGCTAAAAGGTGATTCCTCTCGTGTGCCCACTCAAATTGTGGGAAAAAGTAGTTTGATAAAATCTGTATCAAAGATTTAAGGTTTCACTCAATCTTTTGGCGAAGTACCATTAATGGTTGGGAGGAATTTTCATAAGCCTATTTAATTCAGTTTTTGCCAGGGAAGAAATCTCACTAGATGTGAACTCTCCAACTGAGTTTACTCCCGCCTCTGATACCTATCTCTGGCCAATAAACCCCCTCTTTATTTCTCCTCTACTCCCACCTTAAAGGGATCCATTGGAAATGCACTGTTTGTTCGGGTGACAATCTCTCAAGAAGATTTAGTACTTCCAGGCTAGTTTGATCTCCAACAGTGCTCCAATTTAAAAGATGCTGGATTGAAGCACGACTGTCAATCAATACCCAGATATCCCTTAATTGATCCTCCACCTCTATTGCATACTATGAATTTCTTCTAATGGCTATTAGCTCTGATCTAAACACGGAACAATTATTTGGGTTTATTATTTTAAATTCTAGTTCTCCGGAGACTGTGTTTTGTACACCCTACTACCTGAGACTCCCCCTTACCTTTATTACCATCTATATAGATTTTCATAGAACATGGAGGGATGTTATGGTTGCTTCAAATGCCAGTTGCTTAATGAGAGCCGGAATCTCTGGATTTTTTGTCACAGTTGTTAGGAGCTTCTCATGGAAGTATATTCCATCAAGTTCTAATCCAGCTCCCAGTGTTTTCAATGAGTGACCGTCTATATTCGAAGAAGAGAGATTTAGTGCCTTTGATTAGGAAAAGGGGCTGTGTTTATTTAGTCGTTGGTTTCTGTTCCAATCAAAGGGGTAGCTAGAAGTTCTCTGCTGCCCTTATAAATTAATTAGCTTGTTATAATATTTTGTAAGGCACTGAATTCTTCTCTGAGAAAGAGGTGGCAAATTACTTTCGTAATTCATAAATTCATTTGGACAACTAATATGTAGCCCTTTGATGACTCTAGCTGCGCTGTGCTACACCCTCTTAAGCTTATCCAGACTGGTCTTCGAAGCACAAGAATATATAGGAAAACCATACTCTAGTATTGGTCTAAAAAGGGAGATGTATGTAATGTGAAGTGTGCTAGCTTCTGCACTCCAATCTCGATCTGATATAAATTTGAGAATATCCAGCTTTTTTTAAGCCTAGAGCATATGTCCTTCAATATTTTCATTACTTGTAATTTTCGTAATTTCCATCTTAACAAATTTAAAGCAGTCTTAACAAGTTTAAAGTAGAAGTATGATATATGCTACTGATGGGTTTTGAAAGAGGTCTTATTGTTAGAAAATCACTAGTTAAAAGTATTGAATTATATATATATATATATATATATATATATATATATATATATATATATATATATATATATATATATATATATATATATATATATATATATATATATATATATATATATATATATATATATATAATTCTTATTATTTTTTCGCTGTGGCTTGAGATTTTCACTAAAAATTTTATTTATTACACTACAAACTGTCATTGATTCCAACTGATCATAATATTAAATATAGTCGACAAATGAATAATTATTCATGTTGTTACAGTACCAGAAAGAGTAAGTTTGATTTTTTTTTGTACAAGAATTTTTTTGGTATAAGAAACGGTTATTCAAACTGAATTAATGTTATCACTGTTATTGTTGTTGTTTATGGCACTTGGAATAGCCAAGCTCGCTATGCCTTTGGCTGTGCGAATTAGGTCAATAGTGAGCGTCTTTCGTTTGGAACAGAATACCACAAGGTTGGTAAAGTTCTACTTTGCTTTTTTTAAGGTGCATCATAATTTTGAACCACGGTCAGGTGAATTTTGTCTTATAAGAAACTCTAACAAGTCTTAACAAATTTGTTGTTGTTGTTACTTATCACAGATTCTTTTGCTAGGCTAGACAACCTCCATAAAACCAGAAATATCTAAATTGTCTAAAAAATGTTATGGGTGCCGAAGAATATCGTCATTTTTAAAATTTAGGCAGTTAAGATATGTCCAGGTGAGTCCCTATTGACGGAACACCAAGAACAGTCTGGAAATGTCCTTTGTCCCTGCTAAAAGGTGATTCCTCTCGTGTGCCCACTCAAATTGTGGGAAAAAGTAGTTTGATAAAATCTGTATCAAAGATTTAAGGTTTCACTCAATCTTTTGGCGAAGTACCATTAATGGTTGGGAGGAATTTTCATAAGCCTATTTAATTCAGTTTTTGCCAGGGAAGAAATCTCACTAGATGTGAACTCTCCAACTGAGTTTACTCCCGCCTCTGATACCTATCTCTGGCCAATAAACCCCCTCTTTATTTCTCCTCTACTCCCACCTTAAAGGGATCCATTGGAAATGCACTGTTTGTTCGGGTGACAATCTCTCAAGAAGATTTAGTACTTCCAGGCTAGTTTGATCTCCAACAGTGCTCCAATTTAAAAGATGCTGGATTGAAGCACGACTGTCAATCAATACCCAGATATCCCTTAATTGATCCTCCACCTCTATTGCATACTATGAATTTCTTCTAATGGCTATTAGCTCTGATCTAAACACGGAACAATTATTTGGGTTTATTATTTTAAATTCTAGTTCTCCGGAGACTGTGTTTTGTACACCCTACTACCTGAGACTCCCCCTTACCTTTATTACCATCTATATAGATTTTCATAGAACATGGAGGGATGTTATGGTTGCTTCAAATGCCAGTTGCTTAATGAGAGCCGGAATCTCTGGATTTTTTGTCACAGTTGTTAGGAGCTTCTCATGGAAGTATATTCCATCAAGTTCTAATCCAGCTCCCAGTGTTTTCAATGAGTGACCGTCTATATTCGAAGAAGAGAGATTTAGTGCCTTTGATTAGGAAAAGGGGCTGTGTTTATTTAGTCGTTGGTTTCTGTTCCAATCAAAGGGGTAGCTAGAAGTTCTCTGCTGCCCTTATAAATTAATTAGCTTGTTATAATATTTTGTAAGGCACTGAATTCTTCTCTGAGAAAGAGGTGGCAAATTACTTTCGTAATTCATAAATTCATTTGGACAACTAATATGTAGCCCTTTGATGACTCTAGCTGCGCTGTGCTACACCCTCTTAAGCTTATCCAGACTGGTCTTCGAAGCACAAGAATATATAGGAAAACCATACTCTAGTATTGGTCTAAAAAGGGAGATGTATGTAATGTGAAGTGTGCTAGCTTCTGCACTCCAATCTCGATCTGATATAAATTTGAGAATATCCAGCTTTTTTTAAGCCTAGAGCATATGTCCTTCAATATTTTCATTACTTGTAATTTTCGTAATTTCCATCTTAACAAATTTAAAGCAGTCTTAACAAGTTTAAAGTAGAAGTATGATATATGCTACTGATGGGTTTTGAAAGAGGTCTTATTGTTAGAAAATCACTAGTTAAAAGTATTGAATTATATATATATATATATATATATATATATATATATATATATATATATATATATATATATATATATATATATATATATATATATATATATATATATATATATATATATATATATATATATCTTATTATTTTTTCGCTGTGGCTTGAGATTTTCACTAAAAATTTTATTTATTACACTACAAACTGTCATTGATTCCAACTGATCATAATATTAAATATAGTCGACAAATGAATAATTATTCATGTTGTTACAGTACCAGAAAGAGTAAGTTTGATTTTTTTTTGTACAAGAATTTTTTTGGTATAAGAAACGGTTATTCAAACTGAATTAATGTTATCACTGTTATTGTTGTTGTTTATGGCACTTGGAATAGCCAAGCTCGCTATGCCTTTGGCTGTGCGAATTAGGTCAATAGTGAGCGTCTTTCGTTTGGAACAGAATACCACAAGGTTGGTAAAGTTCTACTTTGCTTTTTTTAAGGTGCATCATAATTTTGAACCACGGTCAGGTGAATTTTGTCTTATAAGAAACTCTAACAAGTCTTAACAAATTTGTTGTTGTTGTTACTTATCACAGATTCTTTTGCTAGGCTAGACAACCTCCATAAAACCAGAAATATCTAAATTGTCTAAAAAATGTTATGGGTGCCGAAGAATATCGTCATTTTTAAAATTTAGGCAGTTAAGATATGTCCAGGTGAGTCCCTATTGACGGAACACCAAGAACAGTCTGGAAATGTCCTTTGTCCCTGCTAAAAGGTGATTCCTCTCGTGTGCCCACTCAAATTGTGGGAAAAAGTAGTTTGATAAAATCTGTATCAAAGATTTAAGGTTTCACTCAATCTTTTGGCGAAGTACCATTAATGGTTGGGAGGAATTTTCATAAGCCTATTTAATTCAGTTTTTGCCAGGGAAGAAATCTCACTAGATGTGAACTCTCCAACTGAGTTTACTCCCGCCTCTGATACCTATCTCTGGCCAATAAACCCCCTCTTTATTTCTCCTCTACTCCCACCTTAAAGGGATCCATTGGAAATGCACTGTTTGTTCGGGTGACAATCTCTCAAGAAGATTTAGTACTTCCAGGCTAGTTTGATCTCCAACAGTGCTCCAATTTAAAAGATGCTGGATTGAAGCACGACTGTCAATCAATACCCAGATATCCCTTAATTGATCCTCCACCTCTATTGCATACTATGAATTTCTTCTAATGGCTATTAGCTCTGATCTAAACACGGAACAATTATTTGGGTTTATTATTTTAAATTCTAGTTCTCCGGAGACTGTGTTTTGTACACCCTACTACCTGAGACTCCCCCTTACCTTTATTACCATCTATATAGATTTTCATAGAACATGGAGGGATGTTATGGTTGCTTCAAATGCCAGTTGCTTAATGAGAGCCGGAATCTCTGGATTTTTTGTCACAGTTGTTAGGAGCTTCTCATGGAAGTATATTCCATCAAGTTCTAATCCAGCTCCCAGTGTTTTCAATGAGTGACCGTCTATATTCGAAGAAGAGAGATTTAGTGCCTTTGATTAGGAAAAGGGGCTGTGTTTATTTAGTCGTTGGTTTCTGTTCCAATCAAAGGGGTAGCTAGAAGTTCTCTGCTGCCCTTATAAATTAATTAGCTTGTTATAATATTTTGTAAGGCACTGAATTCTTCTCTGAGAAAGAGGTGGCAAATTACTTTCGTAATTCATAAATTCATTTGGACAACTAATATGTAGCCCTTTGATGACTCTAGCTGCGCTGTGCTACACCCTCTTAAGCTTATCCAGACTGGTCTTCGAAGCACAAGAATATATAGGAAAACCATACTCTAGTATTGGTCTAAAAAGGGAGATGTATGTAATGTGAAGTGTGCTAGCTTCTGCACTCCAATCTCGATCTGATATAAATTTGAGAATATCCAGCTTTTTTTTAAGCCTAGAGCATATGTCCTTCAATATTTTCATTACTTGTAATTTTCGTAATTTCCATCTTAACAAATTTAAAGCAGTCTTAACAAGTTTAAAGTAGAAGTATGATATATGCTACTGATGGGTTTTGAAAGAGGTCTTATTGTTAGAAAATCACTAGTTAAAAGTATTGAATTATATATATATATATATATATATATATATATATATATATATATATATATATATATATATATATATATATATATATATATATATATATATATATATATATATATATATATATATATAAAATCTTATTATTTTTTCGCTGTGGCTTGAGATTTTCACTAAAAATTTTATTTATTACACTACAAACTGTCATTGATTCCAACTGATCATAATATTAAATATAGTCGACAAATGAATAATTATTCATGTTGTTACAGTACCAGAAAGAGTAAGTTTGATTTTTTTTTGTACAAGAATTTTTTTGGTATAAGAAACGGTTATTCAAACTGAATTAATGTTATCACTGTTATTGTTGTTGTTTATGGCACTTGGAATAGCCAAGCTCGCTATGCCTTTGGCTGTGCGAATTAGGTCAATAGTGAGCGTCTTTCGTTTGGAACAGAATACCACAAGGTTGGTAAAGTTCTACTTTGCTTTTTTTAAGGTGCATCATAATTTTGAACCACGGTCAGGTGAATTTTGTCTTATAAGAAACTCTAACAAGTCTTAACAAATTTGTTGTTGTTGTTACTTATCACAGATTCTTTTGCTAGGCTAGACAACCTCCATAAAACCAGAAATATCTAAATTGTCTAAAAAATGTTATGGGTGCCGAAGAATATCGTCATTTTTAAAATTTAGGCAGTTAAGATATGTCCAGGTGAGTCCCTATTGACGGAACACCAAGAACAGTCTGGAAATGTCCTTTGTCCCTGCTAAAAGGTGATTCCTCTCGTGTGCCCACTCAAATTGTGGGAAAAAGTAGTTTGATAAAATCTGTATCAAAGATTTAAGGTTTCACTCAATCTTTTGGCGAAGTACCATTAATGGTTGGGAGGAATTTTCATAAGCCTATTTAATTCAGTTTTTGCCAGGGAAGAAATCTCACTAGATGTGAACTCTCCAACTGAGTTTACTCCCGCCTCTGATACCTATCTCTGGCCAATAAACCCCCTCTTTATTTCTCCTCTACTCCCACCTTAAAGGGATCCATTGGAAATGCACTGTTTGTTCGGGTGACAATCTCTCAAGAAGATTTAGTACTTCCAGGCTAGTTTGATCTCCAACAGTGCTCCAATTTAAAAGATGCTGGATTGAAGCACGACTGTCAATCAATACCCAGATATCCCTTAATTGATCCTCCACCTCTATTGCATACTATGAATTTCTTCTAATGGCTATTAGCTCTGATCTAAACACGGAACAATTATTTGGGTTTATTATTTTAAATTCTAGTTCTCCGGAGACTGTGTTTTGTACACCCTACTACCTGAGACTCCCCCTTACCTTTATTACCATCTATATAGATTTTCATAGAACATGGAGGGATGTTATGGTTGCTTCAAATGCCAGTTGCTTAATGAGAGCCGGAATCTCTGGATTTTTTGTCACAGTTGTTAGGAGCTTCTCATGGAAGTATATTCCATCAAGTTCTAATCCAGCTCCCAGTGTTTTCAATGAGTGACCGTCTATATTCGAAGAAGAGAGATTTAGTGCCTTTGATTAGGAAAAGGGGCTGTGTTTATTTAGTCGTTGGTTTCTGTTCCAATCAAAGGGGTAGCTAGAAGTTCTCTGCTGCCCTTATAAATTAATTAGCTTGTTATAATATTTTGTAAGGCACTGAATTCTTCTCTGAGAAAGAGGTGGCAAATTACTTTCGTAATTCATAAATTCATTTGGACAACTAATATGTAGCCCTTTGATGACTCTAGCTGCGCTGTGCTACACCCTCTTAAGCTTATCCAGACTGGTCTTCGAAGCACAAGAATATATAGGAAAACCATACTCTAGTATTGGTCTAAAAAGGGAGATGTATGTAATGTGAAGTGTGCTAGCTTCTGCACTCCAATCTCGATCTGATATAAATTTGAGAATATCCAGCTTTTTTTTAAGCCTAGAGCATATGTCCTTCAATATTTTCATTACTTGTAATTTTCGTAATTTCCATCTTAACAAATTTAAAGCAGTCTTAACAAGTTTAAAGTAGAAGTATGATATATGCTACTGATGGGTTTTGAAAGAGGTCTTATTGTTAGAAAATCACTAGTTAAAAGTATTGAATTATATATACATATATATATATATATATATATATATATATATATATATATATATATATATATATATATATATATATATATATATATATATATATATATATATATATATATATATATATATATAATTCTTATTATTTTTTCGCTGTGGCTTGAGATTTTCACTAAAAATTTTATTTATTACACTACAAACTGTCATTGATTCCAACTGATCATAATATTAAATATAGTCGACAAATGAATAATTATTCATGTTGTTACAGTACCAGAAAGAGTAAGTTTGATTTTTTTTTGTACAAGAATTTTTTTGGTATAAGAAACGGTTATTCAAACTGAATTAATGTTATCACTGTTATTGTTGTTGTTTATGGCACTTGGAATAGCCAAGCTCGCTATGCCTTTGGCTGTGCGAATTAGGTCAATAGTGAGCGTCTTTCGTTTGGAACAGAATACCACAAGGTTGGTAAAGTTCTACTTTGCTTTTTTTAAGGTGCATCATAATTTTGAACCACGGTCAGGTGAATTTTGTCTTATAAGAAACTCTAACAAGTCTTAACAAATTTGTTGTTGTTGTTACTTATCACAGATTCTTTTGCTAGGCTAGACAACCTCCATAAAACCAGAAATATCTAAATTGTCTAAAAAATGTTATGGGTGCCGAAGAATATCGTCATTTTTAAAATTTAGGCAGTTAAGATATGTCCAGGTGAGTCCCTATTGACGGAACACCAAGAACAGTCTGGAAATGTCCTTTGTCCCTGCTAAAAGGTGATTCCTCTCGTGTGCCCACTCAAATTGTGGGAAAAAGTAGTTTGATAAAATCTGTATCAAAGATTTAAGGTTTCACTCAATCTTTTGGCGAAGTACCATTAATGGTTGGGAGGAATTTTCATAAGCCTATTTAATTCAGTTTTTGCCAGGGAAGAAATCTCACTAGATGTGAACTCTCCAACTGAGTTTACTCCCGCCTCTGATACCTATCTCTGGCCAATAAACCCCCTCTTTATTTCTCCTCTACTCCCACCTTAAAGGGATCCATTGGAAATGCACTGTTTGTTCGGGTGACAATCTCTCAAGAAGATTTAGTACTTCCAGGCTAGTTTGATCTCCAACAGTGCTCCAATTTAAAAGATGCTGGATTGAAGCACGACTGTCAATCAATACCCAGATATCCCTTAATTGATCCTCCACCTCTATTGCATACTATGAATTTCTTCTAATGGCTATTAGCTCTGATCTAAACACGGAACAATTATTTGGGTTTATTATTTTAAATTCTAGTTCTCCGGAGACTGTGTTTTGTACACCCTACTACCTGAGACTCCCCCTTACCTTTATTACCATCTATATAGATTTTCATAGAACATGGAGGGATGTTATGGTTGCTTCAAATGCCAGTTGCTTAATGAGAGCCGGAATCTCTGGATTTTTTGTCACAGTTGTTAGGAGCTTCTCATGGAAGTATATTCCATCAAGTTCTAATCCAGCTCCCAGTGTTTTCAATGAGTGACCGTCTATATTCGAAGAAGAGAGATTTAGTGCCTTTGATTAGGAAAAGGGGCTGTGTTTATTTAGTCGTTGGTTTCTGTTCCAATCAAAGGGGTAGCTAGAAGTTCTCTGCTGCCCTTATAAATTAATTAGCTTGTTATAATATTTTGTAAGGCACTGAATTCTTCTCTGAGAAAGAGGTGGCAAATTACTTTCGTAATTCATAAATTCATTTGGACAACTAATATGTAGCCCTTTGATGACTCTAGCTGCGCTGTGCTACACCCTCTTAAGCTTATCCAGACTGGTCTTCGAAGCACAAGAATATATAGGAAAACCATACTCTAGTATTGGTCTAAAAAGGGAGATGTATGTAATGTGAAGTGTGCTAGCTTCTGCACTCCAATCTCGATCTGATATAAATTTGAGAATATCCAGCTTTTTTTTAAGCCTAGAGCATATGTCCTTCAATATTTTCATTACTTGTAATTTTCGTAATTTCCATCTTAACAAATTTAAAGCAGTCTTAACAAGTTTAAAGTAGAAGTATGATATATGCTACTGATGGGTTTTGAAAGAGGTCTTATTGTTAGAAAATCACTAGTTAAAAGTATTGAATTATATATATATATATATATATATATATATATATATATATATATATATATATATATATATATATATATATATATATATATATATATATATATATATATATATATATATATATATATATATATAATTCTTATTATTTTTTCGCTGTGGCTTGAGATTTTCACTAAAAATTTTATTTATTACACTACAAACTGTCATTGATTCCAACTGATCATAATATTAAATATAGTCGACAAATGAATAATTATTCATGTTGTTACAGTACCAGAAAGAGTAAGTTTGATTTTTTTTTGTACAAGAATTTTTTTGGTATAAGAAACGGTTATTCAAACTGAATTAATGTTATCACTGTTATTGTTGTTGTTTATGGCACTTGGAATAGCCAAGCTCGCTATGCCTTTGGCTGTGCGAATTAGGTCAATAGTGAGCGTCTTTCGTTTGGAACAGAATACCACAAGGTTGGTAAAGTTCTACTTTGCTTTTTTTAAGGTGCATCATAATTTTGAACCACGGTCAGGTGAATTTTGTCTTATAAGAAACTCTAACAAGTCTTAACAAATTTGTTGTTGTTGTTACTTATCACAGATTCTTTTGCTAGGCTAGACAACCTCCATAAAACCAGAAATATCTAAATTGTCTAAAAAATGTTATGGGTGCCGAAGAATATCGTCATTTTTAAAATTTAGGCAGTTAAGATATGTCCAGGTGAGTCCCTATTGACGGAACACCAAGAACAGTCTGGAAATGTCCTTTGTCCCTGCTAAAAGGTGATTCCTCTCGTGTGCCCACTCAAATTGTGGGAAAAAGTAGTTTGATAAAATCTGTATCAAAGATTTAAGGTTTCACTCAATCTTTTGGCGAAGTACCATTAATGGTTGGGAGGAATTTTCATAAGCCTATTTAATTCAGTTTTTGCCAGGGAAGAAATCTCACTAGATGTGAACTCTCCAACTGAGTTTACTCCCGCCTCTGATACCTATCTCTGGCCAATAAACCCCCTCTTTATTTCTCCTCTACTCCCACCTTAAAGGGATCCATTGGAAATGCACTGTTTGTTCGGGTGACAATCTCTCAAGAAGATTTAGTACTTCCAGGCTAGTTTGATCTCCAACAGTGCTCCAATTTAAAAGATGCTGGATTGAAGCACGACTGTCAATCAATACCCAGATATCCCTTAATTGATCCTCCACCTCTATTGCATACTATGAATTTCTTCTAATGGCTATTAGCTCTGATCTAAACACGGAACAATTATTTGGGTTTATTATTTTAAATTCTAGTTCTCCGGAGACTGTGTTTTGTACACCCTACTACCTGAGACTCCCCCTTACCTTTATTACCATCTATATAGATTTTCATAGAACATGGAGGGATGTTATGGTTGCTTCAAATGCCAGTTGCTTAATGAGAGCCGGAATCTCTGGATTTTTTGTCACAGTTGTTAGGAGCTTCTCATGGAAGTATATTCCATCAAGTTCTAATCCAGCTCCCAGTGTTTTCAATGAGTGACCGTCTATATTCGAAGAAGAGAGATTTAGTGCCTTTGATTAGGAAAAGGGGCTGTGTTTATTTAGTCGTTGGTTTCTGTTCCAATCAAAGGGGTAGCTAGAAGTTCTCTGCTGCCCTTATAAATTAATTAGCTTGTTATAATATTTTGTAAGGCACTGAATTCTTCTCTGAGAAAGAGGTGGCAAATTACTTTCGTAATTCATAAATTCATTTGGACAACTAATATGTAGCCCTTTGATGACTCTAGCTGCGCTGTGCTACACCCTCTTAAGCTTATCCAGACTGGTCTTCGAAGCACAAGAATATATAGGAAAACCATACTCTAGTATTGGTCTAAAAAGGGAGATGTATGTAATGTGAAGTGTGCTAGCTTCTGCACTCCAATCTCGATCTGATATAAATTTGAGAATATCCAGCTTTTTTTAAGCCTAGAGCATATGTCCTTCAATATTTTCATTACTTGTAATTTTCGTAATTTCCATCTTAACAAATTTAAAGCAGTCTTAACAAGTTTAAAGTAGAAGTATGATATATGCTACTGATGGGTTTTGAAAGAGGTCTTATTGTTAGAAAATCACTAGTTAAAAGTATTGAATTATATATATATATATATATATATATATATATATATATATATATATATATATATATATATATATATATATATATATATATATATATATATATATATATATATATATATATATATATATATATATATAATTCTTATTATTTTTTCGCTGTGGCTTGAGATTTTCACTAAAAATTTTATTTATTACACTACAAACTGTCATTGATTCCAACTGATCATAATATTAAATATAGTCGACAAATGAATAATTATTCATGTTGTTACAGTACCAGAAAGAGTAAGTTTGATTTTTTTTTGTACAAGAATTTTTTTGGTATAAGAAACGGTTATTCAAACTGAATTAATGTTATCACTGTTATTGTTGTTGTTTATGGCACTTGGAATAGCCAAGCTCGCTATGCCTTTGGCTGTGCGAATTAGGTCAATAGTGAGCGTCTTTCGTTTGGAACAGAATACCACAAGGTTGGTAAAGTTCTACTTTGCTTTTTTTAAGGTGCATCATAATTTTGAACCACGGTCAGGTGAATTTTGTCTTATAAGAAACTCTAACAAGTCTTAACAAATTTGTTGTTGTTGTTACTTATCACAGATTCTTTTGCTAGGCTAGACAACCTCCATAAAACCAGAAATATCTAAATTGTCTAAAAAATGTTATGGGTGCCGAAGAATATCGTCATTTTTAAAATTTAGGCAGTTAAGATATGTCCAGGTGAGTCCCTATTGACGGAACACCAAGAACAGTCTGGAAATGTCCTTTGTCCCTGCTAAAAGGTGATTCCTCTCGTGTGCCCACTCAAATTGTGGGAAAAAGTAGTTTGATAAAATCTGTATCAAAGATTTAAGGTTTCACTCAATCTTTTGGCGAAGTACCATTAATGGTTGGGAGGAATTTTCATAAGCCTATTTAATTCAGTTTTTGCCAGGGAAGAAATCTCACTAGATGTGAACTCTCCAACTGAGTTTACTCCCGCCTCTGATACCTATCTCTGGCCAATAAACCCCCTCTTTATTTCTCCTCTACTCCCACCTTAAAGGGATCCATTGGAAATGCACTGTTTGTTCGGGTGACAATCTCTCAAGAAGATTTAGTACTTCCAGGCTAGTTTGATCTCCAACAGTGCTCCAATTTAAAAGATGCTGGATTGAAGCACGACTGTCAATCAATACCCAGATATCCCTTAATTGATCCTCCACCTCTATTGCATACTATGAATTTCTTCTAATGGCTATTAGCTCTGATCTAAACACGGAACAATTATTTGGGTTTATTATTTTAAATTCTAGTTCTCCGGAGACTGTGTTTTGTACACCCTACTACCTGAGACTCCCCCTTACCTTTATTACCATCTATATAGATTTTCATAGAACATGGAGGGATGTTATGGTTGCTTCAAATGCCAGTTGCTTAATGAGAGCCGGAATCTCTGGATTTTTTGTCACAGTTGTTAGGAGCTTCTCATGGAAGTATATTCCATCAAGTTCTAATCCAGCTCCCAGTGTTTTCAATGAGTGACCGTCTATATTCGAAGAAGAGAGATTTAGTGCCTTTGATTAGGAAAAGGGGCTGTGTTTATTTAGTCGTTGGTTTCTGTTCCAATCAAAGGGGTAGCTAGAAGTTCTCTGCTGCCCTTATAAATTAATTAGCTTGTTATAATATTTTGTAAGGCACTGAATTCTTCTCTGAGAAAGAGGTGGCAAATTACTTTCGTAATTCATAAATTCATTTGGACAACTAATATGTAGCCCTTTGATGACTCTAGCTGCGCTGTGCTACACCCTCTTAAGCTTATCCAGACTGGTCTTCGAAGCACAAGAATATATAGGAAAACCATACTCTAGTATTGGTCTAAAAAGGGAGATGTATGTAATGTGAAGTGTGCTAGCTTCTGCACTCCAATCTCGATCTGATATAAATTTGAGAATATCCAGCTTTTTTTAAGCCTAGAGCATATGTCCTTCAATATTTTCATTACTTGTAATTTTCGTAATTTCCATCTTAACAAATTTAAAGCAGTCTTAACAAGTTTAAAGTAGAAGTATGATATATGCTACTGATGGGTTTTGAAAGAGGTCTTATTGTTAGAAAATCACTAGTTAAAAGTATTGAATTATATATATATATATATATATATATATATATATATATATATATATATATATATATATATATAATATATATATATATATATATAATATATTCTTATTATTTTTTCGCTGTGGCTTGAGATTTTCACTAAAAATTTTATTTATTACACTACAAACTGTCATTGATTCCAACTGATCATAATATTAAATATAGTCGACAAATGAATAATTATTCATGTTGTTACAGTACCAGAAAGAGTAAGTTTGATTTTTTTTTGTACAAGAATTTTTTTGGTATAAGAAACGGTTATTCAAACTGAATTAATGTTATCACTGTTATTGTTGTTGTTTATGGCACTTGGAATAGCCAAGCTCGCTATGCCTTTGGCTGTGCGAATTAGGTCAATAGTGAGCGTCTTTCGTTTGGAACAGAATACCACAAGGTTGGTAAAGTTCTACTTTGCTTTTTTTAAGGTGCATCATAATTTTGAACCACGGTCAGGTGAATTTTGTCTTATAAGAAACTCTAACAAGTCTTAACAAATTTGTTGTTGTTGTTACTTATCACAGATTCTTTTGCTAGGCTAGACAACCTCCATAAAACCAGAAATATCTAAATTGTCTAAAAAATGTTATGGGTGCCGAAGAATATCGTCATTTTTAAAATTTAGGCAGTTAAGATATGTCCAGGTGAGTCCCTATTGACGGAACACCAAGAACAGTCTGGAAATGTCCTTTGTCCCTGCTAAAAGGTGATTCCTCTCGTGTGCCCACTCAAATTGTGGGAAAAAGTAGTTTGATAAAATCTGTATCAAAGATTTAAGGTTTCACTCAATCTTTTGGCGAAGTACCATTAATGGTTGGGAGGAATTTTCATAAGCCTATTTAATTCAGTTTTTGCCAGGGAAGAAATCTCACTAGATGTGAACTCTCCAACTGAGTTTACTCCCGCCTCTGATACCTATCTCTGGCCAATAAACCCCCTCTTTATTTCTCCTCTACTCCCACCTTAAAGGGATCCATTGGAAATGCACTGTTTGTTCGGGTGACAATCTCTCAAGAAGATTTAGTACTTCCAGGCTAGTTTGATCTCCAACAGTGCTCCAATTTAAAAGATGCTGGATTGAAGCACGACTGTCAATCAATACCCAGATATCCCTTAATTGATCCTCCACCTCTATTGCATACTATGAATTTCTTCTAATGGCTATTAGCTCTGATCTAAACACGGAACAATTATTTGGGTTTATTATTTTAAATTCTAGTTCTCCGGAGACTGTGTTTTGTACACCCTACTACCTGAGACTCCCCCTTACCTTTATTACCATCTATATAGATTTTCATAGAACATGGAGGGATGTTATGGTTGCTTCAAATGCCAGTTGCTTAATGAGAGCCGGAATCTCTGGATTTTTTGTCACAGTTGTTAGGAGCTTCTCATGGAAGTATATTCCATCAAGTTCTAATCCAGCTCCCAGTGTTTTCAATGAGTGACCGTCTATATTCGAAGAAGAGAGATTTAGTGCCTTTGATTAGGAAAAGGGGCTGTGTTTATTTAGTCGTTGGTTTCTGTTCCAATCAAAGGGGTAGCTAGAAGTTCTCTGCTGCCCTTATAAATTAATTAGCTTGTTATAATATTTTGTAAGGCACTGAATTCTTCTCTGAGAAAGAGGTGGCAAATTACTTTCGTAATTCATAAATTCATTTGGACAACTAATATGTAGCCCTTTGATGACTCTAGCTGCGCTGTGCTACACCCTCTTAAGCTTATCCAGACTGGTCTTCGAAGCACAAGAATATATAGGAAAACCATACTCTAGTATTGGTCTAAAAAGGGAGATGTATGTAATGTGAAGTGTGCTAGCTTCTGCACTCCAATCTCGATCTGATATAAATTTGAGAATATCCAGCTTTTTTTTAAGCCTAGAGCACATGTCCTTCAATATTTTCATTACTTGTAATTTTCGTAATTTCCATCTTAACAAATTTAAAGCAGTCTTAACAAGTTTAAAGTAGAAGTATGATATATGCTACTGATGGGTTTTGAAAGAGGTCTTATTGTTAGAAAATCACTAGTTAAAAGTATTGAATTATATATATATATATATATATATATATATATATATATATATATATATATATATATATATATATATATATATATATATATATATTAAAAATTTACTAATAATTAAGTTGTAGATAGATATTTGAGTCCATTCTGGTAACATCAAATAATATATTACAATATGTCTCTCCATAATTAGTTTTTTATTTTTATTATATTGTGTTAATGCATTCTATTTACTTCTTCAGCGTAATAGTTAATAATGATTTACATTTCTCAAGTATTCTATAAAAATGTATACATTAATAATAAAAACATAACAGAAATATACTTTACGTGAATTATACTTAATTTTAGAAACACGTGCCAGTTTTTAATAACTTATGTACAGGTATTTAGAATAAAAAATGGAATTCATTAGAAACTCGTCTTTATTAAAGTTGTTCTACACTTAGTTTTGAAAATCTCAAAAAATTATGTATAAATAAATGTCAAAATATGATAAGTTCAACAAATAAAATCATAAGATTTCATTAATTTAAAATTTTCTTTCTTCACTTATTTCTAAAAATTTCACAATTTTCTTTCTACACTTCAAAGATACTAAACAAAACCATGGAATAAAGTAAAAATCGAAATTTAATTTTTTGATTTCAAATATTCTCCGATACAGAAACGTTTCTATTTATTTTTTTAAATCTTTGGAAGTGAAAAGAGTGGAGCTGTTCTTGTTGATTGAATATGATCGAGATTTGCCAATACTTCAAGCATGATCCTAAAACAAAACAAATTTCAATCATAGGAAATGTTACATTATTTCGGGAATAATTTCTACGTACAGTTTTAAAAATCAATTTTTTTTTTTATTTCTTACGTTGTTTTTTATTTATTTTAAAACACGAAAATAGACATTTTGTATTTTTATTCTCACATTTTTCCATTTTATTTCCTAACATTCTGAAATCCCTTGAGGTGTAAGCAAGAGAGCTGATACATGAAAAAAATTATTTTCGAAGTATCGGAATGAAGTGCTATTATTTTTTGTTTATTATTTGAGTGTCTCGTCTCTTAAAAGAAAGCTTTTGTTTTAAAGTATCGCTTAAAAATACTTCAGAAAATTTATTTGATATTTGTACACTATATAGCTCAAGTTGAACTCGAGGGAATATTGTTACTGAGTGAAGCTTTCTGTACAGTGATTCTTTATTTGCGCCACCAGAGATTTAACTATATAAAACAAAAGCTTTCTCTACAATTGATTAAGTTTCGCAATCAGAATACTTTACTTATATAAGTTAAACATATAAATTTAAATCTTTATGAATTGCTTGTGAAGAGAAATTTTTATTTCTTACTAAAATCAGTTAATATAACAATACAAATTTTAAGATATACTTATAAATTATATTATGTGAATGCTATTAATAATCAATTCCATTATTTAAAAATATCATTCCATGATTTTACGGTTGGCTTTTTATCCTCTAGCTATTTTTAATTTTATAGAATAAATTTTAAATATATTCTTCGGATTTCAAATAAATACTAAACTGCAAATCCTAGTCAGTAAAAAAGTAGTCAGTAAAATCCACACAGTATATCTAACAGTTTGAAAATTCAAAAAGTATATTAAATTATTGTATAAATATAACAATAATCATTGTTGTCAAACAGAGCAAAATATAAACAGATGGAAGAGATTTTTATTTGCCAAAAAGTTTAATACAGCTTAAAGATTTTTTTTTACAATTTACAGGCAGCTTATAAATAATTATTTTTTGGCCATGCTTAATTTTATTAAGTAATTGAAATGTCAGCCAATAAAATACTTAAAAAAAGTAAAGGTTACAACAATTCTTTTGCATAGAACACGTAAGAATCAAGCGAAAATATTGACTACAATGATTTCAGCGTAAAAATATAGTAAATTGAATGTAGATAACTGAAATGCCATATTTGCCTAAAAATAATTTAAAGATTTTTAAAATTTACATGGCAGCTCAAACAAGTTGTGTTCTGATGTGTGCCCCCTCATTTGTTTAAATAAGTGTAAAGTTAAAAATAAAATATTTTCAGAAAATAGAACACAGTAAAAACATGAGTTTTGGCTTTAGATTAAGAGAAAGTTTTGTTTATAATAATTTCAGAAAGTATAAACCAAAATAATCGAATGTAGATAATTAGATTGCCATGATTGGGAGAAGCATTATTTTTATTAAGTAATTGAACATAATGCAATATTAATAAATAAGGTATGAAATAATGTTGTACCATATTGCATAGAAAATTTTTGGGCTAACAATTGTATTGTATCTTCTATTATGAAATTAAGCTGTGTATTATTATGGAAAAAATGCTTATAAGTCATACAAAAACTTAATTCTTTTTTCCACATTTTTCAAAAAAATAATAAAAAGTCCCATTAATTTAAACTGAATTTAACAATTTCTTCTGAGTTTTGTGAATGTATTCCATAGTATTAAAATAATCTGCGTTATTCACATTGAATAAGTGAGCTTATACTTATATTTTTCGCAAAGTTTGGTTTATTTTAACAAACCAAAGCAGAGTAATAAATGAACTAAGTAATGCTCAGTTGAATGACAACAATAAAAAGTGGTTAAATGTAGTTTAATTTAATTCCTGAATATTTTCCACTAAGTTAAATTCAGATATTTTTCCATGTGAACAATGTATTTATTATTATAGCTTAAATTTCAGATTATAAATTTATTAATCTCTCTCTAACTTGTCCACATAACTTTTCTTCACCAGTTCTTTTGCGATTCTAATAATCAAAGTGTGATAGATTATCTTCGTATCAATGGTAGAATTTTAGGACATTTTTCTCATGTCATGCAAAATTTGACTTCCTGTAATTATTTTGAGTAAGTAATACTATTGTATAATGTTAATTATTTTAAATTTATTTATTAATGTTTTAAATACACAATTTTCCTTATTTAAATATAAAGAACAACATGAAAAATGACATTAATAAAATTTAATAAATTTTTCTGTCTAAAAACATTATTAATATTAGGAAGCTATAATAAATTTATGTAATTTAACTCATCTTGTTGAATTTTGAATGCATTTATTTTTAATTTAATAAATTTTAATTAATTTAAATTATATCTATAAATCATGATAACTATTATTTTCGTAAATCTAGAAGAGAAATATTGTATGCAATATTATATATTTATAAGCAATAAATATTTCAATATTTAAAAATGATACATTTTATTTTTAAAATTAGGTTATAAAATAATACTTAATTACTTCAAATTGCCTATTATTATATCATTTTATTTACTAAACAACATAAGTTCTTACAAATACAAATTTAAGGAAACATGAGCTCAACTTTTACATTTTAATGGCAAATAAAAATACTTATATTGAAACTTTTCATGTTATATATGTATATTATGATACAATATTAGGTTCCAAATAATTTTAAACCTTAATTTTTATTAAATAAAAAATAATATTGAATAAGTTTATTTTGCATTCATTAAATATTCATACTTATAAAATATGTTAAAATAATTAGAATATTAAAATTTTAAAACTAAAGCACACAAAATACTCGATATTTCTTTTATTGTTGCCATGAATCATCGAACCAACCAAACTAAGAAATTTTTATACGAATTAATAAACTTATTAAATATAGAATATAACTGTGAACAAAATATAAGGATTATTCAAAGACAGTTATTTAAAAGCAAAATTCACACACACAAATATATATATATATGTATATATATATATATATATATATATATATATATATATATATATATATATATATATATATATATATATATATATATATATATATATATATATATATATATATATATATATATATATATATATATATATATATATATATATATATATATATATATATATATATATATATATATATATATATATATATATATATATATATATATATATATATATATATATATATATATATATATATATATATATATATATATATAGATAGATAGATAGATAGATAGATAGATAGATAGATAGATAGATAGATAGATAGATAGATAGATATAGATATAGATATATATATATATATATATATATATGCACAGTAGCTTACCACTCTTTTTTTAGACCGGGACGTACAGTTTTAAAGTGACATTCATAACTATCACAACACCGGCATTGAACTATAGAGAAGAGA
This sequence comes from Latrodectus hesperus, assembly GCA_037975125.1. Taxonomy (NCBI): domain Eukaryota; kingdom Metazoa; phylum Arthropoda; class Arachnida; order Araneae; family Theridiidae; genus Latrodectus; species Latrodectus hesperus. Next base: position 70,598,456 of record CM075856.1, on the reverse strand, counting down.
AATCAGTGGTTAAACCACTAACCATACGGCAGCCAGCTCGACCGTAGGGAGAGAGAGAGTTCTGTTATTGTTGTTGTGTGTTAATAATCCCAGATGATCAAGCAACACTATACCATCTCCATAAAACCTATTATTTCCAACAAGTCCAAAAATAGTGTAGGATCTTTAAGAATGTCAGTTTTGGCAAAATCCAAGCTGTTTAGGATATGGATAGGGGAGGCTTGCACGGGTCCGCAGCAGTGGCAATCCGGGTAGTTCTTCTGTCCCTGATAAAAAACGAGAGCTTTAATGTGTCCACTGATGTAGCGAGAAAGATCTGTTTGTTTCTTTCTGGTACCCTTGGTTTGAAGTGCCCCACCAGGGCTTCTAGTGAAATACCAGGAGTAGTTCGGAGGAACACGCCATCTCATGTTCATCTTTAATTTAATAATCGAGGATATCTCTGTATAAGTGGGAGTACTTTCCTCACACTCGCCACCAGTAGAAGCGAAGGTATCAGCCATTTCCTTACCATCTATTCCGACATGGGATGGGACCCAGTGGAAATGAACGTCATGCACCCTTGTAAGGCGATGGATGATCTCCAGAATTCCCAAGCTTATTTTATCTCCCACCTGCGTCCAGTTTGATAGGTGCTAGAGAGAATTATATGTATATTTATATTGATAACGATAAAAACATTAGGATCAAAAATTTTATGTACACATTTTGGAAGACATTTATATTAATGATTTTTTAAGTGTTACTATTATAAAGCAATTTAAAAATTTTGATTGTGTAAGATAATTTCATAAAATTTTTTAAACAATGATATTTAATTGCGTTAAGTTTAAAAGTATAGCAGTGATTCTTTTAAATCCAAATGAATACATTATTTAAAACAGAGTATTGTTAATTTTAAAATGTAAGTTTTATGATATAAATGAATTAAATATATTGATTACACTTGATTGAACCACTGCTATGATTATGAAATATTATAGTATTTCTTGTTATGTAACATCCATATACTTCTACTCTTCTATACATATAAATCATCTTCAGTTCATATAATGATTAAAATTATATTTTGAATGATAATATGAGATGCAAATATTTTTATTTGTTAAAAAAATGATATTTGAGAAATTATGTGCCTTGGAGTGTACTTCTAATAAAATATATATAAAGAAAATTTCAAAGTAGTAAATAGTTTAAAAATTTTAAAAATGAACTACAAATTATATTTTTTGTAAGTTAATTTTATTTTAAATATTGCTTAAAAATAAAAGGGTATTTAAAAAGTATCACATATATATATATATATATATATATATATATATATATATATATATATATATATATATATATATATATATATATATATATATATATATATATATATATATTAATAATCGTAAAGCATGATTCATTATAATTATTTTGAATATTTATTGCTCTGTCAAAACAATAAGCAGTTAAGAATATTTTGAGAATTATTTTTAGATACTTTTCATTCTTTGTTGACACAAGTTAAAAATGCATTTCTAAAATGTCGTTTTCATCAATGTCAAGATAAACAAAGTGCATAGGCTTGTCAAATAAAATATACTTATTCTACTATTCTTTTAAATTTAGAACAGGCATATGTCATTTATATCAGTATGAATAGTGCGATTTGTTAAAATAATCTCATGCATTAAATTTTGTTTTATTCTTATGACTTTAAAGGAAATTCAAATTATATAAAATTGTTTCCTATATGATTATTCAATGAAACTGATATGAGAATATATAAAGTTTTTTAATTTAAATTTCATAATTTTAACTGAAATAAATACGAAAAAACGAAAAACATTTAATTAATAACTTTTTGATACCATTTATCCATGAAGAATGAAAGTGAGGTAATAAGAATTCAAAATGATCCTGCAATGTTTCTCTGAAATTCTTTTTCATTTATAAGTGTAAATTAACTAAATAAAGTTAGTGACAAGTACTAATAATATATAAATTATTCATTCTTTAAATTAATAAAAATTATTTACTTATAATTAATGTGTAAAATTTATATTAAAATAAGCATTTACTCAAACAACTAAATATGCGGTGAAATAAAAAATGAAACTTTTAACTGATCTCAATAAGATTTATTTTTAAGTCATATTATTTGAAACCATGGTTTTTATCTAAGAAAATTAAATTAACTTAAAAAAACAATTTTTTCTAAAAAAAATTAAGAAAATATAAATTTCTAAGTTAATTTTCTAAGAATACTTACTTCAAAATTTTAAATAATTGTATTTTAAGTCTTTATGTATGTTTGTTGAACTGATTTGTTTGTAATAAATAAATTTTAGTGTTTTAAAAAACTTTCATTTTTTTCAGCAAGTTTTTGTATAAATATTCAGTTCCATTCTTATAATAAATGCACTGCTTATTGTCTTGATTTTATAACAACATTATAAGCAATTGCACACATATTTAGTAAAATTTTTGAAATAATATATATTATTTTATATTAATAGCACAATTACGCTGCTTATAAAATGACTTAAGTGCAAAATAATAAGTTGTATCATTTTATAATATTGCAAATGACAAATATGTATTTCACTGATGATGATGTAATTTATGAAATGATATCCTTATACTTTTAAAAATAACTTTATGATGCTAACGAATCTTAAAATCCATCAATCATTTTAAAGCCACACATATTGATAAATATGTTACAAATAACATTCAGATTATTTAGAGCAATCTTGAAAAGATAAATCCTTTTATTAAGAATATTCCAATTGCTAAATCAGTACTCAATCTGAATTATTTATGTAAATCACTTTGAAAAATCTTATAGTAAATCTTAAATTGTAGAGACTATTATTACCGTGTGGTTTAGTAATGCTCTGTCTCTTTCTAATGAAACAGAGTATTGTTGAATCTGAAATAAAGGTTCCTTTAAATGGAATATTTGAATCTGTGTACTTAATTCTTACATTTGATAGTAGCTATTGTAGTCTCAGCTACTGAAAATTGTGTGAAAATAAAATATCAAATTTACATTTTTGATTATTTTATAAAAACATTTTGAATTTAACGTAACTTTATTGGATACATAACAAACGTACATTTTTTAAAAGGTAGAAACGAATAATACATAAACTTTTATTTTTACTTTACAATATTATTTTAGTACATTTTTTAACTGAATAAAATTATCGATGTGAGTTGCGTTCTGATAATAGATTACTACCCATTTCATTTCCTGATAGCATTTATTTGAAGAAAAAAAATCATTTTATCATTCCAGAATTCTCTAAAATATAAAACAACTTTGATTACAAAACATTGCATGTAGAACATTAAATAATTTAAAAAAATACCAATTGGTAATAATTAAACTTTCCCTTATAAATAACATCTTAAAGGATAAAGGGGTGAACGAAATGCAACGGAATTTTGTATATGGACAATGCTTGAGATGTGCCCAAGGAATTTTGAAAAACAATTAGTTCCAAGATTTCTGCCGGAAGACATTCTGGGACAAACACGAAATTTAATAAAATGGTGTACAGAACCAAATTAACATTTATTGACTAGTATTTGTTCAATTTGTCGACGATCCACATGAAGTAAAAGTAAGGAAAAAATAAAAAAATTCAATTTGCAGAAAGAAGAACAGATTGGGACAAAAATGTACAGCCGGCGCAGTTGCTAATTATGTCCAAGACGATGTAGAGAAAAATATGAATCTTCACCTTCCTTATTTATCTACATAGTTTCATATGAATGTACAGTATGTTCAACAGCAGATCGTAACTGAACAGTTTTGAGAATTCGCACATGGAGCATTATATAGTAGTGAGTGTGAATTAGAAAAGGAGTGACTAATAACACATTCCTCTGTGAAGTGTCGGAACTATAGCACTTTCACGGAACCATAGATATGAAGAGCGTGCACTGTTCTGCATCAATATGTTCGATGTAATATCATTATGTATAGAAGAATAAATTATGACTAATATTATAGATTTTAGAAAGTAAATGTTTTTCTTTTTGACAATATGAACTAAAATATTTAGTATTCTAGATATAAAACCAACACCAGCCTACACTTAAAACTGCTTAAAACAATCACAAAAAAGAGTACAACAAAAGAAAATTACAAAAATTGCAAAACACAATACTTTTTTAGATAAAACATAAAATTAAAAAAAAAGAAAAAATAATACAGCAAACAGGATTTGGAATAAAAACTTTTTTTAAAGTTACAGAATTTATGTCTTAAGAATGAACTAATGACAGTCTCCAAATAAAACGCTACGTCATAGGTGAAGCTGCTTTAAAAAACAAAGGGAATGCTTTTTCTGCAGTTCATGAATTTTGTCATAAAAAGATCATACGACATGGGCAAATATCAACTAAAGGTATCCAGACCATGATTAAGAGATTTTAGGAGATATGGAAATTATGTACTTAACATTGAAGAGTCCTTAAATGTATATCACCGGTACTTGTTCCTGCCTTAAGACAGCTGTTGACACATTAGTCAATGGCATAAGATGTTGGGATTAGTAGCACTCCTTCATTTTCTCGACAGACTATTACTACAGCACTTTTTAAAAAGTATTCAGAAACACAATTCCTTATTTTTCGTACAAAATCTGCTATATCCATGAGATTCTCGATAGGAGCAAGCCAAAATGACTTACTTTCGCAGTCAGTTTTCTTGTGCTGATCTACCATCGCCTTTGAGTATTCTGTGGATCAGCAAGGCAGCACTTCTACCTCAGCGAGATAGTTAACACACAGAAAATAGGTGGATCCACTCTAAAATTCCCAACAGTGCCTAAATGTTATTATCTGGTGTGGATTCAAGATGGCATTCATCCTTGAACTATTCTTCTTTAAAGATATACCTGAGCGCCGACCTATGGCATGTTCCTTTACGGATGGTATGCATCAAGGCATGATGTACACGTTTATTGTGCTGTAACTACAAAAAAGTGGCTGTTACTACAGTAAATATTTTAGGTAAATTAAATTTGCACTAGTATTAACTTTTCAGTTCACGATTTAATTCTTTAAGAAGATTTTGTTTTATTTATATTTGCAATGCATGATAACATTGGGATTTTGAAAAGTATCAATAATTAAAAATCAAACACGTAAAAGATAAAAATTTGCTAATACTTTATATGATATGCTTTGACAAAAGTAAAAAAAGTCCATATATATATATATATATATATATATATATATATATATATATATATATATATATATATATATATATATATATATATATATATATATATATATATATATATATATATATATATATATATATATATATATATATATATATATATATATATATATATATATATATATATATATATATATATATATATATATATATATATATATATATATATATATATATATATATATATATATATATATATATATATATATATATGCATTTTTATAAATATGAGTTTGTAATATATATTCTGAAGTATACAAATAAAGATATTTACGTTCAAACATTCAGCGAAAATTTAAAAAAAATGATGTTATAATCATATATTTCCATTTACAATAAAATTTTTTAATTAAAAATTTATTTATAAATTCGAGATTAAGGTGTAAGTTCGTAAGTAAGCGTATGCGGAGAAAATAAAGAGGAAATTTAGAAGTGTGATAAATGAATTAGAAAAAACAGGTTTATATTTTTTTAAATTACTGTTACTGTAAAAAGAAAAAGTTGAATATTTTTGTAATAATTTAAAGGAATTTATAGAATTTGATTAGTGTTATGTTATTGATAACAGAGAAGGCTTTTACAAATAATTTTTGTTAATGTTGAATTGAATTCAGTATTCTCCAAATTTTTAACTCTGACATATAGAACTTTATCTTGAAAACTTAGGTCATCTGTCAGCCTCCTTGCTTTAATCTTAAGGGACTGCTATAAAAAGACTGGAATTGAAAAATAAACTAAGAGTAACATCTATTTCTCTGAAAAGTGGTAAAAATAAAAAAATAATAATAAATCAAGAAATAATAGTTTCATTCTTGTCTGGATGCAAAATATGGGAAGGAATTTCACCGTTGGAAATTTTTATTATATTAAAATATTTAGCATAAATTTGCATCTGCTGAAAAGCATTATATAAAGAATCATGTAAATTTTGAAAACAATTCTTAAAAAATATTTAAAAAAAAGCTTTCAATGCATTTGCGAAAATGAAATTTTTTCTGGGAAAAAAAAAGACTTGTGTTCAACTTATATACAAATAAACTAGTCAAAATTCTTAAATATCAATGTAACAGGAATTATCAACAGCGAATAAGGTGGCAATGATTATTCATGTCAATGGTTTCTAAAGATTGATCACATTATATTAAATATATGTATAAAAATAAGAAGTGTTAAAATTTATTGGTGTCCTCCTTCGATTTTCTCTGTCAAGCATTCATAAACTATTCCACCAAATCTTCGACATTTGAACATGCCGAATCTATATTTATATCATGTCCAAGACTTTCCACGATACCTTTAGAGAAAGAATTACACAACATCACACTAAAAAGAAAAATTATTTTTGTCTGTTGAAAAAGATTGTTTGGAAAGACTGCGTAAAGATTCTTCCTACTTAACTGCAATTATAATTGGATCAAAGCAGGAGCACAATTCATCCTAACAGTATACGATTCCTGAGTAGAAGTCTGTTGTTAGCCAAGATGGCCAATGACAGTAACAATGCAGACGAATCCATCTATTTTGTATGTTTGAAGACCAATGATCAAATATTTTAAAAAAAGGTGATAACTTATCAGCCTACAGAAAAATTTACAAAAATTGTCGGCCATAATGGCTACCAGCAGGTTTTTGACCAGATAATCTGTCAATAACATGTCCATCTCTTTTGGAATTTGGGCAAAGAGTATAAAACATGAAAGGATGGGAATATTTTTTCATGTCAATTTAAAATAGATTTATAAAACATGCAGTGTCATAATTGGCCAAAACTCACCCACCAAAAAAGTCACTATATGTATAACAAAAGTAATAACAGTTTTTAGAATATTCTTTTTAAATATACTTTGTTGTTGCACAGGTACCGTAATAATATTAAAACAGGACAACTATAATGTCATTTTTACAATTGCTTTTAAATTTACGAAATAACGATTCATTTAATATTATACGTACCTATCAAGTCATATAATGCAGTATATACAAAAATGCATGAAAAACAAAAATATTCTCAATAATCATAATTTTCCTGGAAGTAAAAATTAAGAGATAGCTAAAGTGATCCATTGAACAAAATTCTAAAATAAATTTTTGTGAACTGAATTATATAAAGTAAATTTTAAAAAATCTTTACATTTTCATAAAAAGTATTCCAAAACTTAAATATTCCCTAAAATTCTTAAAAATATCTCCAATTCAAATAATGTTTTGACTGTAAAAATAACTTCAAATTTAAAAAGAAAAAATTCAGATTCAAATATATCTATTTTTTAAAAAGAAAATGTTATTTAAAAGTATTGAAAGAATTTATATTAGAGTGTAGCACTTAAATGTCCTCACAACAGTCCATATTCCAATTGTATTACAAATTTTACAGCAGTCTATTTAGCAATAAGGAATTTCACGACATTGGTATTAATAGTTGTCGCTAGACGCTCTTGAATTTGCCCCTAAGCCTTATCTCACAATCCTGTCAAAAGAAATATTCCAAAACTCTTTCTAGTTTCTTACCATATGAGTAGCAGAGTTGTTCTGATTTTTACAGCGTGCTTCATAATAAAATCTTATATTATGACTGGAACTAATATGAACGGGTTTCGAAAATTTAATATTTTGCATATTCTTCATACAAACATTCATTTATGACCGAAATTTCAAGGTGGACAAATGTTATATAAATTTGTTTACATTTAAGTGTAAAACTAAATAATTTTAATTTGATTTCACGAAATATATATATATATATATATATATATATATACATATAGATAGATATTTACTTAATAATGAAAAGCTAAAAGACTGAAAACACACAAATAAATCCTTTCAATAATTACATGTTTAAAAAATAAATTAAAATAAGTAAGTTTTGAAGTCTACGAAAATAAGTTATGAAATCTTAGACTTTAAAATAATTTTTGAAGTCTAAGAATATACATATTTTGATGCTTCATTTTTTATTTATTGTCTTGTTTTAAGATATGAAAATTTTTCAAAAAATAATTAAAAATCCAATATTTATTTTTTATTTCAAAATGAATTTTTTGATTATATATTATCAAGGCATTTATACGGTAGTAAAATAATTTTTCTGATGTGAATTTATTAAATTACATTGCTGATTATTAATTCTAATTAATATTAACATTTATATTAATGATAATTAACATTCGAAATTTTCAAAAATATTCTTAACTTTTTGTAATCATTTGAAAGAAACGTTTCTATATAATATGAAAAATAAAATAGAATTTCAGAATCATGCTGATAAACACAGCTGTTCTAAAGTTCATATGTAATTGTAGATCTTCAAAATCTGTAACACGCTTATCATCATTAGTAGAATTATGAGTAGAATCGAAACTTTAATTTGAAAATTAAATGTTTTGACTCATAAATATGGAAATTTGATTCATTAATGTTTCACTTTTATATTTGATGACCAAAATTATTAAGTTTTCTAATATCAGTCAGAAATTTATTAAAGTTAAGTTATAAATTGATAAAATTTACTTCATTGAAATAGTCTTGTTTCAATATGCGATTTTATAATTTTTATTCCCGTAAAACATAACTGGTTTTGCTTAAAAATATTTCAATTTTAAAGCAAAAAATGTAGCTTCAAAATCTTCAAAGTTTAATGACTTTCTTTATTATAAGGTTTAATATACAAATTGTAATTACTCTTTCTATAAATAAATGATATATTCATATAGTATATTTTTTTCAATTTTCTAACCTGCCAAGTTTTTAATTAGAATTTAAAATCTTCATCTCATACTCTTTGGCATTGATTTTATATCAAATTGTCAAGGATTGAAAATACTATTAATATTAAGTAGAAAAATAATTAGACACGTGTTATCACTAGGACTATATAAATAATTAACTTAACCAAAAAAGATGTCAATCAGAATAAATAATTCTACGTCTTTATATAAAATAGTTTTTATTCATTTTCATTATTCAAAAACTAATTTAAATTAGAAGTAGTTATTAATTTTTTTTCAAAAAGTAATTACGAAAATACGCGTGCGAAATTTTCTTGCATACATATAAATCGTCATACAAGTAATAACACTTAAATAGGAATACATCTTTAAGAAACGAAATATGACTAAAAGTCAGCATTTTATTAATTAAAACTTTAAAAAAATAACCATGTCTTGACTCAAACATTGAGACAGACATTTTTTGAACATTTTAATTACAAATTAGAATTAAGATTTTATTTTCAACAGCTTATTGTTATAACAGAAGGATAACAAAATTAAAACATTGAGTTGTATCTATGTTTTTATTTTTATGTTTCTACATACAAATTGCAAATTGTTTAAGCAATATTTTATTTTTTTAAAATAGACATAAATAGAAAGACAACAGAATAAAGTTTTCATTTACCTAATTAAAAGGTACTATTTAAAGAAGAGGGTAAGACTTTTTTATCACTTACAATAAGTAGTTTTTGATGATTCAATAATTTTCAGCGTTCTTGTATTTGATATTTTACTATTTTAATCTAATAATATATATATATAATATCCTCTCAGTAATAATAATATTAATGTATATATATATATATATATATATATATATATATATATATATATATATATATATATATATATATATATATATAATATATATATATATATATATATATATATATATATATATATATATATATATATATATATATATATATATATATATATATATATATTCATTGCTGAGAAGAAAAATGCACATTAAACATTATTTCTTATAATCTAATTTTATAAGCTCGTATAATGTGGCAATGTAAGTATCAGTTCAGTTTTCAGCTCCTTCACTTGGTTATAGTTTGAAATCTAAAACTAGATTGACTGTTTAACATATTCTCAGCGGACAGAATAAAACGTCATGAGTATAAGGTTAGAGCTAAACTATCAGTCATTTGTTTGACGAGCAAAATTTTTATAAAAATTTACATTATTGTATAATTTATGAATAAAAATACTCTAATCTTCTTTTAGTTTATAAAAATGAATGTCGATGTTTATACTCATATTCGTCATATTATGCTGTACCATTTTGAAAAATTATGGAAAGTGTCACACTATTTTCACTATCTCAACGAACTTTTGGTGAGTGGACTGTCAATGAGAGCCAATGCAGGGAATGGTTTGCAAGTTTCAAATCCAACTTGGAAGATAAACCTGAAAAGGACGAATATTGACTTTAAAAGACCAAGAACTTTTGGCCGCCGTGGAAGGAGAAGAAATATTGACGACTGGATTCTGGCTAACAACTTTAAAGTTAATCATTCAAAAATCGTTCGTCATCCCAAAAATGTTGGTAAATTATGGAGAATGGCCTAATGAATCCCCCACGAACTCAACGACAAAATAAAGTCATAAGATTGAGAAATTTTCATCAAATTACTGCATCGAAACGAACAAGCCATGCTGAACAAATTCCTCATCACTGGGGATGAATCATGGCTACTCTTCAAAAACCTTAAAAGAAAGAACATCAGAATTTTGCTAGGCCAAAATGCCATTAACCAAAAGGAATAATGATGGACGCACACTATAGGATGTCAATATAATGAGTGTGTTTGGTGGGACAAAAATGTAATTATCTATTAGAAAAGCATTATTCTTTGCATGTGGAATAGACAAAGAAAATGGAAAGCAGTTATTGAATAACATGTTGAATATGCTCTGGATTAATTATTTAAAACGTTACTTTTGAATTTTTATGTTTTCTTTCTCATAATAAATAATGTTTAAGAATGTTTGATAATTTTTCACCAACCTAATATATCATAATCCATTAGTTCTTTAAATGAAAACTAAAATTTTGGTTCCTTAAAAATTGATTAAACTTGAAGAAAGGTGATAAAAAGGTTCATTAACATTTTTTTTATTTTCCTTTGGATAATATAGTTTAGTTTTTGGTGTTAAGAGCTTTCAATTACACTTATATAAAAGAAATATGTAACCTAATTACAAAGACTAGTTGAATTTATTTCAGCATTATAAAAATATTTTAAAAATTATTTTTAATAACAGAAATATTTAGAGAAAATACAAAATTATAGAATAAAGTATATACTTTAATCACTGAAATAAGTAAACACTCACATTTTTAAATCTGCAAAATAACGCATCAGATTATATTGATGTTCACTTTACAATTACTTATAATAATTTACATTCGTTTTGTTTTCTTATGTATAATATTTTAAGTTATTTAAGATTAAAATTGCATGGTTAACAATTTTGAAATGTAAATCTAATACATGTACATAAATATTAAATAAACTTATAAGCATTTTTATATATACATGAAAAAAAGTAAAACTTTTTAAACAAAAAACATTTTGCTATTATTAAGAATTAACAATGAATCGTCTGAGGTTCACAAAATACCATTATATAAATGATACAGCAAATTTTCCTTAAAATCAGTTAACGAAAAATTAATCATATAATATATATACATCAGAATATTTTTCTCATCAAAGTGTATTTTTTACTCACCTAAGTATCTTTTTAGTTTAATTGATTGTTTAAGAACACTAATGGATTTTATAAATATCAAGCAAAATATTCTATAGTATGATATTACAGATTACTAAAGGCATACGTATCTATTTTATCATTCTAAAAACCACTAATAGTACTTTTAAATATATATATATATATATATATATATATATATATGTGTGTGTATATAGATATATATATGTGTATATATATATATATATATATATATATATTATATATATATATATATATATATATATATATATATATATATATATATATATATATATATATATATATATATATATATATATATATATATATATATATATATATATATATATATATATATATATATATATATATATATATATATATATATATATATATATATATATATATATATATATATATATATATATATATATATATATATATATATATGTATGTATGTATGTATGTATGTATGTATGTATATATATACACATACACTTTTGGAAAAAACTCTCTCAGTGTGTTCATTTCAGTTAAATGCTCACCTGTAATTTAGTGTTAAATTTGAAAATAAAAGTTGATGTCAAACGAAAAATGAAGCAGGTTTACTTAAAATGAAAAAATACATATTTTTAAGACATTCTGAAAGGAACTACGCAGTATTTATTTGCATATGTTTGAAAAACTCTAAAACTTCACTATACATTTCTTAAAATTTATAATATGAGTTTAAAAAGCGACAAACGGGAAAAATCATGGATTTAGAAATGCATAAAAACATTTCGATAAAATATTTTATTCTGTACATTCCAATATAGTTAAAGAAAGCTTTGACGCAAATCATTTAACAATCCACAGTACATACGGGTAGATATATCCGGAGAATTAACAATAAATAACAATTGCTTGATTACTTTGTCATGTCAACCATAAAAGGACATTAATAAATGAATCCGACTCACTTAAATAAAATCCAGATGAGAGATCAACCTTAAAGACTTAACGGCGATGTATCTTCTAGCGAAGCTGCTTGATCGAGCTCTTTTTCGAAGTTGGATAATACCTGATATCCAATTATCTCTGTCATGAAATAACTTTATGGGTAAATTTAGTATTTTTTGCTAAATAACTGCAATTAGTAAACCCAAAATAATGTATTTACTGACTTGTAGTTTTAAATAAACATTCATATGCTCATTTTTAGAAGTAATTTTTTTATCAATAATATTTTTTAAATATTGAAAAAATTTATTTAACAAAATGTTCCAGGTATGTGATTAATTTAAAAATATCTAATCATATTTATTTATGCAGACTTGGTAGCGTATTTATATTTAGCAATTGATGGCACGAAATATTATTTGTAATTATTATTTATTTATGTCTTAATTTCCTGTTTTCTTTTATTATTGTTGATAAAACATATTCTACAAAGCTAAATCAAATGTATTCTTTCGGAAAAACTATATTTTAAGAATGAAACCAATCTGATTTAAAAATAAAAGAGAATGATTCTAAATCTAAAATGTTTATAATGTAAAATAATTATGAAATCTTCATCATTTTTGGTAGAAATGCTTGATACAAAACTATATAGCCCTTATTATAAATGTTATATTTTATTTATTTGTATAGAATAAATATTACAATACTTTTTAGAACTTAAATTTCTTTGTAATGTATTTCATTTTTATGACAGTGATTGTTGCATAAAACCATTTTGAATAATTAGTTTTTTGAGAGTTAAGTTGAAATATTGATTATATTATGGTATTTTGAATAAAAAAACAATTTTGGTTATTAGTTATTGAACTATTACGGAAAACTACTATGTATGTTACATTAAGTAATAGAGTTTGCATTTTTCACTTATTATACAGTAAATCATAAAACAAGGAATAATGCATTATTTCTTCAGAGGAAAGAAAAGTAAAAAAAAATGTGAAGCTAACCAGATTTCACAAACAAGTTTTTACAAAATATAATTTTTTTTATTTCTTGTGATAATTATTCCACAAAGTTTATTTTTGTGAGGCGGAATAAAGAGAAAACAATGCAAAGAGAGGATTGGACAGTCTTTCATCTTTTTTTCAGAAATTATGTAAAAACTGAATAATTTTTGTTTTATTTCATTCATTATTATTATATTCCATATTTCATAACAGTTATTTCAAATGATAGAATCATTGTTAATGAAGGTAGAGCAATTTTCAAATTATTTAAATCTAAGTAAAATAATTATAATTATTTTTCACAAAAATAGTTAGAGCCCGTAAAAGTAAATGAGGTTATTATTCTATAACATAATTGAATTAGCTGTATTGAAAGATTTAAAGCTATTTTAGACTTACTTAGAAAAGTCCTTATATATTCTTTATTAAATTATATTAATTATTAAAATTTTATTAATAATAATTGTCGAAATTATATTAATTAAGTTTTATTGTAAATAACTTCAAAAGTAGATTATTGACAATAATATCCTATAAAAGTTATATACAATGAAATTTAATAATGGATGATATCCACATTAGCTTCAGAATTCTATGATAAACTATAAAATATTAGTTTCGTTTTATAAAACTCAAGTTAGAGAATGTTTTGTTTATATAAAGTTTCTGAGATTAATTCAAAAAACGACAAAGATTTACCTTAAGTTTTCTGACTAAAAATCAATTTCTTTCATTTATTATTCTGATAGTTCTGTAATATACATTTTCCATTATACATATATCACAATATATTTTCCAATAGTTTTTAATATGTAGGCTTTTTGTATATTTTCTTGATTAATAATTACACCATGTGCTATATAGAAAGATATTAAAATCTGATAATATTTTATATAATTTAATAACATAAAATTTATAATCACACAAGCACACATATAAAGTGCTTAAATTAATTTAGCAAATTAATCACAATCATTCCACTTAATTATAAAGATTTCAAAATCATTTTAATGTGCTAAAAATAATCTCACGTAATGAAAAATTTCATAAAAATTTTTGTTATAATTGTAGAAATTATATTTATAATTTATTTATTACGTAAATTTCTTAAAATTCATAAGTAAAATCTGTTATAATCTTGTTAATAGATGTTATAGAAAGCTAAAATTGGATTGCCAGTTAATAAATTTAGGTAATAGTATATAATATTATTTTATGCTAAGATATGTGGAATTAAACATGGTAAACACCTTTATGATACATTAAATTTATTTAGCACAATTGTTTTAATAATTTAATTTCACTCATCTTGATAATATGTTGCTTTGTTTGATATCAATGAAATCAGAGTTTTGAATATTGAGATAATTATACAACAATTCAAATAATTGCATCATGAAGGGGTAATTATGCTTGAAATCCATTTAATAGCTACTAAATTGAATTTTTATTTATCTAATTTTACATCCTATCACATTCCTTTAATCAAAGTATAAAAATACGTACGAAAAGGAAGCACACAACTATAATTTTTTATCTAATATCTTCTTTCAATAATATATCACAAGTTCGAATTTTTCTAATAAATTGCAAGTCTTTTACACAAATAATATTTACACGTTACATAAAACTGTTCAATGATGAGAATCCAGCTGCAATATAATGTGTATAAACTTCAGTTTTCCTTATAAAAAGAATAAATCATGAATAATGTCAGAAATATTATTTCCTCCTGTTATATTTAAATATATATTTAACACATTTTAAAGGATGATTAGAGCAACAAATATTTGGTTATTTAATTTTTTGAATTGCCTTAAGTTTAATAAGAATAAAGAACTTTATAACTATATCTGTTTTTATATCTCAAAAATTTCAAAAGAAGAAACTATACTTGCTAAGTCTTAGATAATTTAACTGTGCATTTTATATAATGTATCAATTATTTTACAATTAGATGAATTATGACTAAAATCCGAGATTCTGTTGTATTAAGAAATACATCCGTCTCAGGTACTTAATTTATTGATATTTTACGGTTTCACAGTAAGTACTGACAGTAATTACATTCATCATAAATCATACACGAAGAACAGAATCAAATGCGAAACTATTGATTAACCATTTAATGTCATCACTTAATATAACATAAATCTTTCTTTCAAAGCTAGATTCATGTAAAGAATCTTCTCAATTAAAAACGAATTAAAATTTAAATTGCTTGCTTCAAAATTACGAAATTTTTCCGAGATCAATCAATCATTTAAAAATATATTGTTCTAAAAACTACTAAATGTTTTATTATATCTTGTAAAATATATATTTTTAAATAATATATGAGGATATGTACTTAAAAAGCATATTAGTGGAATATTTATATGAAAGAAAATGTTTATTAAATAAATCTTTTATAATAATAATATATATGGGTGAAAAACAGAATAATTATTATAAATATTTAAATTTTGATTAAAATACATTTAATTTCAATGATTGTATTTCACAATTCATTATTAAATATAGCAAGATTAGATTTACTTATTATAGATTACATATACTTTACAAAATAAACCTGCAAAAAAACATAAAATTTCTATTGCATCAAATTTTAATATAAATCCCGCATTTAAAAAGGATTTACGATATTAAACTCTTATAAAACTATTAAAATGGTGATGAATATAAATTAAGTACTAAGTTTGCATGCGTAAGAAACAGAGCATTTTGAAAAAATTGGTATTATTAACAATAAATATTTAAACTATATTTAATTCCAGACATGCTCGTTAAAAAAAATAGAAAGTGTATTTAAAGCATATCAATTAATGATAAAAAGTGTTGTTTTCATGCTTGTCTGAAGTATATAGCATAATTTTTTATTATTATTTTGAGATGTTTAAATTTTTATCAGTATTATTTCAATTTGGGACTAAGTGAGATTTACCCGCTAAATGAATTTTAACGTGGGAGTATTTAGTTTGTATTATTTGATTAATTCTTTTATTATTCAATGATTCTAACTTCAATGATGATGATCACACTTTTTGTCAAAAATAATGGAATCACCCTATATTATTCAAAACTTTATGTTATTTTGTTTCATACTGTGAAGATAAGTTTCTGAAAAAACTAAATCAGTAAATGAATTCATTTTTACAATTTACCAAATCAAGCGTCAAACTATTAAATACAATCTTATAGCTAATACATAAAGTGCAGAATTGTGATATCACCTTACTGACGTAGGTTTTTCAGGTTAAACTTCATTTTCGATAATATACATTGAGAACATATTTCTTAGACAATTGGTGGCTTAATGATAATGCGAATCAGAGTGCTAAGTTTCAACTTAAATAATCTTAAAAGTAAAATATTCTTCGAATTTAAAACCATCAATATTTGATTAGGAAAATTTTAGAGCTATTATTTATAATAGAATGATTTTTCTAAAGTTCAGCTACGTTCTGTTTTTCATTTTAGTTCTCAGAATAGATTGAAAAATGGAGCTGTATAAATGTAACTTTGTGGTCTGGATAAAGTGATTTTTACTTTTACTTTAGTAAAAATTTAAAAGATAAACTTTGTTTCAATAAGAACGACATAAAATTGAGTTAAGAAAATTTACAAAGCAATAGTGTGAAACCAAATGCAAATCGAACAAAAATTTCTACCCATGAACTCTGATAAAAAAAGGTAGTACAATGAGCAATCAGAAATTAAATTTTACTAGACAGTTTTAACATTGTTTCGAGTTAAATGCATTTCATATTAAAAAAAACTGCTGTTCTAAGAGTTCTTGATGGAAGACAAATTAAGATAGGCCGAAGACTCGAAATAAATATCTGCAAATAAGTGTAACTCGACATTGACGTCAGTACGTGAGTTGATTGTCGTGGTATGAATAAGCATACCAAGTGAAATTAATAATGATGCAATCAGTAGTGAACACCATACTGTTGCATGCCCATATTTATTATCAGAAAAAGAATGTCAGACGCTGCCACTTTACATAAAATCAGAGTTAGACATTGGCCCAGATAATGATCGGAATGAAACAGTTTGGAACAAAAAGAGTAGTTTGGAGTAAATTTGCAAATATTGAAATAGTAATTAATTGAAAATGTTGATTTTTGAATAATTTTTGTTGAATTTTTGAATTTATGAATATCATCTTTTAATTACTTTTACTATTAAGAGAAAAATTAATGGAAATAAATTTAATCAAGAGGAAATAATTTGGATGTAATTTAATTAAAGTATGTGTTATAAAGTTATATAATATCTTAAAAAGTAAATGTAATAAAATTTTCATTAAGAAATTAATTTCTAGTTTTTTTAGTAAAAAAATGTTAACATTTTCTAGGATTTAAAATCAGGGATTAATAGCGTGCAAATGAAGGCAGATTCATATGGTCAGATTTAGGTAAAATTCCACCTTGATTATTTTTTACGTTTTTAATTTCTTTTTACCAGAAAAAAATAATGTATAAAATTTTATTTATAAATATCTTAATTACATTCATTTATTTTTGTATATATTTTTGTAAGAAAGAACAGAAATTTTCTTTGAATGAAAAATATTTTTAATAAAAATTAGTCTTTGCACTATCAAAATTTTGTACTATATTATTTCAAAATTATATTATATAATATTATCCATTTTTTATATTACTTTGTTTAAAAAATTATTACCTGCCTAAGAAACAAATGCAAACTTTTTAAAAAAGATCAATAGAATTTAAGCAGTTGCAAACTTCTAAATGCAAAATAAGTATATAAAATAGGAAACTTAGTTATATAAAATCAAATGCCATTGCAGTTAATTCTTTTCTTGTATTCATAACATAATCAAGCTAAAGCATTTTATTCAAAAATTATAAATATTAGGAAAATGCATGGAAAAGGAAAATTGTTAAGGACATGTTATAAACGTATACTAAAAATGATAGAAATTTTAATTATATAAAACGGTAAAGAAATAAATTAAGCGCAATTGCTGCTATGTCTATAATTAATGAGGCAGTTTATTTAAAACAAAGCATTAATTTTCATCAAAATAAATGCTGTCAATAAAAGAAGATTTAAATCTTCTTTTACTGACAAATTTTTCTTGTATAGTAAGACGTTTTCGCTTTTGTCATAATTTTTTTCTCTCGCGTGAATCTTAGGAAATGATCTATAGATTTTTATCTTATATAGAACAGATATTTTTCTTCTTTCAAACTTGATACAGAATTACTAACTTTCAATCATGGAAATCATCACTCTTTTCAGATGAAATGATTTCAGCTCAAATGTGTCAGGTTCTAGCAAGAGACTGAAACATTTTGTATTTTTCTTTTATCATATTCTTCATTTCTTGAAACAAGTTGTAGGAAGTAGTATTTTCTTCTATTTTTTACCTTAATCTTCTCTTTCTTTCATCTCAAATATCCCTTGAGGTTAAAACAAGAGAAGTGAAACAAGACACAAAATAAATTTCAAGAAACCAGGTTGAAGCATTATGTGTCATTGCTTCATGTTCGTTACTTTCTACTTTTATCTGAAGCGTATTTATCTTGACGTAACATTCTTAAAAATTATGAGAAACACAAGCTCTTATGAACTATATTTTAAATACCACCTTTGGGAATATTTTCATTGATTTTGAATATGACATTTATGAATGATTCTCTTAACGATGAATATCATGGATAAAATTTTAAAGATTGGACTCATATATTGGATTAAGATTTAAAGATAAGTTTTTCATCTAGTTTGTTATCATTATATTTGATCTTTCACATGAGACATGAATATGGAATGAATAAGAGACTAAATATTTTTTCCATGACAGTTTATTTAAAGATTATTTAAATTGAAAAATAAATTAGAATATTAATTAAATTAATATTTAAATATATGTTAAGAAAAACACATGAAGGTTTTTAAATCTTAGTTTTTTTTATTTTTACGTAAAATTAAAATGTAACTTCTTGCTTTAAAAGATCACCCACACATTATTAGGAAATGCGTTTTGAAGTACTAATTAAAGTAAATGAATCTAATGCGAAGTGGCATTTTCAAGAAAACTACTTATTTTTGTGGAATACAGTTCTTAATTAGCGAAATGCAAATGCATAAAATTTAATGTGACAGCTAAATTAAAACATTTCCTTCATATGTTTACTTCTCAAAATATTACTTTTGCAGCAAAAAATAAATCCATTAAAATGTCATTGCACATAAAAAAATTAGTTATCAATATATTTCCTATTTTTATATCATCTACTAATATATTATATAAGAAATTGTATTGTTTTCTTATTAAAATGTCTCCAATGTAATAAATTTTGAATTATACTTAATGATTGGATATTCAAAATAATAGTTTTTATTGTATTGGTTACATTAAAATATATTAGATTGTTTATTTAGTTTTAGTTACATTCCATGAGAGTGGCTATATTTTCTGGTCTTAAACCTTAAAATTGTATATGAAAGATATAATGAGATTACTTTCCTTTTTTAAAATTATTGAAAAACATACTCTTTATACTTAAAGAATATTTGATATTCATACATAATGCTGTTCTTTATAGGTAAAGGTATTTAAATCTAGTTAAAACAATTACTTTAATTTTCGTATTTGCCACATTGTTTTTTGTATTTTTTTATTAAATTGTTACATTTTCGTTTATGAACCGATAGAAATCAAATAAACTATTAATTTTTATGTTTTATTTCCCAGTTACAAATAGTATATTCATTAAACATGTATTTAAATGTTTGATGTAAATTCTAGTTGTTATTTACAGTTTCTTTATTTAATCTCCACTCTAACAAAGTAATTAAAGCTTAAATGTGTCACAGGACACATTTTTATTTGTACTAAAATATAAGGTATATACTTCCTTAAATTTGAATTAAAAGTATTATTAAATCATGTAGAAGCTGCCCTGGAAAGGAGCTTAACCTGGAAGGTATATTTAACTGCCCAGCCATCATAAGAAGTTTACGAATTTCCCTTTCAGGGCAATCTCTATATACAGGAGAGATTTCATAGTCTTTTTAACGATACTAAGAATAAAGAGTGAGAATCAGTTGATTTAGATCACACTTACAAGCGGATTTAAGCAAGAAAATCCAATTGGAGAAGTTTCGCTATTGTGCAAGGCAGTACAATAGAAAAGATACTTTTGACGTCAAATCTCATAATAAATTATTTAAATTTAAAATAAGACTTAAAAATTGATATTACATAAAATTTTACACATTTTCAGCTTTTCAGATAACTATAATGATTAATATATTTTGAAAAAGCTGCGTGCAGTATATCATGCGTGAAAAACTGTGTTAAAACATACGTATATAACTTCTATTACTGTTTGAATTATTTCTTAATATTACGATACATAAATGATGGCTACGTATATACTTTAAGGTATGCCCTCTAAAGGAATAAAAACACAATAAAATGAACATTGTATGAGTATTGTAAGCGGCATGAATTATCAAAAGAAGAAAATTCTATTGTACAATAAAATTATTCGTTTTTATGTCTTATTCGTTATATACTTCCATACTTTCAGTTTGCCTTATTAACTTTGATTTTAATAACATATTTTATTTTCATCAGAAAAGAAAATTTCTACACAAAGTCTTTCTTAATTATCATGTGTTATGGATATGTATATATTTTCAATTCATCACAATGTATGAAATCAATAAAAATAATTCTGTAATTTGCAGCAATTTGCTCAAATTGCTTTTTCTTACTAAATTGATAATTATGATGAACATTGTATATCATTTTCTTCCCTAAATATGCTTAGTTTTAATATTTATATATATATAACCAGCAATTAATCTCATTGTATATGTAAACTTTGAAAATATTCATAGATTTGATATTTTAATAAATAGATTGTAACAAATAAAAATTATAAAAATTAGTTTCAATTTGGTATTAATAACTATCTATCATTCTATATATATATATATATATATATATATATATATATATATATATATATATATATATATATATATATATATATATATATATATATATATATATATATATATATATATATATATATATTTAAAAGCTTGAAAATTCAAAATTGAGATATAATCTAGGTATTACATTTGCATTTCAAACATTAAATAAGACACAATATTATTCTTACTCTGACACAATAATAATCTTTTATTTATTTAAAAAAGTTATAGGTTTTATTTTATTCTGAAAATATATTTAAATTCCGAATGAATGCCAAATTTATTGATAATTTACTGTCCCATAACAAGTAGTGGCGGTAATAGCCTCCATCATCAATCACAAAAGACGAAGACAATTTAACGCAGGGACGGTATCAAAATGCACGCCACAATATTGATTAACCATCTAAATGTCATCAGCTGCTAAATTGTAAATTATACTCTCAGGACGCGTTCTTTATGGCAATGTTTCATGTATCAGAATTGAGCAAAGCGTTCAAGAGTTTCCTTATGCTGTATTAGTTTCTCATTCGCAAATTCAGTTGTTGCATAGGATATTTTTTTGGAAAAAATAATAAAAAGTAACTTTAACACTTTTATGTTTTCGTAATTTAGATTTCAGATTTTGGAAAAATTTCTCATCTTTTAAATTAGTATTTGGTTGCAATTTTTAGAAAAATTAATTTTGCAAATTAAGTTTTCTTCTAAAAAATTCAAATATAATTAAAAATACAGATCATGCAAAATTAGGTTTAATATTTGAAACATTTAATAATCTAATTTATTTAAAATAATGCATAAAATGAATATTATAACATGCTTACATGTATCAAGAATTTCATTAGATTTGACGAATTCACCTTTAAATTTTAAAATTTTTTTCTGAACATAACATTAAGAAGTGCTATTTGTGTTTTAATGTTTAAAATCAAGTTAACTTATTGTAAGCATTCATAATACTCAAGAGATTACATTGTAATATATATATATATATATATATATATATATATATATATATATATATATATATATATATATATATATATATATATATATATATATATATATATATATATATATATATATATATATATATATATATATATATATATATATATATATATATATATATATATATATATATATATATATATATATATATATATATATATATATATATATATATATATAAGAGAGAGAGAGTACACTTTATAAAATAATTAAATTCCGTCACTTTTAACACGGTAAAAATTTAATTTATTATTATTATTTCTTTAAGCTTTATTTGAAAAGAGAATTTTAATGAAAGTTGTTACCAGCATCCACTTATATAATTTTTCAAAAATTTAAATCATTTTATTTCAATTATATACTTATGGAAAAGTGATAATTGTGTTAGTATTAATTCTTTCCAGATAAAATTTATTTGTCAATAATTAATTCTTTACTATATTATTGTTAATAATTGATTTTTATGAAATTATTTTTAAAACGTTATTTAACTAAATAATATTTTAACTGTAGAATAGATAAAAACCAAAAAAAAGGTGATTTCAAATTCATTTTAAAAATAAAGTTAAAAGTTTTTTTGTTTTCTTTTTAAAAAAATTAGGACAAATTTATTTTATGTCCTAAAACATATTTAATAATGATAAACAAAATCAGAAAAATTTTTTAAGTATAAATAATTTTTTCAACACAAAGTTTCATTTTATTCATTATTTTCTGAAGAATAATTGTATATCTCCATAAAACCTGTTTTGTGAAGTGTAAGGAAATTAAGACATTAACATTTGGGATCGCCACTAAAGAAATATAATCAAAAAGGCATGTATTATAGAATTTCATGCCTGTTGTAAAAAAAAACAATTCACGCCCAAAATACTGGTAAAATATTTTTACATTATTGCTTAGAATCTTAAATGATTCTATATATTGCTTTGTGATTACCAAATCTTTAGCAATTTACAACAACACATTGCAGTATATAACTTTAATTTTATTTTGCATTTTAAATACAACAATTTCTTTCTTTAAAAGTACTGTAAACAATTCATTTGTAAGAATATCAGACCTATTCTACCCATGACAATAGTAGATCAGGCAGACACGTCAAGAAACATAGCACACAATTATAATCTGTTATGCCTCGATCCATGTCAGCCAATTCGATGTCGCTTTCAATTGAGAAGAAGAATAGCCGTATATTGCCTATAACGTTTTTAACACATTTACATGAATCTTCAAACATTTAAACCACCCATATTGCACTGAACGATGGACATAGGTAACAATTAATTTTATTGTTACCTATGTGGGAAAAAATGGGAAGAGATTGTCTTTACTGAAGAATCTTACTTCTGTCTAAAATACTATGATGTTTGTATTGGAGGCTCGAGGCACGACGGAGAGAAACTGCTGTCTCACAATAGTTTTGCAATCGGTATCATAATTCAGGGTGGTGTTGCATTTCTCTTAAGAATCCCTCTTGTACACTTTGCTAGTACACTAAACAGTCAAAACTAACATATCTGAGATGTTGGAGCTCGTTTCCAACACATTGTTTCATCACCCACCATCAGATCTATTCTAACAAAACAATGTTTTACTACATATTGCTCTCAATATTTAAGATTTTTGCTTAAACCATCGGATTAAATTGTTTCTATGGCATGCTTATTCTTACAAGGTATCACTTACCAAGAATTTCTGGCCCATGATTGCATAACAAATATACGGAATAAACTAATCATTGCTACGAAAAGTAGCTAAAAAAGCATTTAAATATTTTGGAGAAAAAATTGACTAAAGATTATAAATGTGAATGGTTCTGTGTAATCGTACCATTCACAGTACAAATCCTTACAGAAAAATCTTAGAGAATTAGCTAGATTTATAATATAACATTTTCAATGTTAAGAATTAAAATGTAAATATATTTGAATAATTCTGGCACAGTACATTTTTTTCAAAATATGAAAACATAGTGAATATAATATTTATTCATGAATTGCGTAATTTTTGTTATTTTATTTTCATTATTCTTGTATTATTTAAAAAACTTATTTATTAAGTATACAGCTTATGTTTAAAATTGCAAAAACAAGAATAAATGAATATATGAACATCTAAATGCAAACAAGTTGGAATAAGGGGAGATATAAAAATGATTATCATTTCAGAACATTTGTACTACGCAGGAGGGACAAATAATACCTGAAGCACTCCATAAAAGAAAATTTATTCAATAATTTTTTTTTTATTTTGATATAGTTTTGTAACATGAAAATTTTCTCAGAATAATGTATTATACCTCGAATAAGAATCAATTCGTTTTCAAAAATCGAAAACGATTTTTGAAAACGGATTTAGTATTCCATAGAGACATGTATATTGCTCATTTAGAGAACATTTTATAGCCAGTCGTTCTTGTAGGCATAAAATTAATGCTATCCGAATATGGAACTGACTTGTTACGATACGAACTGCCTGTCAAGACTCTACGGACTCCTACGATTAATGTCCTAGAGTACAGGCAGTATGAACTTGATCTTGTAAATGGTCACAACATTACTCTTCATTAATCAGAAAATGTGCTTGTTTGCAGCAAGTGCAGTATCCCATTATACAGTGAAAGTGGAGTTTGAAGTAGCAGTCTATCAGTATAGCAAGTCATTGCTTAGGATTATCTTGAAAGTGTATTATGAAGAGTAAGATAGAAACTTTAGTGCCCCCAATGACAAAACTAGATGAATTTGTTTCAGTACAATTATATATTTTCAGTTTAGCACTGATTCTGCATGTACCAATCTGATGGCCATAAACGTCTCTGGAATTTCAGAATGTTATTGTATTTCCGGATTATATTCGATAACAGCATAGGATCGTCTTGGTCATCTACACTATCACACGATAAAGATAGTCAACATGAATATTTGTTAAGATTGATGGTAATTTAATTGGTGATCGATACAGTTCTGGCATCATAAGACCATTGATTGTAGCCTAGTTCTAATGCCTGTTAAACGCAATCTTCCACCTTGATAACGTAAATGCTGAGGATGCACGTGTTTTTTTAATCTTATTTGAAACAGAAAATCGTTGCTCAT
This sequence comes from Latrodectus hesperus, assembly GCA_037975125.1. NCBI lineage: Eukaryota > Metazoa > Arthropoda > Arachnida > Araneae > Theridiidae > Latrodectus > Latrodectus hesperus. Next base: position 70,572,637 of record CM075856.1, on the reverse strand, counting down.
CATAATGGCCTGGATACAGACTTCTTACGAATTGTAAATATTTGGTTATTATTTGTTGCTGTTAAAATCTTAGACAAAATGAGGTAGATCTGTGTGAGAGAAAACTGTTTCATTTTACCCAACAACTATGATTGAAGAAGTGTGTCATAGACTCGAAACCAAGTTATTTTAAACAAATCACAAGAAAAAGATTCAGTGGATATACATACTCTACTGGTTATATCATAAAATATTGAGTATTTTACATTCCTTTTTTGCTTTAAAAGCTTGAAACCATCTATGTATGAGCCAAATTTATATTGGCACTTTAGTGCTTTGATGATTACTTCCTTATTTTAGGAATTTGAATGCAATCATCCATGAGAGTCATTCAAAAAACAAAATGTAATAAATGACTTACTACAGATTTTTGATATAAAGCAATCAGTAATACATTATTAAGTAATATTTATATATCAATACTATGAACATCCCAGTTTTTAGTGTACACTCATGAGTTTGAAATGTGTCAACAGTTGAAATGTGTTGTTCGGAGAAGTTTGATATCTGCGTATCCTAATTTATAGATATTGTACAGGCAATTTCTTTAGAAATCGCGTCAAAATTGTATAAAAATATTTTTTATGGATATCTTTGAAGGCTTAATCAGTCATTTTACATGCTGTTTTATTTCATTGAATTTATGTTTTTAAATTTTCTAAAAAGATTACATTTCTATTTTTTACCAGAAGTAATACTAGAATTTTGCATAGGAAATTAAAAATTGTATTAAAGAAACAGAATTGCTTAACAGAATTTTATAGTAATTTTAAATTTTCTTAACATAAAAAATAATATTATAATAATATTGAAATAAATAATACAATAAAAATTCATTCAATATACATTAAGGTATACTGTTATACATAAATGTCATCATGACAACTTTTAAATAAGTGTTGTCACTACAGTTTATTACAATTTGCCGCCACTTTTATGTAACAAACTGCACTCTGCAATGTAAACAGAATTTTAAAAATTTAAATGTTGTAGATGGATTATAAGAAAATTCGAAAAACAAATTACCTATTAAATTACGAAACATAAAAAATCCATTTATATTTCAAATAGCTCAAAAAACGTTTTGACTTTGCATATTCATTTCTTATATGATTTCTGTTCAATTTCCACAAAAATGTATATATAATATTGTTTTATTCAAAAGGAATCAAGAGATAATTCACGATATATAATTTCCAGAGAAACTACTCCTAACACAAGACATTTAATTATAAAAGAAATTGTTGTTTTTACTGTTGAATCACAAGCATTTTTCTACACCAAAAAAGAAACCTTACCAATAAAATTTATTTTTAGAATTTTAATGGAAAACATTGAACTCTTTCCACAGGAATAATGAACAAATATCCTTCAAAATTAACACTTTGAAACTTCAAATAAAAAACGGAGATTTGCTTTTTTTTTTTACTTTAGAATTTTCTATTTTAAATAATTATTGATGATTATATATAAAGAATATCAATATCTTAACTAAAATAATGAGTACTATTATAGTATGTTATTATAAAAGAACAATATTTACCTTGATTATAAATATAAATGTAACCCTCATTTTGAATTCAATTAAAATAAATCAAATAAAAATAAAACATTAAAAATAAAAGGTTATTTAATGAGCATAAATTGAATTCATAAAATAATGACTTTTATTTTTATATCTTTTTGCGTACTTATTTGAAAAATGCTGTGGAATATCATTGGTGACAGTCAGGAATCTCAAATGATGAAATCTCAAATTTTGAACATTTTTGTGCAATACTTAATGTGCTGCTGTTTTTTTAAATAACTATCATAATTTGAATATTATTCTTATTTTTCATTTCTGATTTCTATTCCAGTTTTTTATGAATTTTATGCAGCATTTTTTAATTTTTTTGGATAATAATTTATTTTTTCTATTGGATATTTTATACTACTATAAAACTTTTTAGATATGTTACCCATTATTTTCATTGTAGAATTGAATTCTTTTGATTGTATTTTATTATCGTAGCATGCTCTGAAAAGAAAAATAAGAAGTATTTAATAGCAAATTTTAATTGAAGCCAATTGTCAGCTCTTTGCAATGATACTTCTCCACAATTCAAAATCCAGATGTCTAAATTATAAACATTACATCATGAATTTCTCTCACTTTAATGGCCAATATAGAATGAAAAAGCTGATTTTCTTGTTCACTTTTTAACAAATTAGTTTTTCTACTTTAATTAATAATAAATTAAGATATTTTATTCCTATGAAAAGATCAGTTACAATTATCACAATGAAAATAATAATAACAATAATAGATACTTATAATATTGATTTTTATATAAAACAAATAGGCCATCGAAAATGTTAGGTTAAGTTTTAACATACAACTATTAAGGTTTTTACATATTAATTTCTTCTTCTTCTTCTTAGAGTTGGGTTTGTATGTCATTGGGCACCTCTGCTTTTATCACCATTTTGTACTATGCATATTATGTTAGTGAGGAATCCTGATGAATTTAGTATCTCCTGTGTGGACAGTCTTCTTTAAAAGATATAGGTCAGAAATAAATAAAAAGGGCAACATTTCTTCAAAAATTAAATAAAAGTATATAAATAAATAAATAAAGTTTATATTTGTTAAAAGTATATTTTGTATATTAAGAATACTGATTTTCCTTATTAAATTTAAAACTCACTACTTTTTTATGTGAAAGCTTTAAGTATAAACAATATTTTGTTTCCCTTTTCTCTAATTTAATAAAATTATAGTTATATTGAATTTAAATATTCGTTTCGTTATATTTTCTTGATTAGATAGAGTAGTTAATTGGATGTAGAGTTTCCATTCTGAATATCTTTTCACATTCCTAAAGAAACTGATGAATTATTATAGTATACACATAATGCATAAACTACTATTTTTTAACTTCTTAAAATGTATAAAAAATATTGAAAATTTTTAAAAATTCCGAGAGATTTTCAAAGTTGAAATTATTTTCTGTATTTTCTGCATTTCAAAAAGATTGAAGATCGGGAAAAATTTTATATTATAGAAAAAACCATTTTATGAAATATTTTTAATTAATTTAGAACTTAATTTTCGTAAAAAAATAATAAGTAAGAGAACAACGAAAGTAAGAATAAACAAAATATTATTCACATTTCTATGTACTGATTATTTATTGCATTTTATTTTGATAACTTGCTATAAATTATTCACATTTTCTGACAAATTTATTTCAAATTCATATAAATAAATCAGAAGAATAATTTTATTATATAAGTCGAATGAAAGAATATCATAATAAATAATAATTTATAAAATTTATTTTGTATCAAATAAAATGGCAATTACTGTTTTTTCAACAGGTTTATTTTTTAGAATACTCTTACCTGAATTATTTGCTTCTGAATTAAAGTTGACATGTCATTTTTCTACAAAAATATTGATGTAAAAGTATAGTTTTGGATAAAAAAAATTGTCTAAATTATTAACATTAAGAGAAATGAAAATTAATGATAAAATGTTTTTATTTTCTAAAAAAGAAACGTTTTTCAATGAAATGTAATATTTTTTTGCGCGAAAAATCTGTTAATGTAGACTTTATAATGTAACATTTGTTTTTTAAATATTTTGAAACGGATTCATGTTATGGATAAATTAGTTAGATTATATATCTTTTATAATTTTTAATATGTTAATAATTTAACGATAAAATATAATTATAAATTGGAAACAAACATTGGGATTAGGATTCAAACAAAATGAATTATTTTAAGGAAAATACATTATTTCAATATTACATAACAGTTTAACCATCGGAGTTAGATTCAAGTGGGGTATAATTTTTCATATTATTTAAACTGCTGACTTAGAATTTATATACTATAGTAACAAATTTATGTAAGTAAAAAGTTTAAAATGAATTTTAAAATAATTACACTAATTAATTGTTTGAATAAATCAATTAATATAAGATATGATTTTTAAAATTTATATGCAAAAACTAGATTTAATCGTATTCCTAACCATAAAATATATCCTAATACTGCTGCATTTGTGTAAATATAGGAGCTTAGTAAATATAATTTTTAAGTGATCCTGTGATGAATTGTAAATTATTAGTCTATATAATAAATATATTTAGCAAATTTAAAATACGTCTAGCTAAATATAAATTCATTTATATAATAATTTTTTTCATGGGATTTAAAGTAAAATTATTGATATTAAAGTAAAAATGTAATTATGTAAACTTATAAATACATTTAAAATAAAATTTGAGAAATTTTTCTTAAGATTTATCCGTATTTTTTTCTTTAAATAGATTGCTTTGTAAAAATTTGTAGTGATCATTTATAACACAGGTTATTAGAAATAAGTTAGATCTCTTTTATTCACAGATTTTTATTATTCAATTATTTATTTAGCTTCCGTTTTAGAATTTGTAAAAACTTTTATTATTCAACTTTAAATGATCAAATAATGCTAAATACGGGAGAGAGGTAACCGAGTTATTTTACCCAAAATGTAAGGCGAAATGTACTCAGTGTTTATCTTAAAAATATATGAAGATAAAATTAACTTGAAGAAAAATTCCTGAAAAATGTGATCATGAAAGACGATCACTTATAACTAGAATTAATAATAATTATGTGATATATAACTTAAGTACAACTTTTCAACTGTATACTTACACACGGTTTTAATGTTACAGTAAATTCAGCATAGAATTTTAAAAATAAATTGAAAAAAACTATTCCAAAGCTAACAAGCTTTGTACATTCAATTGTGTTTATAAACTGTATTTCATATATAATAATGATTGATTTGCACCTAAATATTCCCTAAACTTTATATATATATATATATATATATATATATATATATATATATATATATATATATATATATATATATATATATATATATATATATATATATATATATATATATATATATATATATATATTATATATATATATATATACACATTGTAAAATTTGTCTAGTAGTAAAACAAAAAGGAAAAAAAAACCTTAAAAACTGACATACACAAAATAGAGCTTGAAAATAATTTTTGATTTAAATAAACGGTTTAAAATTATTTTAAAAAGAGAAATATTTTAAATGGAGATTTACAAATGCAATATCCGTAAAAATTCTTTGCAAATAATTTGCATCCGCAAATAAATTATTTTCATTTTTGTCACGTATTGGATGAAGGATCAGTATAAAAAATTGACCATCAAAACATTTTTCAAATTTGAAGAGTCAACTCTGTTGGAAGAAACAAAGATGTAATATTATATTTTTCTTTCCCGTCTAAAAAGCGCAATTTGATGTCTGATATTGATAGTTTAAAATAAATGTCAAAAACGTCTTTTCAGGACAGTTTGTGTTAAACAAAAGTTAGTTTTTGCAAGAATATTTTAAAAGAAATAATTTACAAGGCCTTAGTATACATTAAAAATGAGATTAAAAATACACGTAATTATTATTATCTCTTAAAGTTGTGTGAAAACTATATATATAACATAAATTTTCTGTGATAAACCTATTTATTTATATTGATTTTAGAAGTTGTCCTTTTAAAGGGATCTAAATTTAAAACTTTTTTTCTTTCTAAAGTCTTTACACAGATTATTATTAAATGTTTCGCTAATTTAAACAGTAAATACTTTTATTCAAAATGTATCAACTTAAGAAAAACGAATAATATGTATACTCTTATATCATTAATTAAAAATATTTCAGAATTGAACATGATCCTTTTGAATATGTGTGTGTGTTTTTCATAAGTTTTTATATTAACTTTACGTGGTACCAAATATTCATGATATATATTTTATAGCAAATTCACAAATAATTAAAAAACTATATATATATATATATATATATATATATATATATATATATATATATATATATATATATATATATATATATATATATATATATATATATATATAGTATTTTATATTAAAATATACGGAAATAATCCGCTGTTTGATTTATATTTGGAAGCATACTATTTCACTTGTAGTAAAATATGAATATGTGCTCATTTTATTACATTAAAAATTTGGGTTCGTATTTCTTTGTGGCAGAAATAACATAATTGCATAATATTTGTAAATTCCTTTAATAAAATAGGCATTATTTTTAGATTTAATTTCATTTTGCTTCCCCTTATAAAAACCATCTTTGCCTTTAATTGACATTAGAAATTTGTTACTTTTCTCATCTATAAAATTTTTATAATAATTAATATTTTTCTGTTCTAATTCAATAAACTTTATCATATTTAACGTTCTCTTTAGCCTTCTATGGCAGTTTTTAAACTTAGTTAAAAAAACTGTGCATTAAAATGTAAATTAATTAACTATTAACAAGTGTTAAGAAGTGCCACTTTTTAATAAATAATTTATAGGTTGCCTATTTTTAATTATTTATTTTTTTAAAATTAATTTCACAGTTATCATTTAATCCATTTAGCTTTTTAGTTTTTAATGCAATAAATGCAAATAAAAACGGGCTTAATTAATTTATAAGATTAACCTTTACAAATTCATTTTCAAATAAAAAGCGAAAAGTAATAATATTATAAATTCATATAATTATATTTATAACCCGATAGTTTATATCATTTTTAAATACTACATTTAAAGCCTTATCAAATATTTCAAATTACAAATCAATTGAAGGAATTTTTTTTTGAGTTTAACAAACTATTTCCTTTTCTAAATTTAATATTAAAAATCAAATGATCGCTATCAGACAATCTGTAAATTAGGAAAATTAACCCCACAGTACTGTAAACTACTGATCTAGAAAATATAAAAGAGTGCAAAAAAGCAAAAACATGCTCAAAAATATTTTTTTTCTATAGGATAATTTTCGTAGGAAAAAATGAAGAAAGGCATTTTTACTTTAAAAATACAACTGCTTAATTAGTTTAGATTTTTATTAATTAGATTAGATTTTTTTAAATAATGTGAAATTAGTTAAATATACATGTTTCATTATCATTTGCTTTTCAAAGTCTAAATTTTATTTATTATGATGCAAGATTACTAATTATTTCGCATTTAAATTGCTATAAAACTGATATTAATTTCAGTACTATATTATTATAAGTGCACCTTGCTAAAATCAATAAACTGAACAAATAACATATTTAATTAAGTAGCATGAAGCAAAAATAAAAGCATGAAAAACTCCATATAGTATTATATACAACCTTACTGAAATGAAATAATGTCTCCCATACAATAATAAATTTGTTTCCTAACTAAAAGTTCTGATTTAGAGTAAACTTTGTGGAGAGATGTTTTCAATGTAAAATTATTTTTTCTTGTTAATTTTAGAGAATATGTAATTTTACAGTTATTTATTTAATGCATACTTGACATCAATGATGTCAGAAAATTTCTTCTTTCAAGATAATATCTTATGTAAATAGCGAAAATGCGTTTATTATATTAAAACTTTAGTTATTGGATGCTAAAATAACATGTTTATGGTTTATGTAGTATACATGTATTTTTGTGTATATATATATATATATATATATATATATATATATATATATATATATATATATATATATATATATATATATATATATATATATATATATATATATATATATATATATATATATATATATATCTATATGTATATATATATATATATACATTTTTATTGAAAAGTTTTATTTTGAATTTTAATTTATAAGAGACCAAAAATTAGTTAATAAAACTATTATATAAAGCTTAATGTAAGACAAGAAATAATTGCACTGAAATACACTTCTTACACAAAATATCACATCTTAAGCCATATACTTTGGTTGCCAAACTACCATTAAACATTTCGCAAAGATGTTTCGTCTTGCATCGTCGAATGCAGTAATATATTTATAGCTCACTGTAACGACTGATTTGGGGAATCGACTCGATTGTTTACTTAAGAGGAAGGAATTTCCTGAATCTCGGAGAAGGTAATTAAAGAGATTCAGTAAACAGAGAGAATGGAAGATATATGCGTAACCAGAGAATTGTGCTTAATTTGTTGCCGAAGATACAAGTTCAATCTAAACTTATTCCTTACTCAAAGTACAGAATAAAACACAAAATAAGATTTATTCATTATAAAATTACAAAAACGTATGTACCTATAACTGCATTAATAAATCTATAGTTTTTCATATTTTCCTGATAAACTTTGAAAATTTATTTTTTATAAAGATAAAAAAAAACAAGTAGTTGCTAAGTATTAATTACATTTCCTATTATAGTACACTTTTCAAGAAAACGAACAGCATTTAAAGTAAACATTAACACAATTATAACCTATTGTGTTCATAGGAAATCAATTTAAATGTGATTTTAGGGAAGCACATATTATATGCGAGAAATATTCACTTAAAGAGCAGATTTATATGATAAGAAATTACAGTAGAAAAAAAGTAAAATTGCACTATATATCTAAAATAAATCAATTTGATATTTAAATTATTATACATTACCGAGCATGTGTTTCAATAGAAAAACCTATTTATTTATCCTTAAAATATTTACATTTAATACCAATTTTTTATTGTAATTTACATGCACATTTATAGAATTCATGTAACAGACATTAAATGTGCTTTCTACAAAATATACGTTTTTTTAATTTATTGCATATTTTCCTCTTTTGATACTTATGTTTTAAATTAACATAAAATTCAAAAAATATATTTTGTGATGCAATGATATGCATTGCTTCATCGGGATAAAAAATTAAATCTACATGTTGACAATTTCATTTTCCAAAATTAATTTTATTATCTATTAAAAATAATTCTTCTTGTATGAATTATGCTGACAAAAATTATTAAATATGAATTTAATTTTAATAATTTATTTATAAAAATGTGAAAGAATAAAATATAATAATATTTTAATTATTCCTTGTGAACATCTACTTCAATTAAACTGTGCTGAAAGTTGAAAATTGTGAATGTCTAAAAGAAAGATTTTAAAACCTATAGTAAAAAGACTTTCATTGTTGCAATTAAAATTAGTTAAAGATAATTACTTATATCATACTTCACACAAAATGTGTTTTAAGGATATTTTGCATTGTTTCTCCTCGTCATATACCTCTTTTAGGAAGACTAAATCATTTGATAAATAAGAATAACTAGAATTTTGAATCATCAAGGAAAAAATGTAACGGTTTTTTGCACTTGTTTTTTATGTACGCAATTCCTATCTCACTCTCTCTCTCTCTGATTAACATTTTAAATAATAAAAAAATGAATATTTATTAATAAATTAGTAATATTTATATGAGCTGATTATAACTGCATATTATTATGACTCTAATTATTTTGCATAACAAAAAATAAAACATTATTGCATTTAATGATTCATAGAAGTTCTATCAACTAAATTCTAATATTAGATGATAATTGTTTAGCTACTTCTTGAAGACAGTGAATATTATTTCTGCTTTTGTTACTTTTCAATATAATTACTTGTTTAACAGCTTCTTTATTATCTACGCTGATTATCTCCAACATTATTTTTGAATAAAAATTAAGGTTTAAAGGCAATGTTAGATTTAAATATAAATAAAAATTTAGTAATTTAATTCATATGGAATTTAATTTAATAAAATAATATTGTAATGAATTCATTCCACGAATTTTAAAAGTTTTCATCAAATGTAACTTATAAAAAAAGAAAATTTGTCTGTTTGAGATCTTGTAACATTAACATAATTAATGAGGTTTGTGCTGGTAAAAATAACATATATTTATAATTAGTTGTAAAATTTAATTTTAAATTTACATTATTACTTTTTAAATGAAACAAATGGCATGGTTACTTATTAGTTAATACATTATGAAAGTGTAAATTACTTATGTGTGGTATGAGACTCTAGTAAGAAAAATTTTCACCTCACAAAGTTAGTATTAATATACATATTATGCGCAGCTAACAACAATAAATAATATTTTAATTTTGAAATTTAACATTTTAATCTTGAATATATGTAAAATACTTAATACATTTGCTTCAAAACATTGTAGTCTGTTAAATAAGGAAAATTAGCAGTTTTTAATGTACTGATAACGCGACCATATCTTTTTAACCATACTAATAACACAAAATAATATGAATTTTTATGGAGTAAAAAAGGTTTTTAAAATCAAAATATATATTTTAAATATATTATTCATTTCTTTACAATAATTTCATTATAAGGACAATAAGAAAATTTAAAACTAAATTATTTCAAACATGTTCTTGGTTTTCAGTCCCATTTTCTAGAAAAGGTATTGGAAATACTTAAAAGTAAATTTTACAAATTTAATGAATATAAGTTTATTACGCCTGCTTTATTTTAACATACACATTCAAAACTATTCTTTTTAATTTTAAATTTAGTTCAAAACTCTAAAACAAAAAATTCTTAATGCTTTGTGATACTTTAAAGAACTATAATAATTTTTAATTTGCTTCATTTAAAATAGTAGTGCAATAATCAATTTTCAGTAAAAACTGACATTAGAGTGTGCATTTTGAAATTTTCTTATATATTTTTGGTTAAAATGTTTTAATTGATGAATTATAAAGCTTAATTTGCGGTACTAATTACTTTTTCAGCTTCCTTTAAATAATATGACACGTAAGAAATGATATATAACTGAAGATAGAGTGTAACCATTATTATAAAATAAGAAACGTAAATTTTTTATTTGAAATTTGCTTCAATTTTATACAAAACTGGTTGTAAAAATACTTTTTACAACCAGCTTTTTACTAACAAATTTTTTTATTTTATTTAGAATTTTTATATAAAATTCGAATATATATACTAAAAAAAATTCTGAAGATTGTCTAAGGAAAGTGATATAGTAGTCATAAATCCACAAAGCTTTCAGTTTTGTAAGAATATGTTTGATTCGTAAAAACAAAAAGATAAATAAAATGTACAGAAATGTATATAAAAACTCTTTTTATTTTTCATGAGTAAGAAAAATAAGTTAAATTATTAAAATCAATATAAAAATATAGCTCGAAATAAAATAATGCATAATTGTAGTGAATTTTATAATTGTTGCGTCAATTTATTTAAATCTTGTTTTTTATTTGTTTCTTTTTTCTTTAATATTTTAAAAGTCAATTTTGAGCACCGAAAAATGCAAACTATAAAATCATTTTAAATTATGAAAAAAGGAAACAAATTTAGGAAAACATTTTAGGTAATTTTAATACCACAAAATTTATGTATTTAAATCAATTAAAAATATTATGCATTAATATTCGAAATTATAGTCCAATTTTAAATGTTAGTATTTGTATCTGTACCGCGGTCGTAGAATATAGTTTGTATTTCTTGGATTACGTATCTAGTCTTCAGATATATAAAACTGCACAATTTCACAATAAATTATTTATTTTAGTACAAAAAGAATACATTTTTGCTTTTAAAAATGGTCTAAATTATAAAATGAGCAAATGAAATATTTACTAGAAATTCTTAACGTTATGAATGTATTTCTTCATTTATTCAATATCATTTTAATTAAAAAATATTGAAATTACATTTTCGAAATTTTAAGATTTAAAATACGAATTTTATTGATTTTAATATTTGCTTAAATATAAGAAACACAATTTTAGACAATATTTTGAAATTTTAAATTTCTTAAAAACTTTAATATACATTTGTAAAATACATAAACCATATTTGGTTTATTTAATTTTAATTCCATGCAATGTAAAGGGTTTTAAAAAACCAATTTTACAATCTTACAAAAGTATTTACTGTATATTTACAGTGTTTTGAGGATTATTTTACTATCATAGAATTCTAACATGTTTAAAGTTTAGAAACAGCTTAATGTAAATGTAAAGTATTTCAATTAAACATAATATTAAATAAATTCTAGGTCGCAAAGGAACCAAATCTACCCGTTTCATTATTTTCCTGATAAAGTTTTCTGAATTGCCTTTGCATGTATTAAGATTTTAAAAACGATTAATTTCATACAAAGTAGTGGTTGCCAGTTTTTGAATATTTTATACTGTTCACACACTCATTCACAGTAAAGTGTTTTTCTTCTTCAATTTAAAAAACAATTGTCATGTAAATCCATGGCCTAACTTTTCAAAATTTTGTGAAACAAATTTCTTGTATTCCCATTTTATTGAAACCACTGTGTTAATCACTTCTTATCGACATTAGTTATTAATTTAATAAAATAAAAAACCATGACTTCATTTTAATTTTCTTATTTAAAAAGTTATTTGCCTTGTTAATGTCTTTTCTCTATTCCTTATTATATTGCTTTATAATCAAGCTCTTAAACTAAATAACGTGTTTCATATTATTACCTGTGATTCATTACAGAATGCAATTTTTTCGTTTTTGGCATTTAGTTTGTATACAGTTCTTGTTTGTTTAGCTTGAATGGTATTATAGTTTGTTTAGTTTTCTTGTTTGTTTAATTTGTACACATGTATAATTTGTACACATGTATATATATATATATATATATATATATATATATATATATATATATATATATATATATCATGTTTTTTGCATACTAAATTCATAATTTTACTTGATAAAAAATTAACCGTTTAATTCTAAAAATAGTTAATAAAACTTCAAATTTCATAACTAAATATTATTTGAAATATATGTAGCAGGTTTTCAAAAAATAATGAAGTAAAAAATCATCAATACTTGAATGTGAGAGTGACACATAAAGTTCATCAAAATTGACATTCGTACCTTCATCTTTTGATAACATCATGCAAGTACAACGACTGACAATAAAAATTATAAGAAGAAACATAATTGCCAATTGCAATACAGATTTTGGGATGTTTATTATAATGTTCAAAGTAGTGAATGGTTCGTAGTAACTATAATCTACTTAAAAATAAAAATAAAGCAATATTCTACGATTATATCTTTCTCTCAAAAATAAAAACACCAAACAAGACTTTTACTTAGAGAATTCTGAAGCAGAAGATCTCTTTTGTAAGCAGTTAATTAAGATAAACTTTTAAACTGTTAAATTATAGTTTTTAATATATATATATATATATATATTTGTATAGTATGGGTAATAAGCTCGTAGCGTTTTTACCACCAAAGACTTTTATTTAAATAAAAACAGTTATACCCATAAGTTAATAAAATATATATTCACCGTTGTTGCTCTTTACAACCCCTTTCCACCTCTCGACCAATTTGTTGATACCGTTCTGCCAAAAATCACCTGGTCTGGTGTCAGAGAAATTGTTGATCCAGGACCTCTTTGTTATCGAAAGTAACGCCCTTTCAATGGTTTGACAAGGAGCGGAAAAGATGCTAATCGGTCGGTGCAAGGTCATGAGAAAACAGCGAATGCAGGAAGACCTCCCATTCGAGCTCTTGGAATGTGGCTTTGACGACTTATGCAGCATGGGGTCTGGCGTTATCGCCAAAAAATATGGTTTGACCATGTTGATCAAGTCTTTTCAGTGGAATAGCTTCATTCAGACATGTAGTTGAGCAATGTAGAGTTCCTTGTTGACACTGACATTCTTTTCGAATATTAACCAGTGCTTCAAAAGGTTCTTAAAAACTGGCTCAACCAAACGTCTTTGACTATATTTGTTGTCGGATTTTATAGTAAAAGCAAAAGGATTATATCTATTTAAATAACATGTCATTTCATTGTGAAATATCAAACTTTAATTGAATATACAAAGAGAAACATTTCTTTTTCAAAATTATTTGTATTATATTTTTTCCTTTCTCTGCGATGTCAAATTTATCTAAAAATCCAAAACAGAAATCAAAGGCATGTTTTTTTTATTTGTTATCACATTTTAAAACAATTTTATCATTTTCAGATAAAGCTATTATAAGTTATGACGGCATTGTAGGTATAAATCAAAATGTATTAGTATTTAATCTTCTTCTCTGAACCAAAGACATGATGCATATACTAGTGTATAAATAAATTTAATCTTTTCCTAACACATTTATTTAACTGTGTATATTCTAAATAATTTCACGTAAGGATAAAATTTTACATGTGAACCACTTTTTGTATTCATTATTTTTATAATTCCTTACTATATCATATTCAAATAAAATTTGACTTGAATGCAGCATACGTGTATTATAAATTAACAAATATCCAAGAGCCAACAAATTTATCTAACATAGAATAAATTAAATTATAATCATAGCAGAACTTAACTAATAGTTATTTTCACTAAACAAAGTGTAATTAAAAGTTAAAACACTTGACTGCAAATGCTACTCAGAATATTTCTATCAATAATTATAAGTTGATGATATCAAACTATAAAGTATTTTCATAGACACTAATTTATAATAGTCATGACGTAAATGCTAAAATAAAAAACCTAAATAAAGTTATACTGTTAAATAACTGTTAATAAACAGTTAAATAAATTATTGTTTCTGATAAGAATTTGTAAACATATCTGTATAAAATACTTTAATTCTTAAATAGTTCTCTAAAATTATTAATGTGTTTTAATATAAACATAATCTATAATTGCGATTGTGAATACTATTATATATATATATATATATATATATATATATATATATATATATATATATATATATATATATATTGCTAATAAGGAATATAATAGTTAAGGAAAGAATAGCCAAAATTATAATTTTATAGAAGTATTGTATAAGAATAAGACATTGAACTGGGAAATTAAAAGCACTTTTCGAGAAACGTAAAATTTTTTTCAATGGTTTTCCTTTTGATTTTGAATACTATCTTTGTAAATAATATGATGATATTCAATTGAAAATATTTTTTTCCATTTAGATATACTTCAATCTCGTTTACGATCTAAAAAAGATGTTATTAATTATAAGATAAATTGAAATTTACCAAAAAATAACATGTTCTTACACTAGCATTTATACACACAAAATCAAAAACTTTTCTGTAGTTTCCCAAACCCGTATTTAAGAAAACAATTTTTATAATATAAAAATAAAGAAAAGAAAAAAAATACTAATTTTGTTATAGTTTTAGTTTGACATTTACTTGCATTCAATTTGACTATATGTTAAAGAAATACTCCAAATGTTTAAATGTTTTAGTAATACTTATAAGAGCAAATGTAAAATGTCTCATTTTTTCAGACAAATAATGAAACACATTTCTATGCACAAGTATTTATGTTTAAGCACTGATATACAAAGAAATGTTTTATTCCAGGAGAGAAGACTTTTTATCTGAAAATTGTCCATAGAAATTCTTCAGAAACTTGCAAAATCCATTGAAAGCACTTTCTGCGAAAAATAAAACAATGTACGTACAACTGTTATTACTGGAAATCTATATTTTCCCTCTTTTTCTAAAGTTTTTATAAAAATATTTACATTCTTTGACAAATACAGAACCATTTCCATTCCAGACACGTATCAATCCAACTACTAGCAATCAAAAGTGGGCTCTCGAAAACAATTTTGTTCTAAAAATGTACTCCACAAAAATAAAGAAAACTGATAAACGTAGCAATAGTTAAGTTAAAAAATTGTAAGTAACTTTCAAATTGATTTTGAAAAAATGCCTATTGATCTAAGACACTAACATTTTTGGATCTTTAGTATTCAAAAGAAATATTTAAATAAGTAATATTCTTTCTATTTCAGAACAAATAAAAGTTTCTCCCGCTTTGATGAAATTAAATTGGAACGGAATCTAAATAAAATAAAAACTTATCCATTTTTTTAGAATTGTTTATACTTTTTTCGTTCTGCATTGAAAAGTAATTTGCAATTAAATTTAAAAAGCTTTTTGGCAAAGAAACAATAATTAATATAAAGCAATAATTGGAATAAAAGATTCATTATAGAAAATAATTGTTTATGTTTTTGTTTATTTCTTTTTCCCTTTATGAGTTTAAGTTTTTCAAAGTAATTTAGAGATATATTTTAAATTTCTTAAAAACGAAATGTTGAATTTGCAAATAAATATTTTATGAAGTGCAAAACAAAATAACATATATTTGAATGTTATTAAAGTAATATACTATAATTATTTTATTTGCTTCTGTTATCGGTTTTTCCTAATAGCTATTTATATGTATTGAAAAAATATGGGACATTTTAGCATTTAAAATTATATAATCATTGATATTAAAAGTTCAAAAAATAATAAATTATTTTATGTAATTTAAGCAAATCAAATTTAGCTATATTCAATAGAATAAAGGAAAAACAATATTCAGTACAATTTTTTCTTGAAATAATCTAATCAAAAGAGAAGGTCATGTAGCAAGAAGAAGGGATGCAATCACGTATGTAAGATCCTGATTCAACTCAAATACCTTTGCTTCGTGACTTAAACTACGCTGGTCAGAAAAATGTCCTATTTTGTTTTGCCCCCAAAAAAAGCTTATAACACGTATTGCAACTATGTACTTTATACCCATGCTTCTATTTCAAATCAATATCAATTCGTAAGAGAATAAGAATGATTTTTTACATAGAGTCATGTAGACAACTGAGAAAAATATTTTTTGTAAAGATTGGATCATTCTTTTCGATTCAACTTTTGCCTTTGGCAAGACACTAAAACTCAAATTTCGGAAAATGTAATAAATGTAAGTATTAAAGAATAAAGTTCAAACTTTTCTAAAAATATTTATTTTTGTAATAGATTGATTCATACACAATGTTAAATTGATATCACGTTTTGATGAGTTTGTTTTAAAAAATAAAGTTATCTCGAATGAAAGAAAATAATTTTATAATCCATATACCTTCATACATACTTCATACATTAAAAGCACATAAAATCAAGTAAATTTAAAATACATCGTTATGAGTAAAGCTGAATTTTATTTTTGATTTCTAAATGGTGATACTTCAAAAATAACTTTTAAGTTTTTACAATACAAATTAAAATGGAGAAATTTCATGGGACAAAACTAAAACGAAATATTATTTCATCTGTCGTATTTTATTCCACATGAAATTAAATCAGATTATTTTTGTAGCAAAAATTTGCTTACGAATAAAATAAAATATTTATAACAAGAAAGTTTGCATGTAAAAATAGTATAATACCAAATATGGTAGTAATCTTTATGTTTTTTTGGCTTATTAAGAACATAAATAGAATTTTGTTGTTGTTTTTTTTTATTTTTGGTCATATTTTATTTTTGATATTTTTGGAGACTCTAATAAAAATTAAAGAATTGCATAATAATAGTAACCCATATATCTGACAGCTGAAAGACAGCTATTTTTACATTTCTAAGAGAATAAAAGTTTAAAATTGACCTTCTGTGAATATTTTCAAGAATGTCACCGTTTTCAAAATAAAATTCGATTAACAGATGAATTTCGTAGCAAGAAAAGTTTCTGTATTGACAATCGTAAGAGACACCCAAAAGATAAATTCAAATAATAGTTTGAATATATATACATATATATATATATATATATATATATATATATATATATATATATATATATATATATATATATATATATAGTATATATATATATATATATATATATATATATATATATATATATATATATATATATATATATATTATTTCAAAATACACTAACCACAAATTTTTATAAGCAACACCTTAAAATCAAAAATAGTGTTTAAAAACAAACTTTTAATTACATATGACAGCGTTATATTAAGTAAAAGGAAACGCGTACCTTTTTTACTTTATTTACTTAAAATACTTGAATTTATGTCAGGAAATTGCCAGACATTTTCTAAAATGAAGAATGTATATATATTGCTGTTTTTAAGAAAACTGAATAATCATGTGAGTGTTATTACTTCTAAATAAATTTCTAGCATATTACTTAAGAAAGTTTATTTCCTTTTGTTTTTATACATAGAGCTAATTTTTACTCATTTGTGTAGAGAAAATCAATGTATTTTTCTAAGTATTATTCACCAAAATTTGCATTAGCTTAGAGGATTTTCCTTTTTTTATCATGTATTGAATACTAATAAGCAAACATATTTACGTTAATAAAATTAGCTGAATTATTTTTAGTATGTATTTAAGAAGAATTTTAGGAGTATTAAAATTATTATGAGATTTTCTATTTTAATATTAATTCTTTTGTTAAACTGACAATGATAATCTACTTGAAACTTTCAAAATTCCAGTATTTAAAATCAGGAGAATAATTTTAATTTTAATATAAAATATTTTATTTAACGTAGTACGTACACTTTGAGCATTATTTGTGAAAAACAATGTAGAAAATGTCTTTATCGATTTCTTTATAACTTTCTCTTCAATTATTTGTAATTTTGATTTTTGCCTATGTATGTCAATTTTTAAATAATTTTCCATTAAATTATTTGTATTATTAGATTTTCAATAATTATTTAAGATTTCCTCATTCATAAGACCTATAATTTATAAAGTACAGTGAAAATGAGATACTATAATATTAAGAAAACTCTAAAGTACAATATACATTTCATCCGAGGGAAATTCAAGAAATATTTATAAATATTTTGTATTGGGAAAATAATATATCTTACACAATAGCTGACACATACATTTAATTCTCATATTAGTGTGATGGTACTGTCACGCCAGTCGGAGGATAAGCAACAACAACAACAGTTATCATATTATTTTGTCGTCGCCTTAGGCTTCCTTATCCTAATTGAGTAATTTTAAGTATACAAACAGGCCATTTAAAAATCATGCAAAATTCCGATTTGGGGTTAATTGATTCCAATCAAAAATGAACCAAAGTTTATAATGAATTAATCAAAATACCATTCATTAGCAATTTTTTTTTCTGTAAGCAATCAGAAGCATATTTTATTCAGTTAATTTAACTCTTATTCACTTTATAATATTTCATCTGAAAAATTAAAATCAACTTTGATCAAATGATATAAAAAATTAATTAGTTACAAATTTGTTTCTACTATTTTAAATGAAAACAATATCTATATTTCAACAATAAAAGATTCATAGGAAGTGATATATTATACTAAAAATATTTCTTTTGATAATATGAAATATCACACCGGAATTAAAATTAGCATTCAATATTAATCAAGTAAGCTTGGGACATTTATGAATATTTTTCTTAAAACTAATCTGTCATTTATTTCTTTAAAAATATTTTTTCAAAAAGAATTTTCTCAAATTTGATGGTCCTTTTCTTAAAAATAATATAAATTAAACTATTTTTCTTTTATTTAACGTCAAATATATTTTTATCAAATACATTCATATATAATAAATATATTATCAAATTCCTTAAATACATTCATATTTAACGTAATATAGGTTATTTTTAGATATATTTTTCAATAAAATTTTTAAAAAATAGATAAAATTGTTCTTTGTAAATTTGCACAAATTGCGAATTTCCAGTCTCGTCTATGGGAATTCCTTTCCCAATGTTTACTGAATATATCTACCTCTCCCTTCATCTAGAGAATTCTCTCCAATTAAACAAACATTCGGAGCAGCTATTATAGATGTCATCATTCAATCAATCCCTGCCGAAGGAGGCAAACATCTTATTGCATTCTGCGGTGGAGAATAAGGCGTATTTACCGACCCCCGTATGTCAATTCGGTAATCGGGATATAGAATCAAGGATTTCGATCCTGTTCGTGGAAAGAGGATGGGAATCTCGAGTTAATTACTTATTGTCGGGCACGAAATAAACCTTCTCAAAGCCATAGTAACGGCAATTATTCCCTCTATGTCACCTAGTAACTTATAAATACGTTTTCTATTTATGCTGATGTCAAACATATTATGCATTATAATACTGTAAATCTACTTTTATAAAATTGTTTTATATATATTATTTTATTCAGAAGACATATGTGTAATAAAACTAATGATTATTTTAGAAATAATTGCTTATCAATGCTTAATTTCTCAATATCATTTTTGCTCAATAACTATCAGTTTGACTGTTTGCATTTGATCGATTATTGACTATCCTTTCTTTAAAAGTGAAAACTAAATTTTCTCATAATTATTAAACATTATAATGAACTTATATAAATAAGCAATAAAATAAATAATTCAAAATGGAAAGTGATCATTATAGCATAAAATAATATTTTATTTTCTTGTATTAGATGAGTATGAAACATTTTTTGATTGATTTTAAAACAAAACATTAAAGAAATAGTATTGTCAATGTGGTAACGAGTTAAAAAAATTAAGGGGATATTCCATTGCGTTATTGAACTTGCTATAAATGCTTCAATGTTTTTGTAATTCAGTGGTATAATGAAAGTTTCATAATATTAGCATTGTATTATTTTTAAATAGTCATTTATAATAAACTCCATAGTAAATTCAAATATTTTTCATGAAAAATTGCCATCATTTCTACTAACACTTTCTTGAAATACAATTTTTGAAAGCTGTCAGTAAAATTGAACTACATTGGTGTTCCTTTTTAGATCAAAATTGTTTTCAATGAAATAGTTTGATGCTATATAATTCAATATACTTGAAAGAGAGTAACTGTAGTATAAAATTGTAATATGCTTAGTGTGTAACGTTCAGAACAATATTTCGGTATTCCTCTAAATTATATTTTAACTAAGAGCAAAAAAGTGTCAGATTTTATTTTTCATGCCCTCAAAAAATTTTAATATAAAAGGAAAAAAACTTCTCATGTTTTTATTTAAAATCTATTTGTGAATATGTTGTTCAAGATAATTTCATAATTATTTATATATATTATATTTTATAAGTATGTTTACTTCATATTTTGCTTCAGTAAAATACAAAAAATAAAATTAGTTATCTTTGAAAATTTCTGCTCTTTTTCTTAAGTTAATTTTTAGAGTCAAATCAAAGCTCAAAGAATAACAATGCAATACGATCTTCAATAAGAATTAGATTTTTTCTCTGTACTTCTGTTCTTTACTCTTAAATACTGATGACAATTTTGCATTAAATGTGTCCATCATCTCATTTTTATTATTTTTTAACTTTGAATTTTAACTACAATATCTTAAAAACTAAGTATTTATAAAGAATTAAAATTGCTAATTACAGACACATGATTTTTTAATTTTCCCTTACTTATTTTATATTTTTCTATCAGTACTTTTCTTTCTCTTTATAAATAGGCTACCTTGAGAGATTTTTGCTATAGCTTTAGAAGCACTTGTAATTGTAAAATTTACCCTTGTATTTTCTTGGAATATGTTTGATAATGGTTTATGCTAGAGTTTAAGATTTATCTTATAAAATATTACATAGAAAAAATTCAAAATCACACAAATTTAACTTATATTTTGATAAATAATCTGTGTATACACTGAGTAATGCTTATAGTATTTGGTGGCAAAATTAAAATCTTGATATCAGTATATAGTAAAGAGAAATATTTATTAACTAAAGGTGAATTTGAGACTATTTTACTGTTACATCTACCCTCTTATAATTACCTCAGCGAAAATGTTTGAATTCAAAATTTTCGATTATAATCACATGAAAAAAAATGTTTTTACACGTTTTTAATATTTTAGGTAAGTGCATTTGCTAATAAAATATTAAAACAGGAAATAGCTATCAATGGAATTTTATAGAACGTACATTTGAAAATTTTTCACTCTTGAGCAAAAACTCTATCGTGGGATTTCACACAGAAGGAAATGACGATTTCATATGGACAATCTCGATCATATGGTTTCTTATGGACTCTCGGACAATCAATTTCATATGGACACTTGTGAGTTTCTATTGCTTATAATTCACAACTTTAAATTATTTATGTCACGGTATTTGAATTGATTCAATACTTTGTTTCAATTAAGAAGATTCTAAAATCTATTCTATGTCTTTTCTTAAAACTATCCATCGATTTATTTCAGCATGCAAATCCAGAACAGCAAATTTGCTTAGAAAATATTTGGAAAACTTACAGATAAAGTGGAAATATATTGAATCATTAACCTTTCTAACAGAGGATCCTCAAAATTATCCTCAGTCTGATTGTACAAATATTTTTATAAGTAAATCATAATTTTTACTGATTTAAGAAATTGTTACACTATCTTACAATACTACATAAAATTTTTCCATCAATTGATAAAATTCTATGCTTTGAAATCGCAAGTAAAAGTTTACTCTAAAAACGCAGATCAAATAATGAATTCTACTCTTTTACCCTGACTAAAAATCAGTTAAATCAAAAGCTTCTGTCTCTAGAAGTCACATCAGTGCTTTTCCTTAAATTTCCTTGCGCTTATAAACGAGATTATGGAATTCAAAATGACCACTATTACAATCTTGCTGTTCTTGTGACTCATCATTAAACATCAATTGATATTGGAATGTCAACAATTTCTAAGGAAAAAGTAGCTGAATAAGGGAAATGACATTAAACTAAAATCATGCCACTTCCTTTTAAGATAAGCAACATTTGTAAAATATTAAGATAAGCAACATCACTCGGTTGCTGAAGTATTATGGGTTTGAGAAGTATCTACATAAATCTGTGATGTCCAAAGTATTTTTATTAGTGATCAGGTGGATGTGGAGAGCAGGATGCCAGCTCAGGTGAGACCTCGTGACCTAACCGCGGCTCAAAAGTTTCTCGTGATTTGTGATGGGTGAGTATTCCAAACCATTTAACACCAACATAAAGTCCGGGGATCACCTGTACTACTTATATGAATATATCTTCATAATAGCAAATAAAAAATAATCTGTTCAAAACGAGCTTAAAAAAACGTAGTAGTAGACAAACAGAACAAATGACAATATAATTTCAACAATGTATTAGTCCAAAAACAGGTTCCTAGTATTTTTCTATTTTGGAATATCATTGACATTATAATTTGATATTATTTTTATAATTACACCTAGCGAACATCAATAAATGTATGCTGTAAACTGCTGCTTGAAAGTAGCGTCATGCACATAACCAAAAGGTATATGAGTTGTATACTCGACATGACAAAAAATTTCATTCACTAATATTGATTCGGGCATATAAAATAAATGCAATGGCAATACCATCCATATAAAATAATACCTCTCGAATAATCTAATATAAATCTGGGAGACATCGACTTTATATTATTTCTAAATC
This sequence comes from Latrodectus hesperus, assembly GCA_037975125.1. NCBI lineage: Eukaryota > Metazoa > Arthropoda > Arachnida > Araneae > Theridiidae > Latrodectus > Latrodectus hesperus. The sequence goes on along the minus strand of CM075856.1, from coordinate 70,549,444 downwards.
ATATATATAATTTTCCTAATCCCCTTCGGGGCAATAAGAGAACACTTACTATATATCCAACTAAAAATTGACAGCAATTTTGCCCCTTTCTGAAGCAAGATCCACCATTAAATTTTAGAAAGAAAAAAAAAATAAAAGATAAAGACTATGTTACTTACAAATTAAAAAAAATATAGTTGAGATAAAATTCACTATTACTCCCTCTCTCTCTCTCTGTAGACGAGCTGGCAGCCAAATTATTAGCGCTCTTGCCTTCGGTTCAGCGGTCCCTGGGTTCGAATCCCATCTTGGAAATGGATGCTTGTAGTGGTTCGGAATACACTTTAAATCGTTGGTCCCGGTCTAATTAGCTCTTGTGTGCAAAAAATGACCGTTGAGCAACAAACAAACCAAACTCTCTCTCTGTATATATATATATATATATATATATATATATATATATATATATATATATATATATATATATATATATATATATATATATATAAAATAATGTATAGCTATGTATGTAGGTATAAAATATATGATTTGCTCACTTTTTACTTTCAATCAAGATTTTTACAAAATGTATTTACAATTTTTATAAGCAAATATTTCATTTAAGCTTAATTTAAATTTAAAAAAGTAAAAAAAGATAAGTGTATAGATCGATTTTAAAATTAACGCTAGATTAATTGATATAATACCGTAAATAAAAAGTTATTTTAAATTAATAAATTATTGAATTTACATTTTTCCTAAGAAATTTTTATTTATTAGTTTTGCGTTTAATATAACATATTTTTTAAACATGTTATTAGTTATTAATATATATATATATATATATATATATATATATATATATATATATATATATATATATATATATATATATATATATATATATATATATACATATATATATATATATATATATATATATATATATATATATATATATATATATATATATATATATATATATATATATATATATATATATATATATTGTCAAATAAGGATGTATAGTAATTTATGTATACGAAAACACATATTTGTTTACAATAAGTATCTATTCCGACTATATTTTCCTCTGTTTTGGTTACATTTTGTTGTTAAATATTTGTTTACATTTTGTTGTTAAATATGTTTATACGCCTTCAAATTCATTTGATGAACAATAAAATGTGATATTCGAAAGCCAAACCAGTTGAAAAGTACTAACTACAACGCTATCACACAACTTTGACAACTGATACGGTGAGATAAATAACGTTCACATATGATATTGTGGTTCCTATTCACTCCTCATCATGATATATATATATATATATATATATATATATATATATATATATATATATATATATATATATATATATATATATATATATATATATATATATATATATATATATATATATATATATATATAGTATAAAGAGAATTATTTAGTTTATTATATGATATCTTTGAAATGTAGTTATTAAGAAAACAGGATTTATGTAATCAGCGTAAAGTAATAAGTCCTAATTGAATATAAAATATAAAATTTTTCATAAATGACAGTAATGCGTAAATGCTACTACTATATATTTCAATAATAAAACCAGTAACATACATTTTTACTTTTGTAAATTTCTTGCTATATTTAGAAAATAGCAGCCGTAATATAAATTATGTATTATTTTCTGAATTTCTCTTCTTAATCAATTAGTTATGATAATTATATGCCACGAAATTACTAACAGAAACAAATATTTCATAATATAAGGCAAAATAATCATAAATGTTAAATTAAGTAATCATTAAAAATATCACCATGTTTAAAAATGTAGTTTTTACAGAATTGCTTTTTTCTAAAATATTGGTATTGAAAACAAAAAATAGTTTTTTTAAAAAAAATACGTAATATATGATAAAAGAAACCGATGTGTGTAGAAAAAAGAATTTTTTTCTATATAAGACAAATTGTAAAAAAATGTTTCCGTCTTTTCTTTTGAACGAAAAGTTTCAAACACATCAATTGTTACTCGCTAAACTCAGAGAAGATTCCAATAATTGCCTTCATTAAGGGGCCAGGAACTGACAGTTTAAGCAACATTCTTGACACATTTTGTTAATTATCGCAAGCACTTTTTAATTAACCTTAGCAATGTACTGGAATTTTGTTAAAATTCCAGATGATCGTTGCATAAATAATGGTCTGATACTATGTTTTTTATCGTTCCAAATTACTTTTTATGGTTGTCTGTAATAGATGTCTATTAAAATAAAATCTTTGCTATATTTTTGTCTTTAGTTTACAAGCTCTGAGTTTTGTTAAAAAAAAGGTTATTTCTTAACCAACAACTAATTGTATCAATAGTTTATAAAAATAATGTTATTTTTTCTAAAAGGAATAAATATTATTTTTTGTTGTTAACCAATTTCAAAATTAATCAATATACTATCGTGAATTTAAAATATAGTCTGTTATATCGACGAAACATTTTTTCCCTGCAAAATACAGAATAAAAGCAATTTTTAAAATACTTTAATAATATATATATAAAAAACTGAAGAAAACAAAGTAAAACATATTATTATAAATAATCAAAATATTATAAATTTACATGCTAAATTTTAAAAAAAAGTTATATACATTTCTCAGAAATTGTACTGTTTAATGAATAGATCATTTTATAAGTTTTATAAATGTTAAATGACAATGACTGATTAAAATGAGTTAAATATATTCTTGAGTATTTTTTCATTCAATTTTAGTCATTTCAAACTATCTAACTATTAGGAATTACATAAAATTATACTTTTATCTAACATCTACTAGGATCACTTTAAAATATGTAAGACAAAACAAAATTGTAAGAGTGTTAACATCAAACATACGCAGCATCTATGTGATTCCATTGTCAGCTCTTACAAAAGTTAACTCCTTAAGTCATTCATAGCTTTGTATCTATGAAGAATGCATTTATCATTATTTAATCCCTTTTATGCATTTCCACAAAACTTATGCATAAATTTTATATTCGATGTAAAACGAATGTCTATGGATATTCTTTTGCGATTAAAATTAGTCATAGATAAAATCCTACACAGATAGAAATGATAAAGGGAGATTTTCTGTCATTTATCACATATGTTTTTTAAGAAACTCAACAACCAATCTTGTTGAATAAGAAGACACATTGTCACAAGGAACTATGTATTTCCAAAACTCACTTAAAGAATTTTTGCGAGACACTTAATAGTACACCAGTTACTTGTATCTAATTACTGTTCTTATGACTTGATTGTTTTAATCAGTCCTGTACTTAATTTGCTTCTTCTATCATGATCCTGTTTTTTCGTAGCTTCTTATCTTAATGGTTGTAGGTTCAGCTCCTAAGATCCATATTTTATTTATTGTGATTGTCAAAATATTATGTATACATTTCATCACTAATTAAAATTTTGAAAATAATGTGCTAATCAGTGTTTTTAAACAGTCAAATATTTATTTCGCTATTCTAAAAATTTCTGTATTTTAGAAGTCAGTGAAAAAATGAGAAATTTGAATTTAATGCACTTTTTGTATGCATTTCTTAAAAAATTATTTTATTTATGACTTCTCGTTCAATATTATGATTTTTCTATAATAATTGATATAACATAATTATGTAGTCTTTTTCATAGAATATTCATAAAATATTATTTGTTATTGCAACAAACAACAGACATCATGTATGTTCTACATCTTAAAAAAATTAGCTTTTTCATAAAAATTCTGTAAATCTTCTGAATATAATAACAAAAGACTGATTTTTATTACTAAATGTTAATTAGATATGTAAAGATTAGTTTTTGAATGTGTATTTATAGATTAAATATCACTTCTCTTTCCCTTGTATTTTAATTTCACAGTGAACTCATTCTAATTGAAAAGTATACTTTATTTTATTTTAATTTTATAATTTCATCAAAAAATAAACTATTTCTTAATTGTTATTGGCTTGTAAATATTTGGTGAAATAAAACCCAACTTATACCAATGATGTGGAAAAACGAAAATTATTAGCTGACTAAATAGTTTGATTTGCATATAATGTGTAATTTTAAATTACACAAAGAGAAATTAAAAAAAACATCAAAGTAAATAGACAATATATTTACAGTATGATTATAATGGAAGAATAATTCTACAATATTTTTATTGATACGTGTTCAGTTGAATACCGTTGGAAACATGAGTTACATTGCTCATACTTTTGAATTTGTATAGTTCTAAGTTAATCAAGAAACTATATCATTTTAATATCTATCCAAAAATATATTTATAAACTTTACATATGGACTTAATTAATCTGGTTAACTTAAACTATTGAATAAGAGTAATGAATTTTATATGCAATAATTGACAATAAAGGAATTCTCTATGTGTGAAAAATAATTTGTAATTGTCTCTATCACTACTGTTGTATTATTAATTGATTTTTCACGAAGTGCCTAATTATTTTTGTTACAAATTCACATATCGAAAAACTGGAAAACCTCTTTTCCATGCTCATAGAAATCTAGTTGCACATGTATATATTATAAATAATCAAAACGTTCTTCAAATTTTTAATTTATTTTTGACAATTAAAGTAGTTTAAAAAGTTTTATAACAATTTTCGTAAGTTATGATTGAGAAGTGTGATACAGATTATAGCTATAGTAAAGATCATTTGAACTACAAATCAATTTGCTCCAACATGTTTAATCATAAACTGTTGCGAATTCATTATGAGATTTCATAAAATGATTTCTCATAATACATTTTATTATTATCTATTTATTTTTATTGTAATTTAAATTTACTTCTTATAAAATTCAAGAACTTGATACCTGTAACAAAAATACCTTTGCTTCTAGAGAAATAATAAGAGTTAATTTGATTATATTTGTACATAAATAAATTTAAATGAGAATATTTTTTTCTCAGCGTTATTCTAAAATTTAACTATGAACATGATCTTTAAGAAATAGCACGTATTCATGGATAAATTACCCATTTTCAAACTAATTTAATTTCATTAAGACTGATACCCTTCAAGTTCATCTATAGTTTAGTTTCTGGACGGAATACAACTGAATTAGATTTAGAGACGAATGTCCACTACCTAAATGAAAACAATGATAAATGTTTCTAGTAGATGATATATAAGTGAGTTAATTTCAAATGATGATAAAATTTTCCATTAAAAATAAATAAACTTACAAATTACCTTAATTTTGTCAGAAGTAATGTTAATAAGATTTAAAATGAAAAATTTTAAATTTTGTTTGAGATTTTTTACTTTAAATTTTTCTCATTTTATCAAAAATACTTGCTACTTAATGAAGTTTTCCTCTATTATCTAAAACTACATATTATCCACTTTTCAATAATTTAGAAAATCCAAATCTATGCTTCAAAATATAATTTACTAGAGTTAATGCTTTAAAACTTTTAAAAATCATCTCTTGAAATATTAATTTTGCAGTATTATTTGGAAATTTAGTAAGTAAAAACAATAGTTAAAATAAATAACAATCAGCTAAGTATTTGATATTAAGAAAATTCAAAATGAAAAATAATATGAGAAACTATATAAAATTTAATTCTTTTAACGGATATAAAATTTCTCAAAATTCTCTATTATAAATTTATAAAATAGTCTTCTCTCAATAGGTAACAGCTACGAATAACAATTTACATTTTTTGTCTTGTAGAAAACCGATTTAAATTAAGCCAACTTAGCGTTTTAACTTCTTAAAAAAATGATAGATGCAAAATCCTATACTCTGTTTTTTTCAACTTTTTTATAATATTGCGTTTTTACCGGTTCTTCATTCATGTATTCTATCCTTGTCTATCTATGTAATTTATTTAGATTATATAGATTTTATAGACTTTATTTAGATTATTAGAAAAACGGAGTTTAACAATTTATTAACATGTTACCCAATATCAAATGCTACTAACAATGATCAAGCGGTAAAACTCTCTTTTTAGCTTGCACAGAAAAAATTTTTGTAAGAATCTTATTTCTCAAAATATTTTGTTAAAATTTAATCTTATTTAATCTTTCATCATTGTCAAAACAAAGAAGTCTTAAAAAGAAAAATCATTATTCTTGCATTCGAAGATAATCTATCCGATTAATATAGGCCTTATAATAAAGTAAAATATCGACTTCAAGCCGATATTTTATTGACATTATTGCCAAGGACTATATACGTCGAATAATTCCCTCAAATAGACTTACATTGTTAAAGCGTGAAAATAAAAATAATATTGAGATATTCTTTACCAATTAGGAGTTAATTTATCCGATTATCATATGTATTATCATCAAACAAAATATTTAAGGAAAATATTTTTTAAAGCATTCAAAAGTTCATTTCTTCAAATGAACTTACACTGATAGAATGTGGGGTTAACAGAGGTATATTGAAAAAATCATTTGAACAGATTTTAAATATATGAAGTATTTAATGAAGCATATCAATTTAAAAATGCTTTTGATGCTTGTTACTGCAGTAGGCAGCCAGGGGCTGCCATTGATTTTGTGGATTCCACCAGAGCTGACAAGACTGTGATCAGTAAATTTATATGTGGACACATCAATTGCCTATCCATTGACCATCATATTAAGCATTTTCTTATCTGTAAAAAGAACAACTCCAATGAGGCTAGTCCTCTACACTTACTTGAGTCCACTCAATTCTCGATGAAGGAGCTCCTTGGAGACCCCCCTTTTTCTTGATTTTTTGAGAGTTCTCATGGATCTGGTGTAGCTCTGCAATTCTGGATGGGATTTGTAACAACAACATATCAATTTAGATCCAAAAAAAATAATAATCTGTGAGAAGAGTAAAATTTTACTCGTGGATTTAACTTAATGCTGTATCAAGTCCTAATGGCATATATGATATAAATTAATTGATGGCAAAATCTTTATTGCTGGAAATTGATTTATTGTACTTGAATTCTTAAGTTATCAATATGAAATTAATTAATTTGGTGTAAAAGGTATATTTCGAAAATAAATTCTTAAAGAATTTAAAATAAATTTTAAAGACAAAATTATTTATAATAGCATAAAAAGTATTTCTTACTGAATATCAAAGCTAAACTTTAAATACTGAGCCTTTATTTTAAGTGTTATAGTTTAAATTTACCATACTTCTTAACTTGAAGTATTCAAATAATCCTTAACTAATCATTTTAAAATATATTCTTAAGAAATTATAAACGCTAACATTTTATTTTGCTTGCAGTATAGTAAAGACTATTTCAAAATAGTGTACTCTTTCGTTTATGAGTAAAATAATTACTTAGCTTGAAATTTAAATAAAAGTATCTCTCTGTTTTCAAAACAAATTTATATTATTTCTAGATAAATAATTAAAACTAAATAAAAATTTTCAAATATACATAATTATCGTAAGTATAAGAAATAATATCTAACTATTCATAAGCTGTAGTTAACAGAATAATGGTCTTCAAAACAATAACTATTTTCAAAATTTTGCAAAAATAATAAATGTTTAATCATTAATCACTAATAGTATATAATTTACTTCATAAAATTATTACAATAAATTTATTCAAATAAGTATTTCATAAATTATTTTAAAACATAAAATATTTTAATATAAATAAAACTTTTTTTACCATTTCATTAAAGAATTTATAACATTATTATAAAAAATCTAAATTTCTTTTAAATATTTTAACACGATAATAAATTTTTCAACTGGATAATCTAACCCTGGACTGGTATATCGTCTTCTTCTTCTTCTTAGAGTTGGGTTTGTATGTCATTGGGCACCTCTGCTTTTATATCTAGTCATTGAAATTGACTGGTATATCTAGTCATTAAAATCTTATCCTATATGAATTTCAGCAGAATAAAATTATAGCCCTGAATTCGTATATAATAAGCTAAAAAGTCGGTATACAAAAATTTTAGTGATTAGCTCACTACATAACCGATACAACAATTCTATAAAATTTCTATGGAAAAAAAATTAGGATTTTTTAATCTTCAATAGAAAGATACATAATATAAATTGATATTGTTGTTGCGAAGGATAAATAGAAATGTTTCAATTTTAAAACTGTTTATTAGTTTTATATAATTCAACTTTGAATAACAAAAAAAAACTCATATGAACATATGAAATGCTATGTAATTCCTGTACATAATATTACTTTAAAAATCATAAAATTAATTTTATGCTATCATATTGCGAGTAATAATTTCTGTTTTGCGATACATAGTTAAAATTTCATACTGAGAGTTAAAACAAAAGATTAAATGTTGATTTGAATTTTTCGTTTTTTCTTTTTAATAATCAAGATTTTTAATTTTTGTATAATTTTTTCATTGCTCTTCCTCCAAATATATAACTTGTGCTTATTACATAATCCATTTTTCAGAGGCTTTATTTATTAATTTGAAATTTTTGCTTAGTTTGTGCTCCATAGGCATATAATTAAGCAGTTGATTAAAGTGCATGGGTAACATTAATTTTAAACTACGTTTGAAAAATTGAAAAACAATATTTGATATATTTATAACTGCTGGATATTCAAACTTCAACAATCCAGAAAAAGCTTACAAATAATATGGGATTTACATCATGCGTTTGCAATAAATCATTCTCATTGTGTGTGGTTGAACTCTGAACCTTCTGCTTGAAAAGCTTGAAAAGCATCTATAATTTCTTGAAAAGCATAACCTTCTGCTTGAAAAGCATAAGGTTTAGAGTTCAATTACAGCCACAGTTGAATAACCAGAAATAGATGGTACATTCCTGCTTTCAGCATACACGTTGACAACAAATTTTCATTGTTTTTTTATCTCTGATCTATCAATAATGATTAAGTATTTTAGACCAAATACACAGAAAGCACAATTCCAGGAACAGCTCTCATATAAGTTTCATAATAATACCTGACCATTGATTTTGACTGATCAGAATTCTTAAAATATCTTCCAACACGAATGATTCTTTTCTGATCCAAGAATGGAATAAATGAAATACATTTGGCTCTTTCACTTCAACATTTTACCCTTAACATTTCTTCAATAAATTCAGAGATCTGAGCAATTCGAGCACACATAGCATCACAAATTTATTAACTATTCAAAAACCCTCTACGTTTATGAGAATTTTCGGATTGCTGATCGCAAATCTTAAGCATTAAGAAACTAAGTGGTATGATTTCAATTAAAATGGATACTTGAAAAATAATGTATTATTTCCAATTTTCGTTAACATATTTTCTTTTCTGCTCAAATTATCTCTGGATTATCTAAATTGACCTCTATAATTTCATGCACTAATGATTTACACTAAATATTTGCAGATAATAGGACTTATGAAACCACTGATCACACTGAATTACTTCAGTAGGTTGCAATCTATTGATAGCATAATAAATTATATAGGCTTTTCCTTCAACATGATACCAGTTTACACACCAGGAAAATTATAATTCAATATTTATAATTCAAAAGTGATCCAGTTTAAATTAATATTAGAATCTGAACTTGCAAATCATTTTCTAGCTAAAATATTTAAATATTTATTAGGCATTTTCAAATGAATCACTCAAGTTGTCAAGCTGCACTAACCGACATTGTAGTAATTGAAAAATTATGATGCTAACTATATATAGTTATACAAAAATTATTCGATATATAAATATTTTATTTTAAAGAATATTGAAAAAATGATAAAAACTTACTTTTATACAATAAAAATTTAATAAAATGATTTTTACTTCATAAAAAAGTTGTTTCTACTTTTTTAAAATTGTTTCATATCTAAAAATTCTAAATTTATGCACTGGGGTAGTTATTTCAAATAAATTTCATCTAAACATATATCTTTTAATTAATAAAATTCTATGATACATTTTATTAAATATGCAATTAATTTTTATGTATGGTCCGAAGTAATCCACTGCCTCGTCAAAATTATTTTTTGATAAACCCAACAAAATAACTTAAGACACTCATTACACTTAGCTATAAGTTATACCTTCACACGTGAAAATTATTCCTAACATACAAAATATGTTTAAAATTTTGTTTTTTCTTTAAAATTTATTTCTCTATTTAAAAAATATTTGTTAATAAATACATATTTTATAGAAGAATAACATTTTCAATAATAATGGAAGAAAATAAAATATCACTTTAGAAGAAAAAGTACGTATTTAATCAAAAAAATTTTAAGTAAACATTTATCAAATATTTTACAATATTATAAAACAGATCTTTGTCTGGAAAGGTGTCTAGAAAAGTCAAGAGATTAACTGTATTCGAATTGAAATTATTTTTATGTTTAGTAAATTTTTCAGCAAACAATTCCTTTAATTACAGTTGAAGCGATTTCAAGCAATTGAAAAAAAACATCAGCTTCAGATCATTTTATTTTGGTAATGATCATCTAAGACTCTTTCAGCATTCCAACGAATTTCTAAGGTTAATTAAAAAGAACTCGATAATTAACAAAGTGTGCCAAGAATGTTGTTCAAACTGTCAGTTCTACCCCATAATGAAGGTAATTAATAAACCTTGGCACATGTCAAATATATAAAAGTTGATGTATTTGACAAATTTTCTACATAGAAAAAAATATGCTTCATACTTTCTATAATAATATTTCCTTAAAAAGATGATTTCACACATTTCATTCATTTAGTTCAGTAATTGTCATGATGTGGTATTCTCTTATATGTAATTGCAATTACTAAATTTATAAAATAGTTAAATTCGATATATGTTATTTATTTTTATAAAAATTTGAAAATAAATATCTTGTATGCAATATTTTAAACTACTTTCTGACAAATTAAAATAACGTTGAAACTTACATTTTTATATAAAAGTGTAAACTAAAAATCTGTAAGAAAATACTCTTGCATTATTATTTAAAACTCTTAAATCCGTTCTTATAAACTGTTTTTTAAAATACGGAAAAAAGAATTTTATATGCAAATGTTATATATATTCATTGACTTCAGAATTCCTTGGCTTCCAAAGAAAGGATGAATTCCCAAATAATTAAATGCAGACGGATCTTCAAACTTCTCTCAATTTAACCCCTGCTTTCACGGTTTTAAATTCAAAATTGAAATGAAAGTACATTGGACTGCTGCAGTTCCATCAAAAACAGATTTACTGTTAAAGCGAAAAAGAATTTAGTTTTTTTATGTGTAATGTAACTCGAGTTGATTGAAATATATTTCTAGTTTTATTGCTTTCCTCTTCACGAAACATTTATGGCAAAAATTTAGATTAAAATGGGATTTAATAAAACACACAACATCAAGTTTAAATAATCTATATCCATATAAAAATGTTTGTCCCCTTAAGACATGGAAATATTGGAGAAAGCTTATATTTAATATGCGAAATTCCAAATATGTTATGAAATTTTTGCGAGAATTAATGAATCAAGTCAATTTTGGAGACATTTTATTTATTCATAAAATTGTGTTGAATAATAATCACTCTAATATGTTAAAAATATTAAAATAAAAGTATTAAAATTTTGAACATAAACACCAGTATTTATTATGACTGTTTTAAGACTGTTTTTATGTGTTCAAATGTGAACAAATGTGCTCAAATGTGAAAATTATTTCAAATAATGAGATTTTTGTATTTATTTACAAAAGGCTAACTAAGTTTAAATCTTTTTCCAACATATAGAAAAGAAAATTCCTTCAATCTTTTCATGATATTTAAGAAATGGTAAATAATAAAAACATTTTTATATTTCCATGAAAAGAATTTCAAGACATCTCATCTATATATAAAAATAAATGTCAAGAAATATATATATATATATATATATATATATATTAATTTTTTTGACATTTAGCGTAATATATTATTATGCGGTATTCAAGTTTTCAAGAAAGGATCCTGATAATAATAATTTAAAACAAACAATAATAATACTAAAATAATACAATAAGATAACTATAATATTCTTGATATAGATAACTATAATATTTTTTGAATGTTTATGATATTTTTTTTATAATTTATAAGTAATGAACAGTTAATTTCTCCTATAGAAAGTATTTGCACGCTAAAATTGATTGTGTGTTGTTAATAAGCTTACTTTTTAAGATTTACTAACAACAATCAACAGCATTGTAAAACAATTTTTAGTCTGTTGTTTTAATTTAAATTTTCGTATTCATAATAAATCTTCCTTATAAGAATGTTGCCAGAATTATTTTCTTTTATTTATTCTAAAAGATATTCTTCATATTTTCTAATTTATTAAATATGAATTACTAATGAGTCTTAAAGAAGTTTTACAATTCAGCAGCGCTTAGAACTTCATTACTCATAAGGATTAAAATCTTAATATAAACTTAAGAGTTTACATTGATAATAATTCCCTGTGAGCAAATAAATACAGAATACCATTTCTCTTTCGAGGAACTGTCATGTATCTTACCGTTACTTTAAATGTTTTTATATGAAACAAATGCTAATATAACTTCAATTCCTTTTAAAAATTATATGTTTATTTCAAATGACAAATTCTTAAAAATTGTTTTAAATTAGTTCATAAGTTGTTTGTAAGAAAAATATTAGAAGACATTAATTAAAATTAAAAGGAAATATAATAATGAAATGTTATATAATAGTGAAAAAAGTAACTATCTACATTTTTGCTATCCAAAAAATGTTGTAAATACTAAAATTTAATTACACTTTGCTTAAAATTCATTACCAAATACAGTATTTAGAAATTTAAATTTACACCAATTGCACAAGTTGTTGTTTTGGCTCAGTTCTGAAGTTCTAGCTACAAGCTAGACCATGTCCTGGAGTTCGTAAATAGTCAAAAAGTCAGAAATAAAAAGGGGTGAAGTAATGCCTTTTGCATGCAAAAGCCCAACACACTGGAGAAGATATTCAACGGAAGCCTTTGCATTGTGCAACTGCAATGCGCAGAAGAGCATTTGGAGCACTGAATATAAGATTTCTGTCCATCAATATAAGTAACGCTTTCCTGTATGTCTACTCAAAATCCTCTTGATCGTGCTGTGGACAGTTTCTAACAGAAGTGGTGGACAGCTTCTTAAGGTTAGGAGACCCGCAGCACCCGAAGGCGGAAGATTGGCTTAGCTCCAGTGCTTGTAGATTTCATCTGACCATACTGGAGTGATCTTCACGCCTTGGGTGGTACTGACCAGAAGAATACACTTCTGACGTACTTCACTCACTTTAAGTACACCCTCTATCCACTTCAAAATTGCAAATTATTGTTAATAAATTAATTCGAATAAAAATGCATTAAAATTATTGTTTTAGAACATTTAAAGCATTGCCAGATGTGATATTGTATTATTAGATATTAAGATGAAAAAGTACACACAAGAAATTATATATGTAAAAAATAAATAAAAACAAATTCAAAAATTCATTCATATACATTTCAAAAATCAAAATTTGAAAGTTTTATCCGAGTTTTCTTCATAAGACATAGATAAAATATCTAATTTAATTATATATTTTTCTGTACATAACATAAATATATCACTTATTTATAGTAAGATTATTTATTATGACTCAGAATTTATATAATTCTAACTTATTTATTGAGCTTACAATTTAACATATCAAATATAAAAATGCACACTTGTTAGAATTTTTTATCCAATTTTTTGTTATTTAAAAATCTATCATTTTTAATATTTTTCCTTCCGTTATGATTTAAATTTACCTACTTTAAAAATGTACAACTACTTATATACATTTATATAAATATAGTTGTGTTTGGCAAGAGAGTGCTGTCACATTCATTATGCTCATTATCAATTCGCATTCATTATGCTTTTTATTCTTTTATTCACACTTTTTAAGGAATTTTAAGAAAAATAAATGATATACTTGGTATTTTGAATACTCAATTCAGTATCTGATCCTAAAACCTCATTCTAGTAATTAAGTAAATGAAATTTTGTCCATCAATTAAGAAATATAAATATAATAATAATGTATATAAAATTGTAATGTATATATATATATATATATATATATATATATATATATATATATATATATATATATATATATATATATATATGAAATGCAAAGTTAGATATAGAACTGAAAAGCACAAGAATGTATAAAAACTTTTAAGCTTTGCAACACATTTAGCGCATAAGCAATTAGAATAGTATTACTAAGATATAGTTAATAGTATATTTTATAAAATACAATGAATACAATGAAACAAAATACAATGAAAAATGCCAAATGGAGAATAGTACATTGAAAATATTAAATGCCAAATGGAATATAGTACATTGAAAATATTTAATGGAAAACAATACATTGAAATTACCAAATGGAAAGAATTACATTGAAAATACTTGGAAGAAATTTCAAAGAAAATATCAAAGAGAGATAGATAAAAATGGAATAGGGTACCAATATGGCCAGCTTCGTCAGGGGGTGTTGACCACATTGACACAAATTAATGCCACATTGGCATTGGCCACATTGACATTGGCACAAATAGTTTTGTACTACAGAAGGGTCAACCAAGTCTTGAAAGTCTTATAAGAAACTTGAAATGCCGATAGTGTTTACACTTAGTCGCTAATTTACGTATTTGGTGAGGTTCTTGAAAGTTTGGACTTGAATTTAGATATGGTTTTAATTTGATTATTATAAATTAAATGAATTTTTACAACATTGGATTTTGACTTAGATAATTTAGATTAAATTATACTTCTTTTATTCTGGCTTGATACTTTGGTTGAATTTTTCGTATGCCTTTGGGGTGTACTGGCTTTTTTAAGACTATGTCTTGGGCCATTGTAGAAAAGCCATAATTTGTGTCAATGTGGTCAGCACCCCCTGACGAAGCTGGCCATATTGGTACTTTATTCCATTTTTATCTATCTTTCTTTGATATTTTCTTTGAAATTTCTTCCAAGTATTTTCAATGTACTATTCTCCATTTGGCATTTTTCATTGTATTTTGTTTCATTGTATTTTATAAAATATACTATTAACTATATATTTATATATATATATATATATATATATATATATATATATATATATATATATATATATATATATATATATATAACAAAAATTAAAAATTTAGTTTGCATCGATTTTTCTACAAAAGCTCATAATTGCAAATTAGGAAACTTAGAATACGTGTAATCTTTGCAAGAATTACATGTTAATTTATGTTGACAATTACACAAAGCTAAGCTTACTAACTTCATAAAATAAAAAAATAAATTTTATTGAATATCCCATTTTATTTCACTTCATATATTTAAAATGTTGTAAGTTAAAAATACATAATTTTAACTACAATTAGTAATTTTTATCTAAATATAATTTTATTAATTTTTATTAATTTTATTAAATTATAAGAAATGATATTAAATTAAATTTATTAATTTAATTTAAGTAACTGTTTTACAGAATTCGTTATTATAGGTACGCGTATAACAAATTTCATTCAATTAAGTAATATGCATCAACAAGAGCAATGTTAAATGTTGGCCTACATTTTTCCATTTGAACGAGATTTAACTGAAATATGTAAAAATATTTCTACATCGTAAATGAAATATGCTAATTGCAATTAATTAAAGCGAAGCCTCTAACGACCCGAATGAACGGTCGATAAAATAATTACTTTTCGAGACTCAGTGTTAAACGAAAGACGTTTTGCTCTCCAGTCATTATTACAACCCTGTTTCTTTTCTATTTTTTTACTACCTGGTGACACACCGGCATTTTCATAATTAATAGAGAAGATCTTAAGAAACGAGTGTCTCTCGAAGACAAAAAAAATTTTTTTCTTCCAAGGTTCTCACTATCTAATAGTTTCATTTTAATTTCAAGGAATTTCATTTCCTTTGCACCGATGTTTAGAACAGACGCCGATCATAAAAAACCTAATTGCTTATAAAGTTATGAGTTCCTGAAGTTTATGAGTATTAAACATTTTTATTTATAATTTCATTAACGTGCAGACTTATATGTCACATTCAAATAAAAATGCAGGTATAACTTGTAGTTTTCTGCAAGTCACCAGCTGTGCAACCAAGCTAAATTAACAAAAAGATAAAGCTTATCCATTTTTCTAGAAGTTTAAATACAGTGTATCTCAAAAATTCTTTTTCATAAAATATTGCTTTTGTACATAAAAAGAAATCATTTTTTATAAGATTTAACTAAATGTCTTAAGAAAATTTCCGTACAAAACTGTTTAATGAAAAACGATAAGTTAGTAAAAAATTTAAATACTTATTAAAACAGTTTCATTACGTTTAATTAATTATTGATTAAACAAAAGCGAAAAATTTTTTTCTTGTTAAAGTTAACAAATTGTTATAAAAATATTATTTTTTGAATTTAATGTTATCAAATAAGATAAAGTTTATTAACAAGAAAATATCGATTTTTTTAAAATTATATTTACAACAATATTTTTTATATTATAAATGATTAAATTCAATCTGAAAATCACAATATATCAAAAATTTCTGCAATAACAAATTATAATATATATTATAATTCTCAAATGAATTTTATAATAATACTGCTTTCTTAAGCAAAAATCGTATATATACTTTTCAAAATGAATTCAATTTTGTGAAATATTTAACTTTCCTTAAATAAAAATATTTTTTATAAAAATTCGATATCAATATGGAAAAGAACTCACATTTAGAACTAAAATAGAAATGTTTTAAGAAAATTTAGATTTTTTATTGGTAGAAACTTCAAAAAATGTTTCATTATAAGAAGTATTTAAATAAAAATTAATATTTCATTTTAACTTAAAAACTTTAATATGTTACTTATATTTTATATTATTACTTACACTTACAAAGAAAATCACAGTATATATTATACTTTTAATAGAAATGTACCAAAAAGTTACCGCGAATGTCAATTTTTATTGGATTTAAATAACGTGAGAGATAAAAAATTTTTTATATAAACTAATTTCAAGTGAAAAGTAGATGCTTGGATATAAACAAAAGAAGGTTACAAAGTCCACATTTCTCTTTATCATTAATTTCATCTCCTAAGAAATAAGAACTATAGTGAGAAACATATACTTTTTCATTTGTTAACTACATGCCCAGCATTTATAAAGTCAAAAAGAGCATGTATGTTGGAATCTAAAATTTTTATAAACTGATTTAGGAAACAAATATTTTTAGAAATATTAATTATATAATATACTATTCAATAATAGAAATTAGTATGTTTTGAATTCAGCAGCATGTTATGATTCCTGTTATCATAAACTTTGAGTTCAATGGATACGGAAATTTCTTCTAGGAATAAGCTAGAAATTCTTTGCCTGTTTAAAAAATTGTTTATTTAATTCCAGTTCTTGGCTTATCTTAGGATTAATCTCTTCAGCGCTACAAGGGGTGAAGGTGTTATGGCATCTTATATATTGTGGTACCTAGTGACTGTAACATCTTTGCTCCGAAAATGAAATGAAGAAAATCACAAACAGAAAGCGAAAGAAACTTCCATGCCCAAATTAGGATTCAAACCTGGGATCTATTGCTCCAAAGCTGGGGACGCTAATCACTCTACAATTTGTGGTAGTACAGCAAATAGTATATGTAATGATATACGAGGTTTGTCCTGAAAATACGTATAAAAGTTGAATAAAATCTTTATTTTACTGTTTGAAGTCACCGCCAGGTGGCACTACTGCTGTAACCAATCCCATCAACGCTCAGTTCGAGCCAGACCACTCTGCGTGTAAGTAGGAGTGTGCGGCTGCTTGTTGAAAGTTACCTTTTTTCATTTGCCGTCGGCATGGAGCTCTCTCTGATTGAAGAACAGAGTCAGAGAGTGAACGGAGATTTTTATGTTGAAGTATTGACAAGTCTCAGAGCTCGTGTGGCCCAAGTTCGATCGGATTTGGCAAAAGGGGGCAGGTGAATGCTTCATAACGACAATGGGCCCGCTCACACGTCGCTCGTTGTGCGTAATTTTTTGGCCCGAAGCTCAATCACCGTTACAGACCAACCGCCTTATTTACCCGATTTAGACCCTTGTGACTTCTTCTTGTTCCCTAAGTGCAAAATGGTGCTTCGAGTGCGGCGCTTGGGAGATGTGGAAGGCATCAAGGCAGAAACGACACGGCAATTGAACAGCATCACAACTGAAGACTTTCAGCCTTATAACAATATAAACAGCGTTGGCAGAAGTGTATCTAGTCTCAGGGTGAGTACTTTGAAGGAAACTATATTGTAATACCTGAATAATTGTAAAATAAAGTTATTATTCAACTTTTATACGTATTTTCCGGACAAACCTTGAATATTTTTAATAGCTGTTCTCAAAATTTGAGTAGGAAAAAATTTTAGTTCTGAAATTTAATGAAAAGATATTTACTATGCACGTTTTGTAGTGCCTCACAATAAATCAGCAATTCATAATTTTGCATTATATTTAAACTAATTTTTCGTGATTAAAACTAATTTTTCGTTAAAACTAATTTTTCGTGATTATTACAAAGCTATATACTATTGTAACTAAATATTTTCTTTATTCACTTTTAATTGACTATTAAAAAAGAATTACATAAATGCTTTGTATCTAACTGTGTTAATTTATAGATTGGTTATTCGAAAAATACCATGAACAATGTGAAATTAGTCATGTATGTAAACATATATGCTTTTATTTATGTGTGCACTCCGGTTTCTTCCAATAACACAATACATATTCTTCTTTGAATATGAGGAGAAATGTAAACTCATATCTATTCATTCATGAATGTACCACATCTGCCTTAAAATTTACTTTTAATCTTTAAGGAATGCAAATAAGATCTTATGTGACTCAATATATACAGCTCCTAACGTTAGGTAACCGCATATTAAAATGATTATTTACATTAAAATATCATAATTTATACTGAGTTTCTATCAGTTATTACTACTGATACATTTATGATTATTTAAAAATCCATCTGCAACATTTTTAACTGTCCATATTTTTGCTTTCATATTGTCACATAATACATTGATTTCAAAAGTTATTTTCTCATTTTTTTTTTTTTTTTTTTTGCAAAATGTAGCTTTAGACAGAAAACCTTAGGTCAATTTAAATTTTCTTTAAATTAAAATATTAGAAAAACTTTCTATACCAATTTCATAAAAACATAAATGCTTATTTTAAAGAGATATTTTTAAGGAAACAGATTTGTTATACTAAATGTAGTAGGACTGCTGTTCATATCGACATTATTAAGGTTTATTTTGTTATCTTTTCAATAAAAAACGACATGCACTCTATATGTGATGTTTAAAAATTCTTAAATATTCCTCATCATTTTAGATTTTATACTTTTGAAGATAATTATAAAAATTTTAACTATGCAAGGAACCAAATCAATATGTAATCAAATGGCTTACAGTTATCTCAGAAATTACACGCTTTTTTAAAATTTTCATAAACACACTTTCATATAATTGTTTCGAAATATTTTTACTGAAGATACCTTATCCTATATCTAAATTTGAATACAAATACAATTTAATATAACAGAACTGATATTTGTAAAAATACGACTCAATCTTATTTTTATATCCTCTATAAAAACACATTACATAGCTGTAATGTTTAAAGAAAGTTAAAAAGCCTTCTAAATTTTTTGCATTTTAAAAATTCTGTAGAAATATTTTTTTCTAATCTTTGTTTACTAAGGAATTCATTTTTCCGCACATAAAATGGTGAATTAAAATCAAATTTTGTTTTTAGATACGCATTGGGTTTGCATAGTGCCCATTAGACTGCGGCTGAGTCATCATAGCATAGAAGCATAAAATAAAGGAGACTAACACACCCCGATTTATCACTTCACATGGAAAAGATTGCAACCCTGACCTATTTTACATACCCCAATCATTATTGATAACCATAATGAATCTTCATTTAAAACTCTTTCAATAAGGGGAATTTTCAATAATGGGAACGAAGCTTTTCGAAATCAGGACACAGCGGTCTGGAGTTCATTATAAAAAATAATTACAACACAGATGCATGGGTATTTATATTATATGTTTCAAACTGTGATGATTATCAATGTTTTATTTTATATGTATTCTGTTAAAATTTGAATAAATCATTAGCATTCAAATATAATATATTTACATTTATATACTTATATGATCAAAGCTTACTTAAATGGTACCAATGATAAAATAAATCATATATTTAACTAAATTATCTAAATGTTATGTGGTTTTACACTTAAAAACACAATAAAAAAATCGTTATACGTTTGACGTTTAGCATTATCAAAAACATGGTAATCTCTGTTAAAAATTGCATCGAATGAAACAAAAATAACTATTTATGCAAATTTATCTTTTGATTAAATATTAATTTAAACATCAAAATTTTTAGATGGCAAGTTCCTTAAGTGCAATTATATACGGAAAAAGAGAAAAAATTTATAACAACCTAATTTTTTTTAAAGTTTACAAAATTTGAGATAATTGAAACAGATAACAGAGATAGTTTATTTACATTTTAAAAAATTACAAAATCATCAAAAATATCTCCTAACCACATGTCTAAGCTTTCAATAAAAACTTCTTGTCTTAAAAATTGTAAAGAGTAAATTTAGATTACACAACTATGAAATAGAAATTTAGTCACACCTAGATATTGAATATGACTCATATTTAGTCTTAAATGATTAGATACGAATTTAAAATTTTGATATTTTGAAATTGAGTTCTTAAATGTGCTTGTATATAATAAATAATGCATTGAATGTAAAAATAATTAAAAATCGGCAATATTAGAGATAAATGTGTGTCTTTAGATGATTTCAAAAATATTAATAATCCTTTATACTTTATTTTTAAAAACATTAAAATTTCATTGCATATATCGCTATAATTTAAAAAAAATTAGTTTGTCAAGAAATATAATATGTAAATTATAAACTGCAGCATAATAAATTGATACTAAGCATTTATTTTCCTGATTAATAAGAAAAGTCTTTTCGGAATAAATATAGTGTTCTTCAAGAAAAATCGAAACCTTCACCACGTTTGAAGCTTCATAGAAATCCTTGAATAGGTCACGAGATTCTGGACTCTATTAATTAGAATTTTCCATTTCTTTTTTTAAGTAAGCGTAGAGGTTGAAGGAATCTGAAGCAGCTTTTCCAATCACACCTTCCTAAGAAGTTCTGTCCTCAATTGAAATGCAGATTTTTTTACTCCTTGGCATCCATTTCCATTCCCATATCAACGAGATTCTCGCTTCTATTGTACGCAGAATAGGGGCGTCACACAATAGCAGGAGGATTAAACAGAACAGAACCAAATCTATTGTAAACCATTTTCTAATCTTCTGAGAAGGTCTTTCAAAATAGTTTTACAGATATATTCATCTACACAGATACCATTGTGATTAAATTTAGCTTATTTATTGAGAAATTCCAAATTCCAGCAGTCTTTTATATTAAACAAATATTCTTTGAGTGCATGCGTTCGGGACGTGTGTGGTTGCCTTAATTAATTCAAGAGGCTGTAAATAAATTGCCTGAAAATATTTGATTTTTAATATAGTTATTTATTTTTGATGGTAGTGATAGTGATATGTGAGAATAATTGAAGAGAAAATAGAATAAAATAAAAAAATATCAAAAGAATGTGTAGATTTTGACCATTTTTGATTAATTATTATTAATTTGAAAAATTATATACATATTACGTTGGCATGTAAAATAAATGGAAATACTATTAAAATTAAATAAATATACTATTACTTTGTATGCCTCATTTGATGGCGGACCAACATTTTATCTGTAATATGTCGTGTTTGCATATAAACTTTTATAATTTATACATCATAACATACATACATTTATAAATTCTCCATTAAGTTTTCCAGTATTATTATAAGAAAACTAAACTGAGTTTATAAACTAAGTTGTCAATCTCACATATTATTAATCATTTATAAAAAATTTTGGGTTTGGTGCAAAAATTTGATTGAAAAGTTTATGTACTCATGATTTTATATTTACAATCTCTTTTCTTAATATTATATTAAAAATCTATTCGAAAGTCATTTGTTTCGTAAATTATTTAAAAACATCTCTGTAGTTAAATTTGTTAATTTCAACAGTAAATATTTGATAATGGCAATTTTTTTATTTATTAAAAAATTTATCCTTGTTAAAGAAATATATCGATATGAAAGAAAATCAAAGAAGTCTTTTATCAGATAATTCTTATTATCAAATTAGCTTTCCATTAAAAGCTATATTTTCCAATTAAAATATGATATTCAGAATGAAATAAAATTCATAAAATATGTTACATATATTTACAAATGTGCAAACTTTATACCAGTTAGTATGCATTTCATGCATTTCTTGTGATTAATAATTAATTAACAATACTTTACCTAAATAAATGTTTTATGAAATCAATAATTAAATGATTTTTCAATCAACTTATTATTATTATTTTGTTATTTTCTGTATGATAAATGTTACTAAACTGAAGAAAAAGGTTACACCACCTTTTAAAATAACTTTGGATTTAGCTAAGATTATATTAATTTTACATGATATGTAGTTTGATTGATGTTTATCACATGCGTTTAGAATATCATTTAAATTTATTTGAGTATTAAATGTGGAGTGTAACTCAAATTATTCAAATCACTTTCAGAATTTCAAAAAAATAATAATGATAAAATACAGAAGAAGAGAAGGGAAATGAGAAAAAAGAAAGGTCAAGAAAAAGAAAGGTAAGAAAAGGAAAAATATAAGAATGAGAGAAATATCCATCACTTTTGAGAAATTAAAAAATTCTTTTGACAATTTCTGAATGTTTAAAAGTTATTTCTGAACATATAAGAGAATGGATTGTATATGAGACCCTAAATTTCCTATTGCAAATTATAGTAAACTTATTTAAATTGATTATTAAGAAGATGGCCTTAATATTAATGTTGCAGTGGACACGAGAACATCAGACACTAAAACACAAGCATTTGTTGGCTTTAAAATTAGTTTAAAGTGGACAGGGCATCAGCCCAAGGGTGACCACATACAGATTATCTCTGTCAAGTGGATGAGCGAATTGGCTACCAGAAAACGAATGAATGGCAATGAAACAGCTTACTTTGACCGAAATATTCAGCGAGTAATGATTTTAATTTACACCGCTGTACATGCATACTGTATGCACTTTTACATTAACAGGTAATAATGTTGCATTTTCATTTAATTGATTAAAAGTTCTTTTTCTTTAAAAATATGTTGTTTTCCTTCCCACTTTTAATAAAAAATATTTAATTAAATTAAACCTTCGCTTCAGAAAAATCTAATAATCCGAATATGGTCCAATCCCAAATGATTTGTATAATTGGGTTGGTTAATTGGTCATTGTAAAGATTTGTATATTGCTTTATTATTTTTCAATACTTACTGACACTTCTTATTATAGAAATTAAGTCAATTATCGTATACTGAAATTAATAACTTAATAATTGGTAAGTAAATACTAAATTTAAATGTGAACATTGTAAAGGCATACAATATTTTTGCAAAAATTCAATCAAAAAATTAAAATATGGGCACATACAAAGCATTAAAAATAATCTTTCAGTTGTAACCAAATATCAAAACATTTAAGCAGATATGTTAAACTTAATTTTCTTGTTTCTAAATTGAATGTTCAAAATAAAATGGTTGATTTAATCTTTAATCACACTATTTACTTATCACATTAATTAAAACCGTTTGAAGAACACAATTCCTAGAATGCTAAAACAGTTTTTGCTCACCCAAATAGCTTTTGTTATAAGGAATAGAATTTCATTAAATGAAATGTGAAATTAATTTTAAAAAGGTTTTATACATTTCCTCTTTTTCTGTATTTTCCGGAACGAGTCAGAATTTCATTTTCTTATCGTTAGGAAGGAATTTCTGTACTATCTCGTAACTTTTATTATTTTTTTATTCCTAAATTGAATTATTTAGCATAACTTTGTTTTTGATGTATTTTAAGGAATAAAATTTTAAATTATGAAGATGATAAAACGTGTTTATCTATGTTTCATTTTCATTGTAAAATTTTTAATTTAAAAAAGAAACATTCAACTTATAATACTTCTTTCCTTTCTTATTGACTATTAAATACATTATCTTTCATTACTAATTTTTTTGAGTTCAATGGCTATAAATGAGAATTGTAAAAAAGCAATTCTACAACAAACTAAAATTATTATGAATAATTGTAAAATAAAAATATTTTGCAAATTTTTGCTTTTCATTCTTACATGCATACGTATATATATATATATATATATATATATATATATATATATATATATATATATATATATATATATATATATATATATATATATATATATATATATATATATATATATATATATATATATATATATATATATATATATATATATATATATATATATATATGTAGGTCATTTAACTTGTGATATGAGCAATGTATCATGCAATAGAATATTTGGGATTGAACTGCTTAAGGCATATGTATACATGCACGTGGTTGTCATTTGCTCTCAGTGTGAACTGAAATTCATAAATAAATATCACATTTAGCCAATCTGGAAACATGGCTGAATTGACAAACACTATAGTCAGAGCATCAGGAGTTTTGGTATTATAAGTAATAGATGAGAAGATAGTTTGGATCATAGATTCCATTTCATAAGCTTACTGGAAATAGTTTGAATAGCAACTGACATCTATACTTGTGATTGCATCTTGATAAGACTCATTAAATGTGAAAAGCGGTCATTTAACAAGTGTGGTTTCCAAGAGTGCTGGAAACATGGTACTTCAATTCTCTAACCTCATCATTTTCCGGATAGCTCGAGACAAGGTAGTCGTTCATGGATACCACCGGCTGCAATCACTTACTGGTGGCATATTTCAAACTATCTACCAGGTAGCAACATGATGCTTTTATTGAACTTCACATTTTATGTCCATAAGAGAGTCTTTATCAAACTCACTTAACTGTGAGAAATGTTTTGTCAAACGTCTGCCCGGCATTTGTAACTTAATTATATCATTCTGGGGTCAGAATTATAATTAAAAGATTTATAAAACTTCCATTGTATCAGGATATTTTTTATTTGTTACTGAACGATTGCAGTGTCAATACCTAGTTAATTGCCATGGGCATTCGCATCCAACTTCCCTGCAAATATTTGCGATAGTACCTTTCTTTTTACTATGTGTGCTATTTTTAAGGCATGTGTCTGTATGTGTGTGTGTATGTGTGTGCGCGTGTGTGTGTATGTTAGAGAGAGCGAGAAAACTTCAATTATTACTTTTTTCTTTCGTATCAGTTGAACTTTTGTTATATTTTCTTATCCTTGATTACATAGAGTAATTTCACTAAAAAATAAATTAGGCTAATCAATCATCATGAGGAGGTCAATATCATAAATTAAATTTGATATAATACTTAGTCATCATTTAATGATATAATCAATACCTTATTTGTATTTTTAATGTTTCCTATCATTTGTTCCAAAAAATTATCTATAATCCATCAAAATTGCTACATCTTGATGATATTAATAAAATCAAATTTTATTTATAAATCAAATATATTTTATGCGTTTCCCCAACATACATATTTCAATCGCAAGTAGCTTCTTCAGTTAGTGGAAGCGGTTGTGTTCAAATCTTCGTAATTCATAAGCAAGAATCAACCAGAAGAACCTTAATTAATTTGACTACTGTTCCTAGAGGCATCATTTCCATTGAAGGATATTTCTAGCGAGTGCCCATTAAGCCGTCAATGAATAGGAAGGATCTTCTTTTAAGTCAGGTTTCGAACTCACTAGCTTTTGAAAATTGAAGCGACTTCCTAACCTACCATGCCACCGCGACCCTGTTAAATTTATTGTAGAAAAATAATAAATATTTAAGCTTTCAAGAAATTGGAAATATATTGAAAAAATAAATCCTGGTAAATCAATACATAGGACATACACATTTATTTATTCAAATGCTTAAGCTATAAATTACAGATTATATGATGTCCGCATTTTCAATACGATATCAGTGCTTATTGTAAGTAGTAAGATAATTATAGATATTAGTCAGTCGTTTAACAAATATTTTCCCAACATTTTGATAGGTGATTAATTTGGAGATTGTGCTCAGCAGGGCAGGATCTAAATATTTTCTTCATTAAAGGATTTCCATACAAGATACAGAAATCCTTTATATAATGTAAGCTTTCCATGATGCTGCAAAATATGCTATAACTGGAGCATCATGATTTAAACAGAATTTATTGCCTCTAGAATCATAACCCCTTGAGTCTCAGAGTTCTTATAGTTATATTTTTATTTACTTGATCGTGCCTAAAGTTTTGTTAAAATAGTCGCCAATGTCAGATCAAAGACAACTAAATCAAAGCATTATGAACAAGCTGTTTGGAATCAAATACCATTTTGCTGATATTATTTATCATTCCTTTTTTTGTTTTGGTTACAGAATTCAAATTTACCTGTTCTTTATTTTTCACAGCACTTCTGTTTTTACACAATTTTATAATATTTCTAAAACGCGACTTTTTCGAAAACGAATGCAATACATTAAAATGTTAAAAACTTATTTTATTTTTTCCAATGACCGGGCAAATACAATGAATAACACAAAAAACACATAAAAATCACAAAAACAGACATAAGACGAAGACAGGACAGGTGAATACCGTACATAAACGAGATGATGGGAGTCATTGCCCCAAACGTTCTCTGGCTTGCCAATAGAGCGATAATTCCGAGCTGCCATGCAATGCAATACAGTGATGGAGGTGGGTCCTATTCATGCATGGGTTCTATCCAGTTGCGGAGTAGATATTTGGATGAATTTAAGATCCCAACGCGATGCAAATGTTCAGCCAAATAGTCATGAACTGTCAGGAGTCGAAACTGTGCCACAACTTGAAGGTGTGGACGATCAGGGATATTTAGAAGGCCATCTTTCCATAGTTTGGTTTTTATCCTTTCTTGCAGTTTAGAAGCTTAAATTCTTTCAAAAACGTGTTTTAGGTGTAGCTTTATAGTGAAGTAGGAAATCTCTGTGAATCTTGGCGAGAGATGTTCTGTTAGTGTTAGTGTTCTGTTAGTTCCCCTGTTAGTGAAAACGCCCACCTGTTGGTTTTTTTATAGATGCTATAGTGCCCAGATACCCAATGGAACACAACATGTTTCTTTCGTGATATCTAAATTTCCATAAGCTCCTGGATATAGAGGATTTCACAAGATGGCGGAGAGATTGAGCTTATGGTCTGCATTAAAGCCTGTGAATCAGAGAACAGGGTCACTCTGTCAAAAACATCAGGAATAACTACTAGTTATTTTAAGACAATTCGAAGTCCTCAACCTCTTCGTCAAATGCTATTTGTAGACACTATGCAGAAGCATAGAAATTGAGCAGATTTGAATATACACCTGTACCAGCTGACAACTGGATATCAGAGTAGGAACCATCTGTAAAGACATCTAGTCATTCTGATTAAGTGTACCGAAAACCAACGGTTTCGATAGCACACTGTCTCAAGACATCTGGGGGAGTGTCACTTTTGAACAGTTTGTCTTGCAGACCTAGGTTTATTTCAAAAACTGGGATATTTAGATGGTTTACTGGTTTAATGATTTCCTGTTCATTTATTGGGAGATTTAAAAGTTGACTGAACATATGAACACACTGGAGGAAACCCTTTTGAGTCATTAGATTTCTGGAATCGAGACCATTAATAACCCAAGAGCTGTTATCGGTTTATAGCAATTTCTCATATAGGATTAGGAACTTGGTGTCTTTTATTGGTACAGTGTTGGTCAGAAGCAACAATGTATCGGTAGGTGTCGTTTTATTGGCCCCAGTTATGAGTCGCAGACATTGATTTTGTAGAAATGCAAGCTTCTTTATTATTTAATCGCTTGCTGTTATAAGTTATTCACAATAGTAGGTAATTAATGGTAATATAAAAGTTTCGTAGGTGATGTTTAGCGTTGATCTAGCACACCTCCAATGAGAACCCGCTAAGTGCTTTAGAATGGATATTTTCTTCAGAAAACGATCCGTGACGAATTCGACGTGCACCTTCCAATTCAAATTGTTATTAAAATTTACTCGAAGGTAACGAAACTCATTTGTATGGAATTGCTTAGTGTTATTGTACTTTAGTTCAGGAAAGAGATCCTAACAAGGTCTGTGAGAGACTGGAAAGACTGGACAGTGGTTTTCTGAAGACTCACTGTCATATTATTTTTTGTGCACAGGTTTGAAAGCAAAGCAAGGGCTTAGTTAAATTTGTTTCCAATTGCAGATTTTGTATTTCTCTTAGATGCTTGTGTCCAGATGACAAGGTCATCAACAAAGGCAAACAATGAACATCTTTAACAGACTTTAAAGCTGAAACAAGATCATTAATAAATATATTGAACAACTTACAACTGTTAGCTGCTCTGTGGGAGGCCTGTTTGTAAATTAGCTTCTCTCTTCAAACTATATCATAGGCACTTTTGAAATCAATATAAACTGATGTAATAATATGTCTTTTGTCCAGAGTAATTTTAATGATCTGACTGAAGCGAGTAACCTGGTCTGTTTTCAATCGGGTTTTTTTCCAAATTTAAGCCTGTTATTTCATCCAAAATTTTATATTTTTCTTCCTTATATATATTTCATCCAAAAATCAGCTAAGCCTGTTAATAGTTAGCTTCCCCATAGTTTTCTCAAGGATATTAGTGAGGGATATTGGCCTATAGAAGTTGAGTTGAGTAGAGTCTTTTTCTTTCTTTAGAATTGGGATAACTTGCCCCACAGCTCACTTGCACTGCAAAGTGAGCTGTATGGATCAGAAAGATCAGTCTCCCATATTTTGTTGTTCATGTGAAGAATAGTTTCTCTGTATTTCCAACAAAGTGCCTTAAGAATTCTGCATGCATATATTCTTCATTTCGTGATTTTTAAAGCTTTAAGTGGTCAAGAGACAATTTCAATTCACCCAAAGTAAAGTCAGCTGTAAAAAAGTTTGGAACATCTTTTGAATTGTTTAATGTTTTTTCAATTTCCACAGAGGTCATTTTAATATCTTTTGAATTATGATGTGTATAAGGTCCCTTTCTCTGGTAAGTTTGACCAAATGCATTTGCCACATCTGTAACAAAAGTTGTAATTCTTCCATTAAAGAAAATAGGCTTTTAGAAGCAAGTCTTTTATTCTGCCGGGTTGCCAAGGATTTAACGTTCTCAGACTGTCTCCTTTATAGTTTATATTATTGATAAATCTATCAAAGAGCTTTTGTTTGTCAGTTAAAACAGCCTTCCTAAAAACTGATACCTGCCTCCTCCAAAGGATGACATCTTATAGTTTTTTTGATAATTCAGCTTTCCTTCTTAGTCGATCTTGCTTTGCTCTAATTTCTTTCAATTCTTCCAACCAGAAACATTTATAGCCTTTTACTTTTCCTCTAGAAATAGAGTGCTTTCACAATCTAAAATAGCTTTGTTTAGTTGAGAAATAATCCGACTATGGTGTAAACAGAAATTAAAATTATTTGGATGCAATTTTTCCTCGGACAATTTTCGGAAACCATCCCAATCGACTATTTTAAAATTCCAAGATTCCAATTCTCGAGTGTACTTGCCTTGAACTTGTGTCCAGGCAGAGAAATAGAGGCGATAACTTGTCTGTGTTCAGAGCCTGGATCTTCGATCACTTTTCTATTGATAAAATTGCTCAGGTTGGCGGAGACACAAAGAAGATCAGGTATTCTGCCGTTGGCATTGTAGTGTATGTAAGTGGGTGGATCTGAAGGACTATAAATCAACTCGAGTGAGTTAGAGTTCAGGAGGTCCTCAATTTTCTTGCCAGCAGCGTTGATATCTTTATAGCCCCAACTAGGGGAGTATGTATTTAAATCTCCAATAGTTATAGCGTGATGGTCAATGGTTAACGCGGATAAGTTAGGCTTGCTGGCGGAGGGTATATATAAAGCGTATATTTTGAAGTGAAAAATATTTTTTCATTAAATTTTACAACTTCACTTTTATCTTTAGTTACACCCATTTCTTTTAGGATTTCAAAGCTTCTTGGGAGGTTTTTGTTAATACCCATAAAATTTCCATTTGAAGCTTTTCGAAATTTAGGAAGAACATCTTCTTCCTAAAAGAGGCATTATCCCGGAAAGAGATAAAATTTAATTGATTCGGTTGTAATGTTTGCTCCATTATTACAAAAATGTTGATATTCTGAGTCTAGAGATTATGTATTAAATCATCTCTCTTAGTTTGGGATAATTCACCAGTATTGCACTGCAAAATAAGAAAGTCAAGCTCCAAATTTTGTATTGAATTTCGATGATAGCGTTGGTGACGAGAGAACATGCCGGAATCTGTTGACCACTTTGCCGTATAAAATACGTGTCCAAGGTGCACCACGAGGAGGTAGTTCTACTTTGCACCTCATCAGTATCTTTATAAAAATAATTAAACCTCTCTTGTGTAAAGATCTATATGATATATAGTAATATTTGTGTATTAGACAAATTTAAGAAGTTAGAAATACATTTAATTATTAATGACTTTATATTTTTTGTTTCTTTTACTTAAAAAAATTGAAAAATGCAAAGCAGACATACCATTTTATGTAAACATTGTTGAATCAATTTATGCTTGATTTCTAAATAAAAAAATTAGCTTTCAGAGTTACAACACACTACTAGGAATGACATAGCATAAAAGTGATTTAATATTGAGAAATATAGTATTAAGAATTAAATTGAAAATAAATTATAGCAAAACTGATATTTTTACCTTATTATAGCTGAATATATTTTATGTAGATAAAGGCTGGTCACATGTCTCATTAATTTCGTTTTTGCAATGCTGTATTTCTCTTTCTGTCTTTTTTTCTATTCTTTTTAATTTTATAATTTTTTTTTCATTTTTGTATTCTTTTTAAACTTGCATTTGCTATAAATTTCACTATGATGGATTGCACTATGAAAATCAGCAATGTTTTTTTCTTTTCAAATAATTTTTAGTTTTTCATATGATTAATCATTATATTTAATTCTTTGGATTACTGTTAAATATTACTCTAACTCAAATTTTATGAGTCAAAGTATTAATACAGATGATAAAAATTAATCCTATAAAATTATACTAAATTTAATAGCGATTTACCTCCTATCACCTCATTTATTTATTCTTTTATTGTTTTAAAATCATTAAAATCTTAATTTCTAATGTTCTCAGTAAATATTTTTCATTTTATTTCCTTTATCTTGTTTGTACATATTGCTTTAATTACTCAGTACAGTGTATAACATAATTATTTCCTGATACATTATTAGCTTCTCATGAATGTGACAACATTCTGATTCTTTTATATTTCATAGGATTCCAAATAAGATAGTAGAAAACTTTTTTAAGTATAAAAAATAAGCAGTAAAGTATTTTAGAAGGAAAAGAAATAAAATTTTATGGCTTAATTGCAATGGAATGACCACTTTATGGCTCTGAAGTATAAAGAAAGACTTGATCCCCATAAAAACCATAAAAGACGCTAGAGATTGATCTAACATGGTTTAATGACTTTTACAACATATATAATGGTATAGTAAAGATTACTTTTCCTCAAACATGAGTTTTATCTTGGCAGTCTCTACTCAAAGCGAGAAATGAAAAACGAAGTTCCCGGATGATAGAAGTGATTCCATTATGATAAAATATCTCAATTATAAGACATTATGTTTCCTATACTATCCCAGCACACACACACACACACAAGATCACATTTCTAATCATTATTTCATAACTATCTCCACAAGCAATTAATGATTAGACACGTATATAAATTATATATTACAATATATAATATAATATTCTTTTATTAATCTTAATAATCCGTTGTATGTTTTCTGCTGTTCCAGGATGTAAATTTAGAAATATATCTAGGTATATTATATACTTAATACTTGATTGATTGTAATTTTTTATTGAAATAAGACAATTATATCTCCCTAAATTTGTATATAAATACATGACAAATCTGAAGGAATATATTTCTGTCAATTTTATACTGATTTATTGGGAATGAATTCATAAACATATTTTCTTAAACACTAAAGTATCTGATGAAAATTGATATTTTGGTAAATTTTAAGTCTGTTAGCTATTCGTAGAATTACAATTAACCATTCAGAAAGTGAAGATTTTTATTTGTTTTAAAATATTCTATAAGGAA
Source organism: Latrodectus hesperus (assembly GCA_037975125.1). Lineage (NCBI taxonomy): Eukaryota > Metazoa > Arthropoda > Arachnida > Araneae > Theridiidae > Latrodectus > Latrodectus hesperus. The sequence goes on along the minus strand of CM075856.1, from coordinate 70,517,083 downwards.
TAAAAGTTTATCAAAAATTTATTAACTACATTATTTTACTGTAGGGGTTCTGTAGGGTTCTGATAAGGCAGACTTTTTTACAGAAAAATATAATAAATAGTGCGTTTTCTCTCAACATTATGCATTAAATTTGAGTTATGGAATATAACCTACCTTCCACATAAATATGACACCAATTTACAACATTCAATTTTTATTCAAATGAACGAGTAAATCTTATAAAATTAGTTTTTTATTAGTTATAATATGCATTAGACAAGAACATAAATTTAAAATGAAATCACAAATGCTCTTATTACTCATAGATTTGCTGAATCCGTCTAAAAATCCCTTTTTTGATTTAATCAAGTTTATTGTTATTATACATAAGACAACCTCTGAACAATGATACTTGTCAACTTAACTTTAAATCAATTCATCGGTAAGTTCCATTTAAGAGTCAAGTTCTATGTAAAATTACTTATTTTTTACTCGAATTTTAAAAAATGAAAAATGTGAAATATTTGACAAATATGTATTTTTTTAATTAAAATTAAAATCAATATAGAAAAATTTATATTTATTGTAAAATTTAAAAAATCAAATCTTAAAAATGGATTATATTAAACTATAAAAATAGCATTTTAGACAGTTACGTTTCTATAACAATTTTTTTTAACATAATTGGCTGGCCAAACTTATATCTAGAATTTCCAGAAGCCTAAGCGAAAATCCTTCGTTTTATAAGTTTTAAATAAGCTATAAACTCGAAATCTTCTAAGCATTAAAAGCAGTTTTAGATCTACAAGTAAACATATTCGTAAAATCATGCATTCTACTTTCTTACAGTAGCTTCTAATCCACATAAAATGTCTCTTGTCGTAAATATGTTATAAAATACTAAACCTTGATCTTACTTTTGTCTTAGGAAGATTACAAGCAATCAAGATGATATACTTCTGAGGTTGAGGTTTTAGTATTTCATTTAAAAAAATCAAAGTATTTGAAGTCTTAAAATTGAATCGCTTTTCCTCATAAAAGATGTATGTACATTATTTCTTACCTTATCTTTCCAGTATTCCATGGATAAAAAAAAGGATTTGTAAAGTCTGAAAGATTTTTGTAATCCTGCCCCTTTGTTTCAAACTTCTTGCCATTATTTTGCGATGCGATTATAAATGGATTTCATGAATTCTGTAGAAGGAAAAGCATTGAATTTGTAAGCTATTCCTTTTGAATTGAAACTCAGATATAAAGTTCTAAGCCTTAAGCTTTCTAAACGTTAAGCATCAAGGATAAAAACTCGAGAAACTGAATGATTTCAAAGCATGATGAATGGAAGCTTCTCAAAGATCAAATACATTCTACTTGAAGATAAAGAAGATTTCCGGAAGACTCCTGCACTGAAAAAAAATCATTATTTACTTCAAAAAATTTTACGTATATTTTTAAATTTATTTATTCATTATTTATATTAAAATTTATACTAAAATACATTTCTTTACTCGTTGGATGAATATTTTCAAAATATTTGGCTTTGAATTTATTGTAGTTATCTTTCTAATTTCTTTAAGAAATATTTAAAAACACTTGGGTATCGTTTTTCTCTTTCACTTACGTTTTTCTCTTTCAGTATGGCTTTCTTCATTCGAAAATAAAATTAATTTTGTTCTTTATTTATTTTACATGACATTATTTTCTATTCTTTTATTTAACCTTGTATTAATTTTTACAAGTACTTTAACAGAAAGTACACACAAATGTACTGTCAGCAGAAAAGAGGTTTAAAAACAAAATTTTGCTTTAAAAACGGACAGGTGCTTACATATACATGTTTTCCTAAAATTATAATATTTACGCAGAATATCAAGATATTTAATGGTTTAAATGTTTCGTTTTACGAAATGGATTAATAAATTTGTTCTGAGGAATCATATAATTTAAGTTCTAAAAATTTCACATTGCATGCATCTGAACAGTTTAGTTTTTAATTATTTTAATTAAAAAAAATTGTTTTCATAACTTTGTCAATTCTTTCTGTCAATATATTTTTGAGTTTTTACAATTTAGCATTATTTAAGTAAATAAAATTATAGTTAAAATGAAAATGAAAAAGAGCCAATTAAAAAACTAAAACAATAATTTTAAATTGCATTAAACATGGCGTTGTAATTAATCTGATAGGAAATGTTTTGTAAATTATCAGTAAAAAATGTAAGAAGGAAATTCGACTGTTTAAAAGTAAATTTATTAATAGATATTATAGATAATTAAAAATAATTTATCTGCATTAAATTTTTAATTAATTTACAAAGTTACATCTTTTCAAGTTACATCATTTTAAATTTTGCATTAGAATTTGAAACTTCTGATCTTTTTAATTTTCTATCGGAAATAAACAGAAAATACTAACTAAAAATAATGTGATATAATTGTGTCAATTTGAAATTATAACACAATAAATTTCTTCAGTTTCCGCAATCTTAAATACTTCTAGTTCCAAATGAGCTACTTAATCTTAGAAATCTGAACTAATTAGAGGTAAAACCTGCAGACATTAATCCTGTTATCTTGATCATATTCTCAAAATATTTGTTGGATTCTGAGCAGAAGAGAATATTCAGAGTCTCGCATATAAATTTTAATCGTAGGTAATTTTCACAATACTTAGAAAAAAGAAATATTATTGCATGAACTAGCATGGTTCAAAAAATATATTTTATAAACTAGTATCAAAATGATTTGATACATCATATTTTCAATTGGAAAATTTTTTATTTCGTTTAACTCTTTTATTACAAGATGTCTTTAAATCGCTGGTTCTATGTGTGTAAGAAGTCAGATATATATTTTCATTTAATGTAGAATAAGTTAAGTATTTAAGCTATAATATATTAAGAACTTCTAAATATAGAAAGTAATTAACCTCTTCTAAATATCATCTTTATAAACTAAATACATTCTGTTAACATTGTTTCAATAATTTTTGCTTTACTATAAAAGGAATTACCAGGAAAATTCGTAAAATAAATAAAAGAGTATATACTACCATTGCTTTTAAGATATGATAATATTTTAATAAATTTATTTTATGTGAAACTAAACAATTACATATGTTGAGGCTGTGGGTTGATCTTGCACATGGAAAATTATTATTGACATTATTAAAAGACGCAGTAATATGTATGGGAACATGAGATAAAAAAACGTTTGTTTGGCATAAAAATATGCATTTCATAAAGTATTTGGGTGCAAAAGGAAAAAAAACGTAATTTGTGCATATGAGATTAGCAAACTAAAAAATTGTTTCCATAAAAAATACTAAGTGGATAGGTTTTCCCAGACGGCGAGCAACGTTAAACACTTCTGGGATCTGGATTCAATGAGGCTTTTAATGTGAGCTCTTCTGAAGGAGGTTATTGTCTCACTCCTCCAGAAGAGCACTTTCCAGTTCTTGGAGAATTTGTGAAAACGGTAGTTGTCCAGCAACTCATCTGCCTAGAATAGGAAATTCATTGGTTTCATATCTGGAGAGCACGTTAATTATTACATTCGTATAACTGCTTTCTTCAAAAAGAAATCATTCACCAAATTACAACGATGGGGTCTAAAATTATCGGTCATTAACATGAAATCATCTCCAATTTCTGCAGCTTTAGGAACAACAATAAGCTTGAGGATCCCATTTCTATATCGCGAATACGTCAGAGCTCCATTTCCAACGATCTGTTGTCGGACATTTTAATGGAGATGCTATCATCGCCAAATATGACACTTTTGTGCATAAACTCAAGATTGTATACACCTATAATCCGGAGGAAAAGAGAAGCATGGTTTGTCAGAGAAAAAATTATTAAGGCAATCATTTCTCCTCCCGTTCGCATGTTATTTTGCCCTCTCTCTGATGGTGAACGGTGCATTTTTTCTGACTTGACACACACTATATTAGTAGGCAAGAAAATAAACCCACGGCGTGAAAATGGCTTCTGAGAGTTAGTGCTAAAACTGTGGTTACAACAGCCGAGATAGTGGTTGAAAAAGAGTGAAATTCATATTTTGGTTGGCATTAAATAAGTCTTCAATGGGCATTGTTGCCCGTCTTCATCCATGTCTAGGATTTCAGCCTTTTAGTCTCCAATACACGTTTCCAGATTCTAGAAATCATACTCTAAATTCTTATGGAATTTGGTACTACTGACTTATATATTGTCCTCTTCTAAAGGTTTATAACTGTCTAAACTTCTAATTCACTCAAATGACAGCTGGGATATCGCAATCATCGAAAAAATATGCTAACTGAACTTCAATATTCTTTTACGCTTTATCTTACATTAAACTGAAATTCACAACTGCTAAAGTGTCGTCATCAATGTCAAACTGAAAATTCGCTTTGAAAATGAAAAAGTTTGAAAATGATAAAAATTTGGTTTTTTACTATCTTCTACCATTTGATGCAAAAAAATTCGTAACACGCATATTTTATTATACTTATAATAATTTCGAAATGTTTTTGGCAGACATGAGGGCTTCTTTGCAAAAAAGGTGTCATTTTACAACTATATCTCACATACAATCATTCTTTATTAGAGGATTGAATTGTTTCCAAATTATCTATTCACATCTGCTATTTTATGAGACACTTAGATTCATCTGATTTTAAAAAATTTGAAGCTTTTATATTTTTTGCGTATTTGATCGCCCAAGACGCAGTTATGTTGCGCACGACTGGTTGTCTATAAAACGATATAGCCGTAATTAGTATTTACAAATACTTATCACAAGGATTAAGATAAATAACATGAATTTTAAGATAAATAGCACAGGAATTACCCTTTTTATAGAGTTATATTTTCAATGAAATATATTATTTTCCCTTAAAAATACTGTTCATTCAATATTATGTTTGGCTATCAGATTCCTTCCTATTGGCCCATATTCTAAACAAGTAAAAACTGTTTGTCTGGGACCTGTAAAATAAATTTCAGGATCTGTCTATAATTCCCCATACATGTGTTTTAAATATTCAAATTTAGTTTATAAAAATTTTCCTTCATTAAAAATTAAAGAGACACTTATACATAAATATATTTTAAATTTATTTAAACTAAAATAAAATTACAAAAATTAATGAATTTGAATTCATTTAAAACAATAGAATTTTTTACTTTAATTAAACATCGTAAATAACGATAGTCTAAAACAATACAAAAATGCATTTCAAAATCATGTTAAAAAGCATATAATTTTTGCAAAAGTAGTGAAAATTTCCTGATAAATGAAAATTTCATTAATTATAAAACACATTTAAAATTTCTTGAATTTTTATATTAAATTAAATAATTTATTTTTGAAATTATTTTTATAAAATATTTTGACATAAACTTCTAAATATCACATCAACCAAAAAGGATTTCGATTAGAAACAGCAAGTTTGTTTTAAGCATTCATATAATTTTTCTTTCTCAAGCAATTCCTTTACTTAGATATTAAAATAATAAGCTTATTAGATTGTCTTCACAATTTTTAACTTTATTTTAATCTAGTATTAAAAAAATCTTAAATATTATTTTTTGACATTGCGAATTAAATGTGCAAATTAATATTGAAGCCAAGTATTAACTGGTATAGAATATATTACGTCCTGTATGACAACAATGGATCTCAAGTGATTTTTCTTTTCGAAATTAATTATGTACTCCGTAACGACATTGAAAAATCCTATTAGCCTTGGAACGCACTTGAAAATCTTTGTTTGCATTATGGCACTATCTTGTTTAGTTTCCTCTTATAAAATTTTAAATTGGATTCAAATACAATCTTTTTTATACTCAAAGCCAAGTAGAAAGTTTAGAAAGAGAGACAGGGAGGGATGAAGACAAGTGGCAGAGTGGGGAGGTATGGGAGAAAAATCCGCTTTAGCAAAACTAACAATTTATTTTCGAGCTTACAATCTAAAAAGCCAGAACCAATAAGAAAGCTATCTCCAGAATGTAACTTTTAATCGTGTCGATAATATTTTCAAGAATAACGAAAGATTTCTAATCTTTTAAGACGCTGGAGCAAAACACTGTCGCTGATTCTGGGAAAATACCAGTATGTTGAAAGTATGAAAGTAAGAAAAAACTGTGTCGGAAAAAAATACCAGTGAAATAAAGGTCTCTCGAAAAAACAGTTTCTTTTTCCCTCATGTAGAATTTTTGCCAAGAAAAACTTTGATTAAACTTTAAGTATTTCTCGGTTAATTCAGTGCTTCTTCCGATGCTGATGAATTATGCAACATTTTAGGGAGTGAGAATAGGGAGGTTGGAGGGAGGTATTCACTGGAAAAAGCTATCCTTAATCTGAGTCTTTTGTACAGTGTAAGTGACGGGTTTCGAAAGAAGTACTAGATTTTGAGTTTATACTCCTCACTTTATAATTTATTTATTTATGCTCTCTTTTACTTGTTACAGTTTTCTTTTTTACAGGGGAATACTGGTTAATATGTTGTATTTCAACGAAATTGCGAAGTCTCTTTTTTAAATAAGAAGAATTCTTTTTGGAGAAAGTAATTTACATCGAATAGTAAAATGTGTTAAAGAAAAATATCTTAATAGGCATAGATAACCTAAAACATGCCAGAACTTGTTGAATAAAAGAAGTTCTTTCGTAGTAGCTAAGTAGTTTCATTATTAAATGGAGTGAAATCGTATTTTTTTAATGAAACTATATTGTCCTTCGATGCATTAGGTAAATTTAATTTGAATAGAATTTAAAATGTCCATTTCAAAGTTGCTAACCATATATTTTTATTAATTAGGTTAATGTGTATGATTTTACTTACAGTATTTGACCATATTCATTACTCATCCACAAATAAATATTCTGCTTAGAAATTCTATGTTAACATTGGACATTTTCGTAATAAGAACTAGTTCATAGAAATACCTGAAAAGGTAAATAAAAGTATATACACTTGAATGCATCCATTAATGAAATTTTTTACTTAAGTAACTATGTAATCATAAAATTTTTATAATTATGCTTCAATGACTTTTATTCTTTATTAAAAAAACAAGTTAATTTTTCTCCTTCTTTCATTTTTAAAATACTTTTTAAAAGTACTAACATTTAACGAAAATTTCAAAAAAGTTATGCAAAAATATTAATTTAATATTAAAAATTAAAATTGTATTAATTTATTGGGAAATATTATTAAATAAAATTTTTGAAAATTACTTAAATCAAATTGAATGTCCAATGATTAATTAATCAAATAATTTTCATTCAAAAATTACATTTCATTAACACAATTAGTTTTTAAAGTAAAAAAATACATATAATTTTCATTCAAAAATTATTTGTTTGAAAAATAACTAAATAATATATTTATTTACATAAAATTTGAAAACAAAATTGTTTCCTTCTTAATTGACAAATATAATTTGAATTACTGTAATGACAAATATTAATTATAATAAAAAAATTGCGTAACTTAATATTATAATTCTCATAAAGTTATTAATATAATGGATTCAACCAATACCTCATATATAATTTTACAATACTAATATTCATTACAAATAAGAAACAACTTTATATAATTTTCATGTCACATTTGTTACAGAAAACAGTATGATGTCACTTTACATAAAGCGCAGTGAAAATAAAAATTAATTATATTAGTTATTTTTGAACAATTTTACTGAAAATTATAAGTAATCAAAAGTTTTGAAAAATAGATCTAGTTTTTTAAATATTTCATAATTTTTCTTTTTTCTTCAACTTTTTTGAACAATTTTTTTAAGCAAGGGTAGGCATTTGGGTGATCAACCCTTCGCCACAACAAGGCCGAAAACTGCTACTCATTTGTCATCACTCAGATAACACCTTTGAACCACACACAAGTCACGGAAGCGAGAACTATTACCCACGCCATACCACCACAAACCCGTCTATAGGGTGGGCCTCATTAATACATGATCTCAGAAGAAAGGACAGAGAAACACAGAAAAAAGTAACTTCCATACCCGAACAGGGATTTGAACCCATGTCCCACAGCTAATGAGTTAGGAACTCCAACCACTCACGGAATCTCATCCTTAAATTGAATTTTACTACTTAAAATTACGTTAAGTTTTACAACAAGCTTTAATAATTATCAATTTTCAGTAAATAACTTTTACCTGAAGATTAAAAGGCTCACAAATATTAATATAAAGAAGTATTAAAAATTATAACCTTGTTGTCTTTGTTTTTGAATTTTAATGAAAATGTACTTACATCATTTTAAGGGTAAAATATAATGCGAGTATTCAAATTAAGCTTTTAAAATAGAAAGTACAGATTAAAATATTCTCAATGTTATTTATTTCCAAGTTTTCAAAAAATTATAGGCAAAATTAAATAAATTATTTAAAAATTGATTGCCGAATTTCGTAAATTACAGCAGGGATGTATCCATGTCTATGTTATCAAAAATGGAAAACAAAGTTTAAATTAAATTTCTGTTAAAGTTATAGCAAAGGCATTTATACCAGTATTTCTCTTTCAAATTACTTCATTTATTAAAGAAGTGTACATCACATATAAATGTATATTTGTTGAAAATTTTTAAAACTTTCAGAAAAGATCATTTTTATTCTGTGCTATTGCTTTTTCGAAATGCTATAAATCATTTATAAAATCATATTATAAGGAAATTTTGTTTAAAATAGAATAAGAGAGTTACAAATACAAATTTTTCTCATTCTCAATTTCCGCAATTTGCAAATTTTGACTTTAACATAGCTTTAGTGATAATGAATATGATTTGGATGGTAATTTAATGTAAGATAAAACAAAGGAGAATGATCGACCTTTAATAAATGCAATGCTTTGATAATTGTGATGTCTCAATGAAGTCTCATTTAGTCTAGAATCTCTAGGTATTGATAGCTGGTTAAACGTATCAAAACGCAATCCAATTAGTAGAAGAAATTGGAATGGAGTTTCGCAATATGTGATTTCTAGGATACAGAACCATTGATTGAAGACTGGAAATGCAAGCTAAAGATCAGAGCAAGGAGATGGAGTTGCAGCATCTATCTGTAGACATCCTTACTTAATTTTACCGGCTTAGAAACACCGAAATAGGAATGTTATTATTCACTTCCATCACATCTGTTCGGCTAGTGGTACTAAAGATTCAATACAAACTCACCAAAGCATCATTCATGCCATAGAAGTCTATGTTTGGAGATCACAGTGTGTATCACGTTAAAAGCAAGCCACCTTCACATGCACAGGGAATGAGCAAAAAAGCATCAGAACTGAGAAGAAATGAATGATGTAATATATTTTTCTTTGAAAAATATGTTTTTCTCTTCATCTTGATAATAGACATAGTTTCATTTAGAGGGAACTTATCCCAAGAAATGATCATGCATTCGTGCACGAAAGTATCAGATATGGCTATGTGGGAGAGATAGTCTATGCAGGCTTCTCCATTGATGAGTGAATCGATTTCCATATCAATCACAATGGAGCTTTGACTGGTCGCCGATAAAGGGATAAGATGCTCAAAGCTGATGTAGTCATTTACGCTGGACTAATTATGGATAATTTCATATTTATGTACGATAATTGCATGTCACATCATTAAAATTTGGGAAGGAATTTCTTTTGGAGGAAGGAATCCAGAAAAATGGAAAATTAGAAAATTGTATAGTTGCAAAATTTGTTTATTTTGTCATATTTTATTATTATCAAACGGAATATATTAGTTGGAGATTTGTAAAATTAAATTGTTAAGAAATATTATGCACTAATTTATATTTTAAAGCATAATGTTATTCAGTAATAAATAAAAAATGTGAGGTGCCCTCATTGAAAATAATTAAACAATTGCTTAAAGTAACTTTTTATTATTTCAAAATTATCGAGAAATATTTTCCCTTCATTTAATTTTATATTATTTCAATTTCTTATATCTATTTTTATTTAAAACTTAAAATAATGGCATGTGTAGTACTGCATTACTAGTTTCTGATTACTCTTCAATAATTAAATTATTATCATATACTCTAAAAGTGGTTATTGGTAAATAAAAGCTAATGAGGTGCATAATTTGAATTCGTGATTTTTTTCTGACAAATAAATATCATGTTCTCTATAATGAACAATGTGTAAAAGTATAAATGAAAGCCCAAAATAAAAATTTGAAAATCAAGATATTTTAATAAAATAATTTTCGTATATTCTTGAGCTAATAACTTAATGGCCGTATTTTAAATTTTCAGAACATACATTTGTGTTAGATTCTCCTTTCAAGAATTGTACACATAATAGTTCACGCATTAATAAAGTATGACATTATTTGTATATAGTTTTAAATAGTAAATTCTTGTCTAAATAGCATAAGAAAAAAAGAGTAAATAAAATTTTTTCAAATAAATTTCAAAAAAAAATTTATGTAATAAAAAAAATTTGCCTGAGTAAAAAATTTAGTCTAAAAAAACATTTTGCTTTATAATCAGATCATTAACAATGAAAATAAGTTAAATTAGAGTGATGCAACATGCAATAATAAATCAAAAAATTAAACTCAACTCCTAATATCTGTTACAATGTAACAATTCATCAGGAAATTATTATTCTGAAATCATAAAAATGTGAAAATATTGAATTTCTTGATATAAAAATTGACTGAATATGTATCATTAAATAATAGCTATGAAACTTTATTCGTTTATTTTCTCTTTTATTTTGAAATGCTAATTTTATTTTTTGTAGTGTACAGCTTTATGATCTAAAAATATTGTTAGCTATTTTAAAACATACCACTTTACTAATTATTTAACTTGACACGTAAACTAATTTCTTAGAGGCCTTTTGAAGTTCTTTCAGCTCTATACACATTTCGAAATGAAGACAGCTCAAAAACATTTACGCACCAATACAACAAACATGAGAATTAGCATCACCACTTTTAGAACTCTCGACATAAAACGCAATACACTAAACTATCTGCAACAGATATGGATGCAAAAGATTGATGTGGAGCGTGTGGCTTAAGTTGTTAAATAGTGGCTATAATTGTTCAAGGTTCTAGTTCTCCTAAGTGAGCAATCCTACCACTATCCGATGATTAGACTTTCGCATGTGCCTATTTATAACATTACTTTAATCAATAAGTCTTACTATAAAATAGTTTTTAACATAATGTTAAAATCTCTGCATTTCTTTACGATAAAATTGAATCAAGTTAGCCTAACATTAAATTCATTTCTCTTATGAAACGTTGCTTTCTAAATTTTAAAAATTTAACACGGATTTGCCCTTAAATTCAGTATTTAAAAAATTTAACGAAAATTTACGAAACATGTCTTGAAATTTCAGTAACATACAACTAGATAAAAATTCAAAATAAAAAGTTGTATTTTGCGTCATACTTTTTTTTCCTTTTAAATAATTGAAAAATCTATAGATATTTGTAAAAAATATTAATTTTTATGTGTTTTTGTTCGTCATAAAAATATGACGATCAACTATTCTTTTCAGAAATTTTTTAGAAAAAATATTTTATGAACTCTAGTTTTTGCTTTTTAAAGTTCAATTCCTTATTGAAGCCCGTTGCATGGCAGAAAGGGAAATTATTTTGAAATCCTTTGGGTCCACTACAAAATGTTGAGTTAATTAAGATACGGTACTTAAATTTTAGATTCATGTTCTTCTAATCGAATAGAAGAAAATTTACACTCTGGGAACTCGATAAAACGTGAAGTACATTAGCTGCTTCAATGGCATAAAAGTTTAAAACATCTCTATTATTATTTATTGAAGAAAACTGGTGTAAGTTGTAAAGTCAGTGAAATCTTACAGCTATTTAACCATTGTGCTATTTAATTGAGGTGCTTTAGAAACACATTATATATATATATATATATATATATATATATATATATATATATATATATATATATATATATATATATATATATATATATATATATATATATATATATATATATATATATATATTGCATAATTATACCTTAAAGTTTTAAAAATTTAGTTTTCTAGTTCTCTACGCAAATATATTTTTATCAGTTTATATATAAAGAAAATAGTAAAAGAAACAGTTATTACTGTATTAATTAACCATTTGCAGAAACGTTCTGATGCATTTGGATATTGCTAATTTTATATAATATTTCACATATATCATCTTTATGTATTTACTTTCAAAGAGTGTTCTAAATTGCAATAGACATTTAATCTGGAGGAAATTTAAGAAATATTTCCAAATATGTAATAATGAGAAACTAAACAAAATTTTTATTTCATTTTTATAACATTGAATTTTGATTCCTAAACTGTAAAAAGATTATGACATTTAATTAACTATTTTTTATTCATTTAATCATTTTTACACCCTCATATATATTTTCTTGCACTATATCAGAATTATACTAATTTTTATTCGGACATTTTGTATATGTATCACGTAAAATACTTTTGACATTACACTTAATTTATAAGGTGAAATTTTATTTTATAATTGATTATGTTGTGTAAGATTATGTGGTATATAAATGATGATATGGTAATGATTTCAGTTTATAAGAATTATTATTGAATATTGTTACAGTGATTGGTATATAATTTTTGAGAAATGTTACAAAAGAAAAAGAATTCAGTAGTGCAATAAAATAATACTATTTCGACCTATTTTTATTGTAATAATGAATTTAGGTCATTTCATAGACATAGAGTGACACTGAGTTAGAAACAGTGAAAAAAGTAAGATATAATTTGATTTCTGTGAAGTTTCTAGTTTTTTTTACATTTCAGAGTGAAATTACGAGTTAACATCCGATTCGGAAAGATTGAATGATAAAACATTTAAACAATAAAATCAAAGAATTTTCAGTTCAATGTGCTCATGTAAAAGGAAAAGTATGTGCAAATTAACTTTGATTTTTTAAGCTAAGTTATATATAGTGTTGTTATAATTAAATTATTGAGAAAAAGTTAATTTGGGAGCATTTGATGAAATTCACCATAATGTTCAAAAGAAATAATGCTAAGAATATTCTAAAATCAATCACAACTGGAAAACATTTTCGCAATAATAACAGAAAAATATTACAATAAAATAATGGCAGATAGTAATAACCTATAAATGTAATTAATTCTGAAATATTTTTAAGATTTTTTGAACAATGTTTTTTTTTATCTTTAAGGAGTATAACAAATATATATCCTTATTAAGTAATCAAAAATTAGTAATATTAGGTCTACCGGAAAGTTCTGTCCGCTCCAGTTACAATCAGTTTCAACAAGTATTCAGCTCAACAAACCATTTCCGACCATATTCGGAAACTAGGGTTTGTGTGGAAGTATTCGAGATGGTGCCACACAAGTTAAGTGAAAAGAATTTGAATGATCGAATCATCATATCCACATCTCTGCTTGCACGCAACAAAATCGAACCCTTCTTGGACCGTATCATAACTGGGGATGAAAAGTGGATTACCTATGAAAACATCACAAGAAAAAGGGCATATTGTGAACCCGGAAAACCTGCCCCCTCTACCTCTAAAGCGAAGTTGAGCCTGAACAAGAGAATGTTGTGTATATGGTGGGACATTCGAGGATCAATACATTTTGAGCTGTTGAAACCACACGAAAGGCTAAGTTCAGAGAGGCACTGTCAGCAATTGGATAAATTAAAAAAATCACTCCAAGAAAAGAGACCGGCGATGTTCAATAGGAAAGACATCATACTGCTTCATGAAAATGCCAGACCACATGCTGCTTTAGGGACTCGTCAGAAAGTCGCAGATCTAGGCTGGGAAATTCTGTCGCATCCACCATACTCCCCGGACCTAGCACCATCTGATTATCACTTGTTTCTGTCCTAATAAAATTTCTTGCAGAGCAAACAATTCAAGAACGAAGAAGATGTCAGACAAACACTGCCGCATCCAATTTTCGCCCTCTAGAGATAAGACATTTTTTAAAAATGGGATGGATATAAAAATTGGTATCACGCTGATACGAAGTCATAAATAACGATGGCAATTATGTTATTCAATAAAATTTATCCAAAGTATGAAAAAATGTATTCCTTTGTTTCATTCTAAAGCGGACAGAACTTTCCGGTAGACCTAATATTAATTTTAAAGTATTTTAAGTTATAACTTTATGATTTAATAGTAAATCACTTATAAATTAGAAATTACTAAATTATTTTTTCAAATCCCTATTAATTTTCCTTTATATTCTCTCGATAATCTATTTTTTAAAATTTTTTTCAGCAAAAAACGGAACTTTTTTTATCCCGATACGTTAAAAATATTTTTAAAATCCCTTTCAACTCAACTCAGAACGCCTCTCTCACATTAAGAAGCAATTAAGAGATTCAATGTACGAAAATAATAGATATTTAAGTTTACTTCTTAATACAATATATTAATATAGAATTCTGAAAATGAAAGTCATGATTTTGTTATATATATATATATATATATATATATATATATATATATATATATATATATATATATACATATATATATATATATATATATATATATATATATATATATATATATATATATATATATATATATATGTATATATATATATATATATATATATAACATTGCGACATTTAATAATTGCTTCACTTTGATCAACTTCTGCTGAAACAAAAATTGTTTTAGTGAAAGTTCATAGTTCATATAAGGTTTGAAAGCAAAAATGCTTGTGCTCACCTTAAAAGAAAAAAAACTAGTGTTTTTTACTTTTAATAAAACCTATACTTATGAGTGTAAAATATGAATTTAAAATTTTCAAGTGTTTTATATGATTAAAAAAATACCTTTAACGCTAATATGAAGCCCAACCAATCTATTTTACATTTAGATTTAAAAGTTTGAAAAAATATCACAGTTTTATTAACAAAGCATTTTTTGTTATAATGGAACACTGTAAAGAAAGCATTATACTTTTAAATAATACAGATTAAATTATACTTTGATGTAATATAATATGTTTACTGTATCTACACAATTTATATCAAAATGTGGGACATATTTTGTAATTCCCCGTGCAGTCACTTATTTATTTTTATTTCACAAATAAAATAACATTTTTGAGTTGTATGGAAATTGCAGTTTTTTCTTTTCATTTAAGTGAGGTAAAGTCTTACGATTTATAGTTGAATGAAACAGTTTAAGCATATCGAGAGCTTCTTTGAAATGTAAATCAATAGACATGAAGTGTCCAAATAATGGTGTTTCAAGAAATTCAAAATAGGAAGAAATAAAATGAAATAACTAATATTGTTACCTTTATTGTAAAATTGTGTGTTTAAACAAATAAACAAATTATTGAAAAAACATTTATTTTATATACATATTCTTTGATGGTTGTTATTATTCCCAAATATGTTTTATATAATAAAATTTAATATAATAAAATAACCTTTTAAGAAATTGGGGAAACTTTAATAATGTGTGGCAGTTAAAATAATCATTTAAATCATCACCTCAATCATCATTTTTCATTGGGATACAAATCTATGTCTGACAAAAAATGAAAAATGCATCATATAATTAATCTTATAACAAAAAGTGTACAAAGTTTACTATCAAAACCGCAAAACCATTAAGGAGAGCAAATAAAAATAAACTATTAATAATACGCAAATACTATGGTATGAATGCAATGTAATTTAATTTGCTAGAAATCGGGTGATTCAGCGCTCAAATTTCTCCCATTCCGAGCTAAAAATGGGCATAATTCAATACAAGGATTTACATTGGTGATCTATACCAGTTCACTAGGTGCATATCTTTTATGTCGATGTTCAATGTAGCCAAACTTCTAGAGCTTTCTGGAAGCTTCCAGACAAGTATACATTAATTAGAATGTTGTATAATAAATGGTAAATGTCTAAAAAACAGGTATTTTGCCATTCTTTTAGAGACATTGATTCTGATTCATTGCTAAGAGACGTTAAAAAAATGTTTTTCCTGACTGAGAGCTCGTACCTTTCCAAAACTTATAGCACTATGTAAACGGCTACTAATATACAGCAATCAAGCCCTTTTTTTAAAAAATGATTAAGATGTGGTTATATGATTTGCAAGTTCAAAATAAACATATGACCATCCTTTAAAAAGATGAGTCTTAAAAAGGCGTCGAGAGCCTATATGGTAATTAGTAGGACCATCAGAATTTTATCAATTCTTCATTAGAACAACTAAGGTTTTATTTCGATTAGTAAGGGTGGCAAAATCTCCAATAATAATCCGCATTCTCGAAAGGAAAAGATCCTGCTTCTATTGAGTTCCAGTTCAAGTTGTAAAACATTTCTTTTCACTCTAAATATGGTACAATTTTCTGAGAAATATTTGGTCTTGTAAAAGCATTTCAGAATGAGTAATTCACTGAGCATTCTTTTATACATTGTTTAAGATACAGTTTGTCCATTTGCATATTCAAATCTTTCTTCATTTGATACAATTTTGAAGATAGTAAGATCAGCAGTGTATTTTAAGCATTATATGTTTCATAATAAATTAAAATAAATTCAAACTTATCTTATATATAATTATTATTATTCAAATTAAGATCATTTTTAGAGTTTTTGAGAAAATTTACTGCAGTTTTTTATTTTACATGATTTTGCGCTCAAAAACTACAAGGTGCAGTTGCATACATTTTTTGCTCAAAAATTAGAAAAAGCAATAATTCAAAATAAGTTTAACTTTTTTCACCATCATTGAGTGGATTTACATTGTTTTATAAAGCACAAAATAACAAATTTTTAAAAACATCCCTGAAATCGTCAAATAAATCAATAAAAATTGTTTTTATGATCAGAAGATGAACTATTCCATTTTCATTCTGAAACTTTAAATGTACAAATCTTCATCAAAAAAACTAAAATAGAATTAATTTGATTGACATTTTGAAGAACGAAAAAATCCCTTTGTCTAAAGTGCAAATACTTGTTTCTCTCTTCAGCTACTAAGTAAAGAAAAGCCAAAGTTTATTTAAAATATCCTTCAGTGGCACAAAATAAGTGAATAAATACTTCAATTCTTTCAATTTAATGCTTTAAATAACTGCATCATACAAAGATAAATATTTATACGGTGATATCGATGGCTTTCAAGTACATTTCCAATATTAAGCAAATTTAAACTTTATATTAATTTAACTTTATTTTTAAGACTAATAAAAATATTACTTTTTAATATATTTATTGAATTTAATAATATTCTGATATTATTTAAATTAAGATTGTTTGTAATTTTATATTCACAGTTTATTCAAAGATAATTAATCTAAGTGCTTTAACAAGGTATTCTCCAATTTATAAAGTGTATATGATTTTATTTTCAAATATTTTCAAATAATTGTTTTTTATATAGCTTAAATATTTCAGTAATACAAAGTAGATATTAAATTTCCAGCATTTCAATATACACACTGTGTACTTTATTAAGTTTGTATAATTATGTTTATGCACATTTATATACATGTTTAAAAAATATAATCTATATAAGGAATTTCTGCATTTTTCATTACAGAAATCGCTTACATACCAATTTTCATACTTTCAAGCTTACAATGTTATCATCATTCATATTTGAATATAAGAGCTAATTTAATGCATATATACACTTTTAAATCTTAATTCTTAGAAGTGGCATAAATGATCCATGTGCTACAGCATCAAAATAAATTTTTGGAGTTTATTCGAATTGGTTTTATTCCTGAATAGAATCTTTGTACTTCATTTATGTAAAAGTACTAAAAAATTTTAACACGTCGTGCATGATTTTATGCTTTTTTATATTAAACAGATTTTAAAATTAAAAATGCAATATTTTTTAGAAACATATACATACACAAGGATTTTAAAATTTGATTTTTAATAAAATGTTAAAAATAGCTCGTCAATAAGTTAACCAATGTCCTTTTAATAACGTAAATGTATAGCCATATTACAAGAATTACAAGAGTAAATACGGCTATGTATATACATTATTGAAAGGAAACCAGACTCTTATCTTGTAATAAAATGTTTTAATATATGATTTCTTCTCTTATGTTATGTCTTTATGGGTATTTTAAATTAAAAGCCAGCATAAATATTAAAACTTCCATGTTGCAACAAACCTTTTGGTGTAAACTTATTTAATGGAATATTTATACGTTATCCTGAAAATGTAATCTTACATGACTTCCATTATGTATGTCTAGTTTGAAATAATCCATTTAAAATTCACAATTTATCAGATAAATTGAGGCAGCTGATTATTAAAAACAGAAAATTTTATTTTAAATGTTTATAAGTATAAAATATCCTAATTTTCGTCATAGCTTATAATATTATAATTAGCATGCAACATCTAGTTTTGTATATTCAAAGTTACCTATTTAAAACTTTCATATTACTTTTAGCATTTTTTTTTACAATAATCACTTTTTAACGGAATTTTAATGCACAATAAATCATTTTACGAAAAATAGCTTGCTTGTGTGAAAAAATATTGTGCAGTTCATTTTTGTGTATTAAAGACAGATATTACAAACTCATTAAAACATCATGTTTAAGTAGATAATTACGTTTAAAAATAAACTTAACAAATTAATTTGATCACATAAATTTTTCAATGACAACACATTTTAATGTAAATAAATTAACTAACTTTTAATATTTGATTTTTTTAAATTTGCATAAATACCCTATGAATACTTAACTAAAATAATAGATTAATGAGATTACATTATTCAGAAATTAGAATGCATCTTGAATATAAAAACTTACACGAATCACTTAACAAAATATTTTTTAATAAAATTTAATTAAAAATAAATTTCATAACCTCATTTAATTTGATAATGATACGTAATTCAGATTATACGAAATGAATAAAAATCTGATTTCCTGTAGAAATTTTTATTTTCAATTACCACATATTTTGCAATATTTATTTTGTACATAAGAATACCTCAAATTTTAGAAAATGTGTGAGTTACATTTCCAATAATGATTAGCGTATTGAGATTACAATTTAATTTTAATAATGAATAAAATTTAAATAATGAAATGATGTTCTCTATGGTTATTGCATATCATATAAGAAACTGTAGCATAGTAGACTTACAAATCAATGACTGTCAGCCTTTGGACTATGCTAAATTAAGTACTTGAACATACACTATGCATTTCGCAGATAAAAGATAGTATTCACATATTGCAGTAGAAGAAATGCGAAAAATATTTATATAGCTACCCCAAAAGGTGAATATACAGAATGCAAAAACATGAAATTGATTTATAATTTTTGACAATATGCCTATATTTATTAACTACAAATAAAAAAGGTTGTGTTTTAAATTTACATAAATGATACTTAGGAAAAATAAATGAAATAAACTGATACATATAAATATGCGGTTATTTATAACCATATTTTAATGTAGCTAAGGGCATTTGGCAACACAATTACAATACAAAAGCACAATTTAGTAAAGGATTTATAATTTATTTATTTATTGACTGAGTTTCTAAGTAAGGAGATAATTTTAATAAAACAATTATGCCTTTCAAATTAACAATTCACTTTATTTATTTAGATTCATTAATATAATTAATGTATTAACAATTGTTTAAATTATAATTCACATTTTGTCTTAATGTCCAATAGCTAAAAGTCCTCAAAAAAATTAAAAAATTATAAAACTTAAAATATTTTATTAAGTAACACATATGGAATACAGAATTATTCAACAACTTTTATCTTTTTATTTCTTCAGAAACCTTTTTCAAACTAGAAATTCTAAATAAATAGTTCCCCTATTTTAAACATAAATAAAGAACGATCAACAGTTTTTTTCTAATTTCACTGCAATTCAGGAATTATTTTTCACTTAAAATTTTTAGAGTGTTTAATATCCAACAAGTAATGAAAAGTTCACATTTTGACAAACATATTGGGGCACTTTATAAATGTCTTGAAACACTTTATACTTTTAACGGCGCATTATAGTTTCATTTTTCTCTCTTGACTTTCATGTATACGCTTGGTTGGTGCTAGGAAAACTATTCACAATTTTCTCACTCCCACACTAAAATTGTAGACCAGGAAGAGTTACTTGGTTATTTTTCAACTTGATAGCTTGGCGTTCATTTCGATGGCGGAGAATTAAGAAGCGGCTGGAAAACTTTTAGTTGGTTCATGTTGCTGGGCGACGATGAAATGTTTGACAGAGAGTATGCATTTTCGTCTGAACTATTTTGCTTACTAGACGTCTTAAAGAATTCCTCAGTTGGAAATAATTTAGCAAAATTCATCTCGTAATTTTTTAATATAAATCTCGCCAAACGAAAAAATTATATTTTTGAAATTGATGAACTATAGCTCTCTTAAAATGCAAACATAAATTACCAACCGTGTATAATATAAAATAAGCGATATCAACAATTAGATGGAATAAATAAAGTAAAACAAATTAGTAAAATATTAAAAATTTCAGTTTCTATTTATCTATATAAGTTCTATAATATATTCATTCAAGAATTTTGTTACTTATACTTATTTGTTTGCTTTGTGACATTTATAAACTTATTAATTTATACATCGATTTAACATCAAACCAAACTTAACTTCATCTATCCTAGATTCAATAAGATTATAACAAAGTAAGCTATATAAAAAGGATGCTTCAATAATTAGAAAATTTTTATTGTTAAAAGTTATTTTTCCTGCAGTATAAAATGTAAAACACATTGTTTTATAAGCAAATCATATTGCTTGATGGAGAAGATTTTACGTGATCTCAAAGATTGATTTGTTCATCATAGACATTAAATTATTTGGCTTTCCAAAATCAATTTTTAATTCATGCTGACAAAATAATTTTAAGCCAATAAACATACTAAAATATTCCTAAGCTAAATTTTATAATTCGAAAATCATACAGTTCATTAATATGTGCATATCATTTTCTTACTATTTATCACAAACATAAATATAGTTTTATTATTATAAAAACGTATTTATTTTATTCATACACAGCTTAAGATTTAATTTAATAATTAAAACTTTTTATAAATTACTTGGTAGCCTATTCAACTAATTAAGCTAGAAATAATATATTTCATTAATATATAATACACTAGTATGCAAAATATGTAATATATTACTTTACAAAAATCTCGCCTGATTGATAATAAATCTCAAACTTTTTAAGCTTAAAATTACCCAAACGTAAAGGAGCTGAAGGTAAATTCCATACACTTTTACTGTAGAATAAATATGCAAAAATAAATTTATATAAAATTAGATTATCAGGACATATAATGAAGTACATTAACAAATATTAGCGGTGATTTTGACACTCGGAGTAATTTGACTTAACATCAAATGGACATGGCATCAACCAACCATTAATAAATATCAATTTATTAGTTTAAAAAACATTAATAATATATTTTCACACACACACAATATATTTTTTATATATCAGAATTTTAGTCTATGCTTCCAAGTCAATGATTTACAAACAATTGGTTTTCATTTTTTATAATTAATAGTAGATATATTTTATCTCATTTATAATGAAAAATAATTAATTAAATAGTGTGTGTGTGTGTGTGTGTGTGTGTGTGTGTGTGTGTGTGTGTGTGTGTGTGTGTGTGTGTGTGTGTGTGTGTGTGTGTGTGTGTGTGTGTGTGTGTGTGTGTGTGTGTGTGTGTGTGTGTGTGTGTGTGTGTGTGTGTGTGTGTGTGTGTGTGTGTGTGTGTGTGTGTGTGTGTGTGTGTGTGTGTGTGTGTGTGTGTGTGTGTGTGTGTGTGTGAGAGTGAGTGAGTGAGTGAGATCTAAATGAGATTTTATAATGTAATTTTCATAATTGAAATCAAACTTTTTCATTTTGTAAGCAATTCTGATATCCAAATAATAAATGTTTACACGATTAAACTAAAATTATTATTATTAATAATAATTTTAGAGTACGTGAATAAAAATATTAAACTAAGAGAAAATATCTTGATCTAAATTTTCATATAACTTTTTCGCGAAAGTTAAATGAAAAAGAAGATTATCATGTTCTGACTAATTTTCTGACGCGGTATATATGACATAATATAAAAAAGTAAGTCATAAATTATTTAAAATAAAAATGGGGAAGAATTCTTCTTTTCAAAATTTTAGTGAAAACAATTGTGTCCCTTGAGATAAAAACTAAAAAAATGTAATTGTTACCGAAAAAAGACACTTTTCATCAAGTTTAAGAATGAGCAACAACTAAAGACAAAAAATTTTTATAATCACATTACGTGCTTGAAATTGCATGGCATTCAATAAAAATTCCAAATGCAATTGTAAAAAATGAAAATTAAATTAAGCGGTAAAATTAATTTTCCATCAACTTGAAACTTTTAACTTTTGGAAACTCGAATGAAAGAAAAATTAGGAAAGTTTTAAGAATTGATATCGGCATATATTTTTTCAAAGTGAGAAGATTGTTCCTTTTGTCTGTTCTTATTCTTTCAAATAAATAATTATTGAGCAATATTTTATTAAAAAACGGATTGCTAGTCTTAATTATACGATAGTAAGTGAAATGAAATATTAATTATCAAAGAAAACTTGTTTTCTTATTAAAAAGAAATGGAATAAACTCAAAAAATATGTTTAATAAAAAAAATATTAATCTGAATTTATCAATTTCGATTACATTTGACTTGAGTTTCAATATGATTTAAGCATTGTAATTAACGAAAAATAAAGTTTACTAACTCTCAAATAATATCTTTAAATATGGGTACATATTTTCGTATGTCTTTTTATAATGTCATTTTAAAAAAATAAGTTTTTTATTGCAAAATATTATATTTCATATAATTACTATTCATCAGTCATCAAACAATACAACAAATGTTTTGTTAGAAAAATAATTAATCATTCAACCATTTTCGATCTCAAGGGAAATTAGTCAAACACTTAGCATTATCCCAATTTAAAATAGTTTTAAAGCTGTTATATAATTCCGTAACAGATGTTATGTCTTCAAGCTATGTTTATCTTCATGATAAAACACAATCATTTAAATCATACATTATTAAAATAAATATAACATTAGTAGAAGAGTTAAAATATGTTATATGTCTTATCTAATTTCCATCCAAACTATCAAAATATCTCTAATTAATACGAAAAATAGTTTATTTAATTGTGATCAAACTCTATCAAGTTTTGAAATCTTATTATGTCTGTCATATTTTGTTTTCTTTTTTTTTTGCTTGTTATGTCTCAGAATTTTCTTGTTTTCTTTAAGCAAATAAGGACTAAGAAAATATTTTCCCCCATGTAAAATTCCCATTTATGAAACATTGTAGCATATGAAACAATGAAATGATGCCATAGAAATTGAAATATATATAATAAAATTATACGACAAAATTTAAATTCAACTACAAAAACATGGATAGTAATTAATATGTATTACTGGTATTTAAGCAATTGTGGAATATCTAATATTAAAAATTGAATGCATGAAATTATGAAGGAATATTTGAATATACATAAATAAAATTTTGGTGATCATTTATTTTAAAAAATTCATACTATCCGTTTATATTTTAACTTATATAATATTGTTACAAAATGTATGATTTTTTGAAATTGAACACTTCAAACTTTCATTAATTAGAAAATCGATTGCTTTACCTATTGCAAAAATGATAAAAAAATATTCCGTACCATAATTTCTTAACAGTAATTATAGTTTTTATCAAAACAATAAGTAATATTTTATGTAATTTCTCGACGAACGGATTATTTTTTATTTATAAAAGAAGTTAGACAGTTTAAATTATTAAATAAATCTGTATGGATTTGCGAATAAAAATGTATCATATAGCGATGAACTCAGAGGTTTTGCTTCTTTTTCTTCTTTTTTTTTAAATACTCACAAATCTTACTTAAATACAGAATTTTAAAATATAAGGAAATAAATTACATCAGCCATTCATTCTATTCATTTTTCAATACATTCTTACATTAGTATTAATTAACAGAACTGAAAACAATACGTATGATTTTGACAACAGCAATTTAATTAAGAGTATCATTTTGCATAATTTAATGTATAAACCACTGAAAATGTAATGCATTTATATACCAGGTGATCAGCGAATAAGCTCTGATTTAAAAATTGAATATCTGAACAACAAAGATCAATTTAATTATGCGGTAAATGGTACGTTTAATAGGCAAACTGTAAAAATAATGTACAGAAGTTTCGAAAATGTAGTTACAAATACTGTTAACAGATGGCGCTCTGTGCTAAAATTTTAATTTTTAAAGAATTTTAAAAAATAATAAAGTCATGCAGTCTATATGTTACTTTATAAATAGCCTGTATTCAAAGTTAAAAACAATCACGTTTGTTGAATATTGAAAAAAAGCTAGTGTAGAATTTGTGAAATAATGTATTCTATTGAACAACGGGATTTTTTTATTGATACTGGAGTACCACAGATTAGAACACAGTCCTACACCAATAAGGCGTAGTTTTCAAAACTGATTCGATGTTCCTGCTGGACCCGATGCAAAAATCATTTCCATGATCTTCGCCAAATTCAAATAAACTGGCAGCGTGAATGATGATCGAAAGGGAATTGTTGGGCCTACTCAAACAGTAGTTATTCCTGAAAATGCTGGAATTATTCAGTAATTTCTTTCTGGATTTATATTCTGTAAAAATTTATGTATTCAGAAATTTAATTTTTTTATTATATTCAGAAAAGCATCCGAAGAATTGGATTAGAGGCTGGTTTGAAGTACAAAAGCACGGAAAAAATACTGAGAGGTAGCCTTCGAATGTTTCCATAGAAATTAAAAATTCTTCAGACTCTACCCAGGAAAACTGTGCGACAAAGAGTTACTTTGCGAATCATATTCTCACAATGATCGACCACGAATGATTTGATGTGGGCTGCTTCTGGTTCACAGATGAATCCCATTTCCGCTTGAATGGTACTGTAAATAAACAAAACTGAAGATTTTGGGTAACGAAAATCCTCATTTGTTTCAAGAGAAATCACTCCATTCTCCTAAAGTTACTGCATGGGCTACGGTATGAAACAGGGGCATTATCGACCCCTTCTTCGTCCGAGAAACGATTACTACTGAACGTTACGTTACAGTTTTGGAACAATTTGTCAGCATATAACCAGCATTAGAGGAACGACCAGGTACAGATTGGTTCATCCAAAATGGAGCTTGACCATTTAGAACAGATAGGTTTTTCGCTTTCTTCATTAATACTTTGAGATTAGAGTAATTGCGTTAGATTATCCTAAATTCACTAACACAGGAATAGATTGGCCTCCATATTCTCCCTATCTGACTCTTTGCGACTTCTTTCTGTGGGGTGCATTGAAAGACACTGTCCATCGAACCAATCCAGCTACTTTAGGTGAGCTTGAATCGGCAATTGGTGTTGCATGTGATTCCATTTCCGTTGAGGTATTACAAGATCTGATGCCAAATTTCATTGTTCGCTTACGTCACCTCATTGTTTCGAATGGTGAACATTTTGAAAAAAAGTGTGTTCTGATTGCAAAGGCTGCTTGACTTCATTATTTTTTTAGACTCTTTTTTTAAAAAAAAGTTTTCAGCGCAGAGCGCCATCTGTTAACAATTTTCGTAGCTAAATTTTCGAAACTTGTGTACATCATTTTAACAGTTTTGTAAATAAAAGTGCCGATTTAACGCATATGACTTTTGATATTTGTTGTTGAAATATTTAATTTTGAAATCAGGGCTTATTCACTGATCGCCCGGTATAAATGTTATTCTGTTGATATGTATAAATAAAATGTGTATTTGTTAACAATAGCATTTCTAACAATTAACTTAGGCATTGATATATATAATATAATTACACAGAAACATTACATAATTTAATATTTGTAACAATAAATATTATGATACAGTTTAAATTTAAACATAAGTAAAATTCTTCTACAAAATATTAACCACACTATTAAATTATAGCAGAAGGATAATTTTTTTATAATCCTATAGTAAATGAACCTAAAAATATCTAATTCAATTTTATCGTTAATATAGATACATTTCTATTTAAAATATGTACTTTAAAATTAATATAATATTATTTTAAGGCAATAAAAATGAGTTTAAATCTCTTTTTATTATTTTTATATAAGCGTAATGACAGCTATATCAAGTAAATCACTAGATTAAATACAATACATTAAGGTGTAATTTAAATTTTTTCACTTGTAATTAGTTAAAATAAGTTCCTTTAATACATAAATTAAAATGTTTTCACACTTTTCAGTATAGGAATATTTTTTGAATAAGGTACTTACATAGTTCTCAATATTTTCTAGGCGTTCCAATATTTATAGCTTTTAATTAATTAAGTATCATTTGTAAAAGCAAGAAAGGATATGAAAAAATCTTTCTATCTCAACTATAATAAACCTAAAATTTGTCCTAATGAATATTCAACTATTCTAAGAATTACACAATAATTTTCATGCAGTAATACCAAATAAATAATTTCTGAAACTATTTGAATTACATATAACTTAAAATTCTACATTGCGTCCCTTAGTTATAATTTTATAATTATTATAAGGATGAATTTTTTTCATGATTTGTTTGGTTCTTCATATGTCTTATAATAAAATGCATGGTTATTTAAATAAACCTGTAAATTTTATTTAAAGAATAATTAAACTCAAATATATATATACATTTGTCTATTACCTAGTGTTGTATCCCTTATTCAATATGACATACTCGTGTTCATTCAAACCTCACATTGTATCTCTTTTCCTTTGAAACCGGATATTTGTTGCCCGCACGAATCGGTATTTAAGTTATAGCTAAACTAATTATAGCTCATGAATTTCTTTTATGCTATTCACATTGCGGAAAGCTACATTTTTAAAATAGTTTTGACTTAACAGATTAATTGGGAAAAATATCAATTTCAATATTTCTGGAAATGTAATTCATACATTAAATATTTTGACATTTTAAGCTTAATTAATCAACAGTTCAGTTTTCAGTAGAATGGAGTAAACTATTTTGGTTAAAATAATAACTAAGAAATTTATTTTGAGCATTTTGCTTTCGTTCATGAATTATTTACTTGCTAAAAGATAATATTGAACCGTTATTTCTTTTTCCACAAAACTGCAAAAAAGAGCTGTTATTAGATTTATAAAAGGTCTATCTTGATTTGTTTTATTACTTAAGAATAAGCTTAGACATAAAAGTTTAATTGTGTATAACTTTTAACACAATAAAAAAATTTGAAATAAGTTCTATTCACTATAAAGTTAATTATATTTTGTCATTGTTTCAATATTATTTTTTTCTCATTTACAAAATACTTTATTTTTGATTCATTAATTTGTATTTTTTACCAATATATGCCAGCAACAATGTGATAATTTAATATGAGTATAAGTACATAAATGTTCTAAGAAAAATAAAAACTATTTTTGCTTGACAGATTGCATTTTAAAATAGATAATCTTACAAAATAAAATTAAAAAGCTTTCAAATTCCAATAGCCTTAAATGGCAGTTTTTAATGACTTATGTGGCAGATGATTTGATTTTATCTGTATTTGTTGCTTTTAACCTATTAGTTGTTAATGAAGTATAAAAAATTATTTTTATAAAACAGACTTATATTTAATTAAACTGCATTTTCCCGGAAGTTTTATTAATCTGAGTTAATTTAATGATTGATGAAGATGTATCGCTTAAGCTTACTTCTTTAATCTTCAATGATCTAGATAAGAATGTAAACTTTTTTTTAAGTTTAGAATGAATCTTTCTTTATTTTAAAATACTAAAAGAAGCAGTTATAATTATAATAAATAACTGAATTGATATTCTCATGAATATTCGTGAATTGATTTCATAAACAGTAGAATGTATATTATGACAACTTTTTATGCATAAATTTGGCAGACAAATAATGTTAAGAGTGTTTCATTAAATAATAAAACATCTTCAGAGGATATTTAAGGAGCTTCTGAATTACAAACTTTAAATGAATGTACAAAATTTATTAAAACTTACGTATTTTATTTAAAAAATATTTGAACATAATATCAACAGTGAACAATTCGTTTCCTAAAACAACTTATTACATGAAATTTAGGATTTTTATAAACAAAGTGATTTTCAATCTTTCATTTTTATTTGCTTTGTTTAATCTTGCTAATTCTGTAAAAAATCTATATATGTTACCATTAAGTTTCCGAAATAACAATTAAAATTTAAATGGATTCCTGCTAAGAAGTCTATATAGTGTGTTTTAAATAAAATTACTTAGAAATGAGTGCCTTACTTTTTTTAAACATTGATATCATTACATTCCAATCCAAAATAGATACCAAACTTGATGATTTGATTTTTATCTGTATTGTTAACGATTAATGAAGTAAGCATATCTCTTAATGGTTGGAAATTATCAAAAACAGATGCAAGCATATATAAACTTTCATTTTAATTATTTTCAAGATAAAATTTAAGGTTAGAAATCTTTCTATCTTTTAACTTAAAGTAAATAATTTTTTTCTTAATATATTTCTTAATTATATAAATGTAATTAAAAACATTATAAATTTTACTTAATCTTACAAAAATTTACTTGTTAATTCGGGATATTTTCAAAATATTTTTAATTATTATCAAAAAAGAAAGAAATATCAAATCGTCTACATAATTTTCTTATTTCGTTGGAATGCTTAAAAAATTGAAGATACTTTAGTAAGTTTTGTTTTTCCAGTAACATTTTATTTGCTCAATCGATATTGCATACAAATGAATGACCTTCAGTTTTGATGCAATCTGAAATTGTTTGAGTGTATATTATCTCAAATTCTTCCCTACAAAGAATAATTAATAATGTAAAGATTTTAAAATATTTCAAGCTGTCCAAAATTTAACACTTGATTTTTATTAAAACATTATTATCTTAATTTAATATGTTTTTTAATTAGAAATGTGAATATGTACTGAATATTGATCTGGATCATATGTTAAAAAGATACATCCTTCAAACATTTTGATTATTTAAATTTGCATATATTTTGCTTACATTAAAAGTATAAACAACCAATTAAGAAGTTGAATTCCTACACTAAAATGATATGCTCAACTTCATTTAGGGTTTATCAACTTCTTTTTAATAGTACTATAAGTATTAGGACATTTAAAAGCACAAATATTGTAAAATGTTTTAAATAAAAAGCACATTTTGTAAATTTTGCTACGCTTAATTATAAATTGTGAATATTATATAAATATTTATAAAATTAAAAATTTATTTTAAGTACAATAAGAAAATTTTTGAATGTTCATTAAATATAAAATATATATACTAATATTGTTCAAAACGTATAAAATATTTGTTTATCATAGCAAATTTTATGATAGCAGGCATAACAAAGTTAAAAATTGAAATAATAAGTGCATCGTCAAATAAATCAGCAATATAAATATGATGTTGAGAAACTATAGTAATCTTAAATCTTCCTTTAGAAATTCATTTTACAAAATGCTTCTTCAATTTTTTTTTAATAGAAACTATTAGTTCTACTGCTGATTTTCAGAATGAATATATATATACATATATATATATATTCTTTTCGTAGTTTTTTTCTAAATATTATAACAGTTATACAAACTGTATATTTAACTATAATCATTATTTTGTATTAAACTTTTTCTGTTTAAAAATCTTTCGAAATGTGTAAGATAAAAATAGATTGATAAACAGATTTCGAACCAAAGATCTTATACTTAAATGAGCCCTGTTATACCTCTAGAAAATGGTAAATTTGTCAATTTCATAATTTGAAGCTAAATAATTTCAGGTCAGTATTTGAATTCTTATGACAATACTTTTTTGCCAGTATACAAATATTTAAAATTATATGACCATATGTAAAAAAGTTTTCTGTTTTATCTAAAAAACATTTAGCATAATTTAAAACTCTTATTAATAGAAATATGAAATATAACTTTAATTATAATATTTCTGTAACCTACATTAATTTCTGCACGCTTAATCCCATTGAAAATTAAGGGGAAAATACGTGGAATTTGAACAGCAAATCATATCCTAAGAGACCTAAAAAATCACATTTGACTTTATCAGCATTATCTGTTATCAATCATAAATGAAAATTTATAGTGTATAATTATTATAGTGTATATATTATGTATAATTTAAAATAAATGTCTCTTTGAAGCAAGAAATAAATTGAAAATAAATGCTTTTAGAACTTTAGAACCATGTATTGTTCGCAACAAAAATTGTAAAAGATGCTAGAATCTTAAATCAAAATAATATGATTTTATTTTTAAATTAAATCAAGATATTTCATGAAAATAATTTTTAATAGGCTTCTTTAGAAAAAAGAGTTCAAATGCCAATTAATTTTTAAACTTTTCCAATGATTTTAAGACGTAATTAATAAAAATGAAATGAATGTATTTCAATAATCAACTTCAATGTATCAATTATTATTTTTATTAAGTCCTAAGTGCTGTAACATTCAGCAGTTTTTCAACTGTTCATTAATAATTTTAAGGATTATTTCCAAAAAATTAACATTTATTTCTAAAACAAATTTATTTATTCCAGTGTTTTTTCAGTTTCGAATTTCTGCTTTGATTAATTTTGTTATTTTCTTCAGTTTTTCATTAAAGCAAAAGAATACTTTCTCATTTTTAATATATTATAATATTCATTTATTCATAAATTTAACTTTAAACTATAACAATAATAAGTATATGTAGGCATAATATGCATGTTTGTACATGTGTCATTTGTGTGTAGATGCAAGTACGTTAATTTATTAAATTATGTATTTAAATCTCTAGATATCTTATATTTTGTTAATTATATAAAGTGATCTTTTGTTGAAAATATTTCTGCAATTCAATAAGGGTAATTTTACTCAGAAAATACTTTCATTAGCAACAAATTTGTAAAAGTAGACAAGATTAAGTTTTGTTACAAGCAACATCAATCTAACAAATTAGAATTTTTTAAATTACAAAATTCACGTTGCAAGATAAAGGGATATAAAAAAAATCATTTTAAATAGTTGTAAAAATATGTGTAAATTTTATGTTATTCTTAGATGTATTCTTATTCAACTATTGATTAAATTATCAAATTTGCATTTTCAGTGATAAAATGTTTTCTTAATAAAAAGGAAAAATTATGAATTTCTTATTTTCTATTAAAAGTACATTTATGTTCGTTCACGCAAATATATATGTTATTTTAACTACTAATAAAAAATACGTTACCAGCTCTTAGAACTGTATAATTTTAAACTCATTGTTGTTTATAAATAATTCATATTTACTTAATTTGCATAAGATTCTGACAGCTCAGATTAGATCGTATGAATCAATCAATAGTATTACGACTTCCTAACCTTTAATGCCAAACCTATAATCGAACCGGACATGAAATGAAATAGGTCAAGAAACTTTTCTAATCGCTCTACCAATTCTGCATTTCCCCTCCTTGTCATTCGTTGCCCAGTGGTCACTTTATTCTTGATGGCCTCTCTCTTTCTCTAGCTGAGGGAATTAAATAACCTCCTTTCAGTGTCTACTCCTCCCTCCCGCAACTTTATCCATCAATGACCCTATTTCCGGATTCCTACTAATCTGCGCGTTATTTGTCGTCGCCCAGTTCTCGTGACTAATGGCCGATGACGCCATATTTCATCGCATGTCGGCGACCAAATGAGGATCGTGATGGTGGAGGCAATTAGGGGATCTGAGGATGTGTGAGTCACGATCAGCGCCAAACTGCCCCACACCGCTGTTGAAGGAGGACAGAAATGTGCAATTCCAGCCCTCACACTGAACGGCTTTGTGTGATGTCTGGTCCATTACTTCCACTTGCATGAAGCGAAGGTCCAGACTGCAGCGAATATGCTCATCATCTGGACAAATAATAAACAGATGACGAAAACTCTTTTATGTTGATGACATGGAAAGAAGCCTGTTATATGTAATATTAGAAAAGTGTTTATGTTAGAAATATAGTAAAGTGCTGTACATTTTTGGAACTATATACATTCCAACTATGAACATACAAATTATGAAGTAACATTTTGCTAAATACTTATTTAAAAAAAACCTAATTTTGTTAATCATTTTTAACATTAATAATTGTACTAAATATCTCTCTAGACATGCTTGGCTGAATATGCATGCATCAAAAATGTTAAGTTATGTAGTAAAATTTTTGCAATGATATGAGAACAAAAATATGCAAATAAAAATCTTAACTAATGAAAATACAGGGAAATGTATACTAAATTCACTAATATGAATCATACATTTTATTCCATTTCAAAAAACCAAACTGTATTAAACAATGTTTTTTTTTAAAAAAAAATAAGAAACAGCAATTGCTTAAGCCGACAATTTCATCAAATTAAAATCCATAGCAATATGACAAAATCAAATTTAAAAGAAATATTATTTATTATACCTACATTTTGTATTATTACACATGGATTACTAGAATATTTAATATTGAAAAAGTTTATGTTTAAAACTGGTGTGTTTACAATGTTGCACAAAAGAACAATCCGAATTAGGCCTAGCTAGAAGACGAACGGTTAAAACTCCGGCCTTCAGTTCAACAGTTAATAAGTTTGAATCCCGTTAGGGTGATTGGTGTTTGTTATAGTTTGGAAATTGTATTAAATTAAAGGGTGTGATCTTCATGTCCAAAATAGTCAATCAATCGAAAATTGTTAAGTTAGAGAATGTGGAAATTTTCAATTAATATCAATAAGACAATGTTTTCTAAATGAATGAATTGATCGCATAAAGTTGAATTGTGATACTCTATTCTTTTTCATTTAAAAAATATGAATAATTTACTTTAATTTTAATGTCCCTTTTTTATATGTGTATACGAAATTTATTTTTACTTAAATATTAGCATATTAAAATTGCTTTTTTCAGTAAATTTAATTGAGAAAATTACCTTTAAATTGAATACCACTAAAATTCTTCCTAAAATTTAATTAATTATTTACTTTAATTTACACTAAGAAGAATACATAATTTTTTTCTTTTACGAAGTAAAATTTTTAAAGTTATATAGAGCATTGTGTATTGAAATAACAATTTAAATTTGAAAACTTAAATTTTATTTATTGACTTATTTTACCTTACACACACTTCTTATAATTCTTGTAAATCCTTTCATAAAGAAACAATGAAAATACTTAATCATATTTTGTGTTATTTTGAACTGTCTCAGAATATTGCTTGTCTAATTCTTACATTAACTCTCTGTAATTTTCACATTTCATACTACATATCTTAAAATTTACATAGAAATACTCAATGTCTTGCAGCTTTTTTTTCAATCAATCCAAAACATTACATTACTTCATACTCTGTGCTTATTATTCTGAACTAAACAAACCTTTACTTAAAATAATGTTTTTTGTTTTATACAGTGCTCTCTAAAATTTAAAGTAATATTTTGTTACTTTTCACTTTCATATGAATTTAAGGAGAAACATATTTTATTTAACTAAAAATTTGGATTATACACAATTTAAAATTTGTTAGTGAGTATTACTCAATTTTATTATATTATTAGAGAACATAATTATCAACTGAGCAATTTCAAATAGAAGCTATTTAAAGCTATAAAATTAAAACTGCAGTTATTTTATCAAAAATGTAGAACAAACTTATAAAATATTTACGTATTATATATTCCTGCTTAAATGATAAGTTAAAGTTTTATTTTTGTTACATATTTTCACTGTCTTTATTTGTTTCATATTTCATATTGTCAATATTTTTATATATGATTTATATCTTGTGAATCATGATTAATGATAAATCTTCACAATAAATAAAATTAATCTATTAATGGTGCTCAATTTCTTTTTACATATGTAGAAATTCGGAATTCACTAAGAAATAATTTCATGCAATTATAAACTAAAGCTTAATAACTTTAATTTCCCTAATTATAATAGTTAATCCTTAAAAAAAATTCCGCTTCAACAAGTTGTCTAAGCAAAATCATTTAATGATGCTCATATTTAATTTGAATGAATCATTTAACTTTTTAATGATCATTGATTATTGTTGAAAAATTGAAATAATTACTATTGAAAAGTGTTGATTGTTAATTACGCGAAGCACAGTATTTTGTTAAATAATTTATTAAAGCCAGAAAATGCTGTTAAAATGGAATTGATTTGCTTCATACAATTATCTAATAATAAATATAATTCTTAGTTTTGTAGGAATATATTATGCTTTGAAATTATATTTATTTAAGCACACATCAAATAGTAGTATCAGCTTTTTTTAACAATTTATGAATTTATTTAATTTTTGTTGATAAATTGTATTTCAAACTGAATCTCAAAAAAATATTCTGAAATAAAATTATTGAGCAAAATAGATAGATTACTATGTTCTATCAAATGATATCTGCATATAATTTCAAAAGTAAAAATATTTTAATGTCACTATAAAAAATTAAAATAAAGTCAATAAGATTTTGGCTTAAAATATGAGAAGTGATAGAGTTCAAAGTAAGAATATTTGAAATATTATTTCAATAAATTTAGACAGTAATTTTTTCTTTTACGCAACACATTCTTACTTTCACATTATTATATGAATACAGAGCATTACTCTTCTACTTAGTCTTTCCGTCGCTTACATTATTTATTATACGAAATAAAAGTAGATTACTATCTTGTAATTGTTTTTAATTTTATGTTATAGTTGTGTATATGTAGACCTATTCATTACATGGAAATGATATTTGAATATAAAAATCTAAACGAAAACCTACAAAATAATAACTTTTAACGATTTATTTTATTTTCATTTACCTTACTGAGAGATCATGTATTTTTATCACTATTGTTATATATTGCTAGATATTTTAAGATATAATAGATTTAAATTATAAATATTGGAGTAAAATAACATTAGTAGTCTAAAAATCTAATCTACATTATATATAACACTCAAACAACACAAATTTTTAAAACTCAAAAATAATTTTGCTAATTTAATTTAACAAATTATTATATTTACGTATGGAATTTTGATAATTAATTATTTTAAAATTTATTTTAAATATAATTTAAATAATTAATTAATGCGATATCATTTCAAGCAAATAGCAATTGAAAAGAATAATTGAAATTATTTTCATAACAAAAGGTAGTTAAATTTTAATTTGTGATAAATGAGTTTAAATGATAGTAATTTAAATCTATTAATGTACCCCAAAATAAGGAAATATATTCTTCAATATACAATACCAAACAATGGATATATTTGATATTGAATTAATATTTAGGAATAAATTAACAAGTAATGTAAAAATAATGTAAAATTTTTGGATATCGTATATCATAGTAAAGTATTTTATTCATTATAAATTTAAGTAACAATATTTTTCAAACAGTAATAATAAAGTCATTTGAAGATAAAATTTTGCTGTATTTAGCTGTTTTTTACCTTTTTGCAACTTGGGATCAAATTGCTGCTCTTAATGCACAAAATTATCACAAAACACCTTTTGCAGCAACTTACTTTAGCTTTGTTTAGTTTCTTATCACTCCTCAGTCAATTTTTACTCGAAATAAATTTAAAAATCTATTGGAATATATTTCGTTTAAAATAAAATTTTGTGCCATTATTGTTTATGTGTTATGCTACAATAACTTAGCAAAATCTTACATTAGGAGATTGTAAACCTGTTTGACATGAAAACAAGTAAAATTATGCGTATTGCATCATGAAAACTAAATTCTTTACTTTATTAAATGCATTTACACATCATTAATTAAACAACAAACACACAAAACTGGTTCTGTTTTAGTTATTTATTACCATAAACTTTGAATGATTGAACATTAACTTAATGTTCTCCAAAAAAATGTGTTGTATTTATAAACAAACATTTTTTACACATAAATTAATTATTTTCTTCTCTCATAAATAAATAAAAACATT
This sequence comes from Latrodectus hesperus, assembly GCA_037975125.1. Classification (NCBI taxonomy): domain Eukaryota; kingdom Metazoa; phylum Arthropoda; class Arachnida; order Araneae; family Theridiidae; genus Latrodectus; species Latrodectus hesperus. Next base: position 70,480,995 of record CM075856.1, on the reverse strand, counting down.
AACAAATTAAATGTTAGCATGATAATGGGAAATGCCTCAGAACTTTCTTCATTATATTATTTTTTTTAAATTATTTGATTTTATTTGTATCCGAAACATATCAAACTTAGAAATTTTCTTTTTATGTAAGATTCATAGAACAACGTGGCATCTTTTTGATACTTATTTCTTTCTAAACATGGATATGCTCAGCAATTTCAAAAATTTATATATAGTTCCTGTAATGTATTCATATGTAATTGCTTACCATGATATAGTATTAGCAAATATAATCGAATGTATATTATATTAATATAAAGATAAAATTTCACATTATCAAAAATTTTATATTCATATCAATTATTATTAATTAATTTCATATTATGAATTAACAATTTTACATAATGTTGTTATCTGCGATATTTGATATCAGTTTTCATTGGTATTGCATATCAATCAGATAAACTTGTAACAAACAAATTTAAATTGTCTTCAAAAATTATTGTTTTATAAACTTTATTGTTGGTGCTAGAGTATACCATGCAAGACTATTTTATTTGGAACATCAATTTTGAAAATTTTTAAATGGAATAATATTCAGAAAAATGATTTGAGCATTTAAATTATTCTTACGAAAAAAAGGGATCATCAATTTTTCATAATAACATTCTTTAACAAGAAACTAATTTCTCCCGGTTTTATTTCTTACCTCCATTCATATTCAGTTTACTTTAAAAACACGAAATCAAAATTTCATTGCATTTTATCGACTACTTTAATTTATAAATTCAACTAATAATTACATCACGATATAAAAAATATTCAATTTCACATTTCACAGTGCACAAAATGTGTATCTTAAAAGTATTTTGAACAAAAAAACATAGCAAAAACTAATATTCTGTACATTTCTGCATTACATAAAAATGCCATACGAAATAATTGGACACATTTGTTAAGTTACTTATAACTATATGTTTTTCTTCAATAAATTGATGAACAGAATTTCGGGAATTTAATCCATTTTTTATTTAATTCTTTATCAGAATTAAAAATAGCAGCTAAAAATGTTAGCTCCCATTAAGTTTCTTCCACCTGAAATTTGATTTACTTTTTTTCATTTTTTTGATTGCTCTTTTACCTTCCTGATAATTTTCTAAACCCTCAAGCAGTGCCTTTTGATTAACTTTTTATGTATGTACATAAAGTTAGAAGTAATAAGTTAAGTTTTGTTTATCTGCCTAACATTTTAATTTAACATGTTTTGCTTTTATTCATTCAATCAAATTTCCTGAAATGTTTTGAGTTTCTCTCTTTAATCTTCTTACACGTATTTTAGTTTTTTGCTTTACATAAAAGTTCAAAAAAAAATCTGAAAAAATTTTTAATTTATTTGAGTTTAGAAACTAATTGAATAGTAATGCTAATAAATGCTACACAATAATATTAAAAAAAAGTATAAGTAAATGATTAAAAATATATATACTTAACATAATATCTTTAACTTCATAAAAATGTTACTGTTATTATTAAGGTTGTTTTTAACTTGAAGGTAAATCTTTTTTATAATAATATATGCCAAGTAAAAAATATCTGTAAACTAAATTATTTATATATAATTAATTTGTCCTTTTGATAATTATAATGACACTTTGTTAATCTTTATTTCTATGAATGTATAAACATTTTTTACGATATTTCCTATATGATTCTAAAAAATCGAAGATAAATTTAGTTTCTGTGTAGTTAGCTACTAATCATACATAATATTCATATAATCTTAGTTAAATATTTACTCCTATACACGTCTACCGTTTTTTCTCATCAAGATAATTAATTTCCAAAATATAGTTTTTGCTTCTAAGTGAGTTGTTTCTAATATTTTTTAAGCAAATGCGACTTTTCAGTTCGTATTAATATTTACCTAATTATACAAATTCATTTTTCATAATTTTTGTTATTTCAAAACATCTAATTAAAAACTTCTCATGCTATATGATCATGATTTCTGAAAAACATTCGTTATTTTATTTAATTTTGAGTTTAATATTTACCTGGATTGGAAAGTGTTTCATCCACTTTTTGAATGAGACTTTCAGGTGTAAGAGTTCAATGAAACTGTTCACTAAGGTATAGAAAGGACTTGTACGAATACTTCAGATTTCTAGAATTTCATTCCATATTTAAAGCAGCCTGGACTCAAATGTTCGCCTGATTTAATGTGGTGTTTATTGAGTACCGTTGTTTTTTGTACAGACTTTCCATGAAAAAGCTTTAAGCTAGTGATAATAATGTCTAATTGATTACTGTTATAATGTAATCAATTAGACATTATATCTGTCTAAACATTTATTTCTGTCTATTCTTATCTAAACAGTCTAATGTAATCAATTAGACTGTTTCAATAAATTTCTACATAAGCACGATAATTGCTTTCTGAAGAGATTAATTTCGCAAGAAAAAGGATAAAGCTGCTAAACCAAAAGAATTGTCAGCCCGAAAAACTGATCCTATAGCAATATCAGTGCAGAAATCATTGTTAACATTCCACTGTTTGTACCATAGATATTTATATGAGTATATTACGAAGAATAATTTGAGCTTCTGAAAATTAAACTTAGCTATATAAGTTGATAGATATTTAAGCTTATTTCACTTTCAGAATTTCTAGAAAGCTGGTGATGAAGTATTTGCGTATGAGCTACATTAGACATATTTTTCACAGAAGTTTCAAATATCTAGAATATGTCGTATCTCATCAATATAGTCACAAGATACAGAAATCTGTAACCATTTTCACATTTTTTAAAATAAGTTTAACAACCAATAGTAAAATAAAGCAATCTGAAAAGAAATCAAATAATGTTATAAAATATGTTTATATAGGTCAAGAATTAATTTATTCGACTGAATTTCAATATTTCAAATGTCTGTTGCTGTTTCTCTAGATGTATTGATGCTATTATCAAATAAATAAAATATGTAATGTAGCATTCAAAATGTAACAAAAATTTTGTGCATTTATCTCCGGAATGTATAACCACTATTATGGACTTGAGAATGTTTATATGCACTACAGAGACCCAATAAATGTAGTAATATCACTGCTTTGAATACTTTCTATATTGAAGACAATTTGACGATAAGCCAGGATTTAATCTTAAGTTGTTAATTCACTTATAATGGAAACGTCAATCACTATAATAAATATTGTGTACGTGATATGCCTTACATATTGTCACAGAGTTTCATTTTCGATAATCGTCGAAGGATCTCAGGTCATCTATTATATATTTTAAATATATGTAAAGGAGTTGATTTTTCTGCAAGACCACAAGGTTTTCAGAAATAATAATTATTATATTTAATACATATGTGATTTAAATTAAATATACTTTTGTTGTTTAAACTTACTTAAAATATCTGTTTTACATTTTATGCAATCATACCCAGTTCCAGGTGAGATTTATCATTTTGGTAAGACTCAGCCAAATATTTATCGTAGTTTCTGTCCATAATCTTTAACAAATTTATCACTAAATTTGAGATGTTTTACCATTAATTCGAATGTCCCTAAAAGTAAACGAAATATTTCAGGAAATCATCTCCAAAAATATTTTAAGTACCATTAAGAACAATGATGAGTACAAAATTTTATTCGTAATATTAAACTTAATCAATAAGTTCGAACCATAAATACATATTTATGTGCAAATTTGTAAATGAGAAGCTAATTAATTAAATGATTTAATTTTTTTACTGATAATGAATACATCTGCTCTAATGTCATCTGCTTATTGATATTATTAATGGGCCTACCGAAAAATTTGTTTCAATAGGGGGTTAAACTAATTGGATATCAATGGTCACGCTTTGTTTTTTTTTGATTATTAAAAATAGAATGGGTTAAAATGAAATTATTTAGCATTATGCGTTTATTAGAAGGAATACTGAGCATCAGAGAAAATATTTTGATTAGTTCTAAACACAGAATGAAAAAGTTTCTTCGCCAATTTTTTCTACCATCATGACACCAGGAATTAAACAACCCACACACAAGAGCTATATACAAAATATTAATTCATAAATATCAGTGATTTGTGCGTCACTAGCTTTATTCTCTAAATTGTGAAATAGTGCAGTTGATCTTATTACTCGGATAATGTTTGACTATTTTGCAAACATAAATGATTTCAACATTCATTGATTGCATTTTAAACATTACATACGAGGTGAAAATCAAAAGAAGATATTATTTCTCAGTCAATGCTTTTTAAATAAAGTTTAGAATTAAGAAGGTTCATTTTTAGCACAAATTTTAATCAGTCTTTCTTTATGAGTTTCATATTAACCAGATTTTGGTAAGAGTTAAGCATTAAATCATAAGCAGTATTTTATATAACAGATTCAATTGCAATGACAACATGATTAAAACAAATTTCATGCACAATTGTAGTAACTATTTAAAGCATGAGCAAGAACCAAACTCTTGAGCATGAGCGAGAACCAAACTCATATCGATATTTTAAGATAAAAAATAAATTAAGATCTATTCAAAAGATATGAGAAAAAATCATAACTAGAAATATTGTGGTTAAATAAAAATTATTACACCTGAAATACGTTGATATGAAGCAAATAAGAAAAATATGAGTAATGAGTCCTTCACCAATGTAGAACTATTAATTATCTGACATAAGAATGATTTTTAGTAAATTTCTTACAGTAATATGATGTATTCAGTATAAAGATACTTTCCTAAACATAAAGATCGGAGTCACAAATCATGGTTCATTAAAGTTGACATTTTGAGGATTCGAAATCAGCTCGAATGTTTTATGACTTGATATTTGAATGAATATGAAATGACAAAAGTAAATATCATTATACTTTCAAAATTTAAATATTATCCATCATAAAAGGATTTTTGCATTAGAAGCAAATATTTGCATTACAATATTATATTACAAATAAATATTTTCTCAAGGTGTGTGCAATCTGAAAAATATTGATAACGAAATTTTACTATTAAAAGGCTTAGCATTAAAAGCTGTCTTCTGTTCATTCATATTTCAGATTTACTTACTAAGAAATATCACTCATTATTTTAAACAATTAACATGTTGTATTGTATCTTCCTAGTGTTAAAATTTAAATTTAATAGACAATAAACAGTAACATTTAAATGATATTTCAAACTTGCATTCATATCTCATTTTCACGTACGATTATTTTCATAGCATAATCTCATTTAATTAGAACTTATTAAGATTATTTAAAAGAACAAAAATATTTATTATTTATTTTTTGAAAAACTGACATTCTAAGACTGACATGCGGTAAAATTAATATTCAAAGTCAGAATTTAAGATAAAAATAGATTATACTGTTCTTAATAAGGAAAATTATCAACTTACAGTTGACTTTAGGGAATAGGTTTTCGAGTGCTTTCTGCAAATTTAAAAATGTAGTTACATCAAATGTTTATCTTTTTAACATTTTGAATACATATACATCTTTTTTTTCCTCTCATAAGCATTATTATTTTTAAAATTTAGTTTTATGATAAAAAATATAATTCATGCCTTCTTATTAAATACAATTTCTTAATAACTAAAAATTATAATTGAATTCTCAAAACATTTTTGCTTATTTTTATCATTGAATACATTAAACATTTTTTAGTTTTCTTTCAAATGATTACTCTTTTCATTTTCTGTATTTCTTTACAAAAAACAAATAATATTTTACTAAAAATTCATGAAAAGAAAATTATTTCCCGAGAAAAACGTAACTTTATGAAAGCAATGAATTTCAACAATAACTGTTATTATCATTTTTCCACTTTAATTTTTTATGTTTTCAAATTAGTTCATGCAAAGAAAGATTTTAAACTTATGAATGACAATTTTAATTCTTATTAATCATTCAACCATTGAATCAAAGAAAGAGATCAGTGAAAAAGTTTGATTAAATATTTTTTTTTAATTTCAAAAGAATTTTATTTTTTCTTACTCAAATTTCTAGAAAATATTTTAATGCTAGATACATATATTAGACTAAGCACATACTGAAAATAATATTTTCCTTTAAAAACTCCGAATTCTAGGAAATATCCATTTAAATTATCAAATATTATTTGAAATAATTATTTGGACTTTATGTTAAATAACTAAGTAACACTTTAATTTAAATAGAAAATAATCAATATTTTCTAATTTGAAATATATCAACTCCTAATGTTATCCTAATTTTAAATGATAAATTTCGTTTGTAAATTGCTTATACATATTCTTTACACTTTGACATTTGACACTTTTCAAACTATTGAGTTAAAAATATTTCAAAGCTTTTTCACCTTAAAAACAATTATTTATATTTAATCTAATGTATGATGATTTTTTAATTACTTTTGTTGTCTCTGCATTGCTTCTTTTTACTACGCAAAATTGTAATATTTGTAAATATTAAAGCATTATTTTACAGTAGTAGGATTAATATTAATATTGTATAGCATTATAAAATATTTAATAGCATTGCATTTATTTATATTAATAATTAACAGCATTACGTCATAATGATTTTGTTTTTATTACACCATATTAAAATTTATTAAAATTCGGGAAGTTATAGCCTGATTAAGAATATAATATTTTTAAGATTGCTTTTTCATTGATTAGAGTATTATTTTATTGATTAGATGGTAGTTCAAAGTAACTGACATGATTAGTTATATATTTTAGCACTTCAGTTTGTTCTAAGAAATCTAAATTTTAAATGTCCAATACATTTTCTGAGATTTAATAAAAAACATTTGTGTTTTTTAACTTTTAATTTGAAAAAAACACATATTAAAATCAATTGAATGATTAAGTTAATAAAATAATACTATTTTATAATTCAAAATTTTCAAAAATATTGTTATTTTATACATTTTTTATGATTAATTACATTTTGAAAATAATCACATTTCAAAAAATATTTATTTCGTCATAAAAACAGCCTAATTTTACGTCAGAAAACTATTATAGAAAAAAACTGAAATGTTTTATAATTAATAATAAGTTTTTGTTCATGTTATCACAAAAGCGGTTTTAATTTTCCCAATAAAAATAATGTCTATATTTTAGAATTTCAATTCAAAATAGCTTTTATTCATTGAAATGTTATTTTGTGGTCAAAGGGTGAAGACATTTTTCCATTGCGATACTTTTTTAGTGATAAGAAATCAGGTTACTGATTATATTTTAAAAATCAATTATGCTACAGCATTTCAGCAATAAAAACCAACACATCTACAAGTAGGTGATATAAAGATACCCCTAAAATGGTAAGAAATTATAAAATTAAATGGTGCATATTTTACTAAAATTGGTAACTGGGAATATTAGATTTCTTTTATCCAAACATATTCATACAGATAAATATATTGTGCCCGCACATTATGCTACCAAATTTACTTTATAATTCACACAAAAAATCACATAATATAAAATTTTAATACGCTTCACTTAAATATTCTTTTTTAATGCTTATTTAAATTAACGTTACATTGTAAAATTTTAGAAGCAAACGAAAAGAATTGTGTTGTTTTTCCTTACGTTTTAATTAAATACATTTAAAAAAATTATATTTTGAATAAAAAAATTCAATCAATATCTTCCATGATATAAACTCTCTCTCTCTCTCATTTGAATACATGAAATTACTTCAGTAACTTAAGTTGTTCTTTTATTATTTCATGGAATGTATATATATATATGTATATATATATTTATTTATATATATATATATATATATATTTATTTATTTGTATATATATATATATATATATATATATATATATATATATATATATATATATATATATATATATATATATATATATATATATATATATATATATATATATATATATATATATATATATATATATATATATATATATATATATATATATATATATATATATATATATATATATATATTTATTTATTTATTTATTTATTTGTATATATATATATATTGTGCAACTTGCAACTTTATGAATTATAAAAGGCACATTTCAGCATTTTTAGTCTAGAAGCACATTTCTGCTTATAAATTTTTTATAATATAAAATACGAAACAATTTGACCATTTCATAAAAAGTGAACCTTAAAAATTAATTACATAACTGTTTTAAAATTATACTGTAACCAATTTGTAAATATTGCTTATATTAGTCTTAAAATATCTCATACTGATGTAAAATACATAGATTTTGGGCAAACATTGTGCATAATTTTAGCATATTCATTAACAACATCATTTCGAGTGATTTGGTTTCTTGGTAACTTATTGGCGAGGCTTTTGATGATTTACGAAAAATAAACAGTTTTGAAAACTCCATTCTTGAAGCTCAAAGGCCAATAAATGTGAGATCGTTTAGAACTTTTCTAGAATACTGGTGAAGATATTCACGCTAAGTTAGGTATAAATACTGGCGCCATGGATTGAAGTATTATTACCGAAGATGATCAGTCTTAAATGCTAGTTAAGTCTATATAAGATTTTATTTGTCTGAGATACTAGAGACTTCTATATTTAGAAGTTCCTGTTGTATTAGCTGAATTGCATTAGCTACATTGGAACTGTATAACTGTGATTTTTTTCAGCTGTAATTTCTTGTATTATGTAGAGATTGTTACGAATAAAAATCTTATAATTTTTAAGAGACTGTTGTATTGAATCTCAGTAATCACGAATATCCAAGAGTGGCACAACTGGTTTAAAGAGTGGGATTGAAGAGTTGATTCAGTGTACCCCTAGAAAAGTTGATGTAGATGAAAAGAAATGCTTTCTCGAAATGTTTTCTGAACAGAAAACTGAGATGAAAACCATCATAGTAACTTTTTTATCATATTAAATTTCTACATGCATATATAGCATTTATTCATACATATCTAAATACAATTTTATAAATATATTTCTTATTTTATACATTCTTATCATAATTTAATAAAACTTTTAATTTAGTTAAAATTTCTGATATTTGTGATGATTTTTTAGGTACCCCACGTTGACAGAAATAATATTTTCAGAAATAATATTCAAATAAAATAATATTTTCTTCTCAATATTTATTCCATTCTGTCAATTACTAGTATGAACCTTTGCCAATTTATTTTCGTTTAATAAATGTAATAAAATTCTTGTTTAGATGTATTATATTTTTGATTTATATAAATTTAAAAGTTTTTAAATTTAGATATCTGGTGAAAATATAAAAATTTCTGAAATATATTAGAATGTCTATGAGATTTTAACTTTAGTTTTATTGGAAACGAATTACTACTATTAAAGTTGGTTCTTAACAGTTTCAAAGGTAATCTGATGTTTTGAATAAAATCTGCCATAAAATGGATTAAATTATATTTGCCTATAATTTTCTTTGTATGTGAGAAAATAGTTTAAGATTCACTTTGCTGTGGCAATATAAAAAAATTGCCTTTTATTTTACAATTTATATTATCCTACACATTTTCTTACTCATTAATTTTATTAATATAAAAAATAAATTATATGTTTGTTTTTAAACTAATTTAGAAAGAGAAGAAGTATCACATTTTATGTTCATTTATTAGACATAGACAAAAAACAAGTATTAAGTACTTCTTTTAAAATTATCTTATTATAAATTTGATTAAATTCATGTGTTTATGTATATTTATTCACTTAAAAACTTATAATATAATATATTTTGAAATTGAATGAAATAATTTTACAATCTTTTACAATCAATAATTTTACTTATAATATAAAATATTATAAAATTATATAGTGTTTGAAAATAAATAACTAATTGCTTAAAAGAAGTCAAAAAACATTTATGCTCAGATATGAATTATACGTATAGGATACCAAAAATAATGATTAAAATTCCTTAATTGTAAATAAATATTGATTTTTATAAAAAATTTCACAGAAGTGTAAGTAATTTGTTACATAAGAATACAAAATTAATTAAAATATACATATTCTGTTAATTAAATTCTTAATATACTAAAATTTAATTATGTATGCCAATCATTTCAAAAATACTGGAAATATTACAAAAATTAATATTTGTTAAAAACCTAAATACGTTTTCTTAAATTGTAATGAGTAGGTATATTCTCAAGATATTTTATATTTAAAATTCAAGAGTTATATTTTCAAAATATACCATACTTCTCTTAACAAAATTAATTTTATACCCCACGTCAGAAAACAAAATCTCGTTAATAGTTATAAAATGTAAATAAAATATTAAAGAAAAATCCTTGTATTTGTTATCTAGCTTTCAAAATCTCTGAAAAATATAACAATAATTATCATACTAAATGTTCTAGGACTTAAAAGGCTTTCTTTCTCAAATCTTGTATTTTATAAAAACTGTTTTTAACAAATGAAAAATTAATTCCAGAAAACAGTAAAATAATTGTGGAAATAAATGCTGAGCAGGTTGGAAGCTATAATCTATAATTTCCTAGAAGAAAATAAAAAGTATATCTTAAGATTTATATTTTAAGTAAACATCATATGAAATAAAACAAATTAAGGGATTTTAAAGTATTTTTTAAAAAAAAATTATGTTCACTTTTAGAGTTGTAAACATGGATTCATGTTTATGTTAAAAAAGGAACTTTAAATTTCAGTTGAACCATTTTCTGGAAAATTATTAAATATTAATAAAAATTTACAAGATAAATATTTACAAAAAGAAACTAGAAATTGCTTAAAAATACAATGTATTTCTTTTTTTGTTTTAGAAACATTCGTTGCCCTTAACGTGAGAATAGTAACCAAAAATATGTCATTTTAATATTCTAATAAATTTATAACATATTTTATTAATTTTGCAATTTATTTTTATTTAATAATTGACATTTTTTTTAATCTTTGAATTCATCATCCTACATATGAGTGCATACTTTATTATAAATCTTTAAATTTTGAATAATGTTTTGTTAAAATTATTTTCTTTTTTAATTAAAAACATACGCAAATCGTTAATATAAGCATTTGCAAATTGCCATTACATGGTAAATTTTTAGGAATTAAGCATTTTCACAATACCAATTTTAATTTTCCCAATATATATATATATATATATATATATATATATATATATATATATATATATATATATATATATATATATATATATATATATATATATATATATATATATATATATATATATATATCTATAAAAGAACTAACCGTTGAGGCTTATTTAAGTCTGGAAATGAAATAAAATCGTACTGACGTGGTGGCCGATTTATTTAAACATTATACGTACGGAAAATTTTACTGTATAAATTTAATTTGAAAATAATAGGAAAAATTCTCAAAATATAAAGTCTATAAAATTTAAATCAAATTCCCTTAGAATTAAATGCATTAATATTTTTTATCTACGAATATATAAGCTTTATATATTTGCTAATATGAAAGGAAAATATTTCCTAGTAAGGAAATCGCAGAAGATTTCACTCTAGAAAAGAAATCACAGTAAAGTAATCACAATTGAAATAGCAGAATAAAGTTTTTCCCCAGAATCGATTTTCTCTAATAAACATTTCCTGTTCATGCCTTAAAAATAATATATATTGAATAGAAAATGTAATCAAATGTCATTGAAGTATGTCAAGGTAAAGTTTTTAACTAAGTGATAAAATGATATTATTATTTGTTAAGTCACCCCAATTATGCAAATTTTCCAAAATGGTGAAAGATTTGCTTAAAACTTTGACATTGGGAAAATATTTTTTTAATGAATAACTTTTACAATAAAATTTGCGTGATCAGCACTTCGTATTATTTGACAGCTATTTACCATTAATTTCATGAATATTTAAATAGAAATATTTACAAAATGAAAATTTAAATATTTGTCTAACGAGCACCATGAAAGAAAATCATTGAAGAAAATATACATTTATTTACCGAGTAAAACATAAAAACTTGAAAATATATTTAATACACGAGAACATTTCCTTTCTATTGCAAAAAGTATTTAAGAATTCCGTGATGATAAATCTTTACATTAAATTTTACAATATGCTAAATGAATAAATATAAAGAAAATATTTATTTATCTAGAATAAATTATAGTTTAAAATAATGCTCATGACGTGTTTATTTTTTGAAAGAAAAATATAAAATATGAGATACGTAACTCATAGAAACACAAATATTTACTTTGAGATTTTGATTTTTGTAAACAATATATGAGTGTGCATTTTTCAATTTATAACAAAATAATTTTTTTAATAAAGAAATAATTATTAACGAAATTTAATTATTCTTAAATGCTCAAAGAAATATTTCTCTCAAATTAACTTCTGCAAAAACAAATGACTTAAGTTTACATTAAATAAAGATAATACGAGAAAGAAGAATAACATTATATTCATAATATAGCAGCTATTATAATATTAATATACATAATAACATATATTTAAATCTTAAAATCGTGCGCTAAAAATAAAATATATGTTTATTAAGTGATGTTAAGTTTTTCATCAATTGAACTTTAACTATATTTGGTAAATATCAAACATATGTTTCTTTTTTTAATTACCCAAGAAGATCGTTAAAACACATTTACACAACGAAGGTATATTTTTACATTTTCATTTACAAAGGAGATGTATTTAATTAGTTTAATATAATTTATTTACATTATATTATGTGTAGTTAGTGTTATGAATTTGAAGATAAATAAAAATCTATAATTTGGGGTACTTAAGAAGTCCTCGTACTTAAGAAGAACACGTTAAGAAATCCTCAATATTTTATAAGTTATTTTGCAAAAAATATATTTCTCTTTTATTTCAGGTTACTATTATATACAGATTTATATTAATAAAACAAAAAATGATTCAGGAATATTTTTACATTGATGGTGAACTACTCAATGGTCACAGTGCATTTGCATCACTTCTTGTATGAGAAGAAATTGATATCAACTTCAATCAACAACCAATCAAGATAAATAAATTTCGGAGGGGAATAATCAAAGAATTCTTCTAATAATGAGCTTTAAACATAATAATAATGAATATAAATTATATTTCATTTGCTATTCATGAATTGTTGGATAAAATTAGCTATTTTTCATGTTTTTTTAATACATAAATTTACAGTTGATCCTTAATTAAATAACAATGAAGTTAAAATTAAATAGTTAGGTTCAAACTGGATATTATGTTTTAATAATTTTGAATAAATATAAATTTAAACAATAATAAGTAAATCACCAATTATGTTTGAGAAATAGAGTGATTTTATCCCTTTTTAATTTCTTAAAGATCATTAATGATTGCAAAAAAAGAATTTTTAAATTTATAATTTGATTTTTATTACCACTAATTAATCTATTTCCTATTATGGAATATTTTTTCTCTGTAAAACTTTAAATGTTAATTTTTTTTAATTTTTATACCTCTAGCTATGATAATTGCCCTAAAATAAACTTTGCTCTACTTTTGTATTTAATTGTTTTATATTTTCAAAATAATTATGTAAGCAGCTCATTATTGAACAAGTTTTGTCTTAATATCAATTATTACTTTATCAAAACTGCATTTATTTAAGAAACAAATTATGTAGAAACAATACATTTTTTTACTATATGAATTCACATAATATTTGATGTATGTAAATTAAACAGGTTTTCCTCATACATTGTAAGCATTTATATACACATGAGCAAAAATATACATGTTTAGAAAATCGATTTCCGTAATTAATTAGACTTATGTATGAGAATATTTTCATCGTATTTCAAAACCATATGTGCACCTCAATCACCTCGTTTTCAGAGGTAGGTGTTTGCTCTTCAGAAATATAATATAACTATCAGACATTGTGCAGGAGCTAAGATGCCTCATGCGGATGCTTTATCTAGCATTTTTCCAGATAAAAACTGACTTTAGTGTTTAGTGTAAAAACTCCATATTAAATACATTTCAGTGAAAATATTTTGTTTTATTTGTATCTTTGTATTTGGTACATTGTTTGTTTATGTCAATTGTATTGGTATATTGTTTGTACACATCAGCTGTATTGGTATATTGTTTGTTTACATCAATTGTATTGGTATATTGTTAGTTTACATTAATTGTATTGATATATTTGTTTATTTACATTAATGTTACTGGTATATTGTTTATTAAAATTAATGTCAATTTTTATATATTTAGTGGATAGATTTATTTTAATTTTGTTTCATATCTTTTTATATACAAATTATTAATATTGATTATTCTATGCATTCTTGTAAATTTTAAGTAATTCATTTAAGTAATTCATTTTCAATTTAAGTAATTCATTTTTCTATACACCTACAATTATTTTCTAATTCCAAGTTCATATTTATTTTACGTTTAACATTTACTTAATTGTTTGCAAAAATATTATTAAGTCTGTGTTATTTTTTTCTATCCTAATATTTTTAATTCAGTTATGTGTTTATGTGGAACATAAACCCAAAACTTGCGGGAAGGGTGTAGTGTTAGGATACTTCTCATTCTCTTCACATGATGGCGCTGTAGTCATTGGGAGAGAGGAGAGGAAGGATTCCGCTCCGATGGAGAGAAGGAGATTGTCGTTGACCAGCGAACGTGGAGGTTTAGCTGGCTCTCCTTGGGTGTTTGTTCTGTTGGCCATAGTCAAATTTCTATTAATTATAAATTTAATATACAATACTATCAATTATTAATTTTAAGTTTTAAATAAATGTTTGTATTTGTTCGAGTTGTGCTTTCTTCTACAGAACAGACACTACAATGTCTTTGACAAAGGCAATGTGACTGCTGTGAGGCGAAGGGTATAGATTTTGGAACCCTATGTTTGCCTTTTCATTGGCATAGTTGTTTATTGCAATGGAAGGTAACTTTAAACCACATTAACTTCTCCTGGTCAACGAATTTCAAGAAAGTTAGGTTATTCGCTGAATGGATTGGCCAAACACATTTTATACGTAAAGCCTACAAAGCATGTCTGAGGTGTTCTGGAGAATGTAATTGCAACACGCAACCCCCTATGAGAATCATCCAAAGTTTCAGAACATTGTTGCTGAGCAAGTGGTACCTATTGCAACAAACTGCTTTATTTCAAGTATGAAATCATGCGGTAAAAGGCCTGTATTTTTGTAAAAGGCAGAGCCATAACTCCTTTTAAAACATTTTGTAGTTCTATTCTGCAACCACTATTGCACGCTTTCTGACTCTAATGAATATTACCAACAATTTAGCATGTGTTTTATAACCATACCATCGTAATTTTTACTGTAATGTATCATGTATGCATGCATCATATTTTATTAAAATCAGTACAGTAGTTCTGGAGATAACTAACCAAATATGAAATTTCTTTTAATTTGAACACCAACATAGTTAGTAAAACTTCATTTTATAAAATATTAAAAAAGTCATTTATATTTAAAAAATCATATTCAATTATTTTTATTTAAAACTGTTGCAGAGAATGGCAATAGCAGGAGTTTTCGCCTCCTCCCAAGCATGCGCAGTGTATCGTCAGCCGCCGCTGCAGTAAAGCTTAAGTTTTCTCTTTAGCTTATATATTTAACTCGCACTTCTATTTTGGATGCTTTTCTGTATGAATTGCTAATAAATGTCTTGTGCTACGATGGCTTCTATTAATTTCTTTATCGGTGAGATACCAGCTATGGATTAAATATTCTCCACGTTTCTGGCATCTCAGGTGAGATTTATACTATTTTTTAAGCATAACTTAACTCTACTCACCGATAATTAAGTGCTTTTGCTTTGATTTCCATTATTAAGAATGGATTTCAACATCATCAAGCAAGAAAGAAAAGCATAACGTTCAGCTTTTACGAAAGTTGTTAATAAACTTGAAAGTTATTTAAAATCAATACAGAAGGATAATGAAGAAGTAGAAATCCGTTTCGAGCAACTCACAGAAAAATACGAGATATTACGTTCGATTGATAAGAACTATTTTGAACTTTTTCAAAAGAAGGGTTGTAAAAAAGCAGAGTTAGAAAAGGAAACGGCGCAAGAATATCATGATACATTTTCTGATTGTAAAGTAAAGGTAAGCAAATTTACGAAGAAACTAAATGACTACAGAGGAATCACTGCTTCGTCAGAGGTGAACAGTGCCACGTCAACGGTCGCTACTCCTGTGATGTCATCAACGAAACATAAATTGCCTGAAATAGAACTCATACAATTTGATGGCGATCCAAAGAACTGGCCGAACTTCTGGAATAGATTTAGTAAAATGCATCAAGATTGCAGAATTGATATAAGAGACAAATTCCATTACTTGCTTCAATTAACAAAACCTGATTCTTGTAGAGTTTTTAAGAATTGGTTGAATCTTGGCATTATTGAAAAGGTTTTTAGTGAAAAAGTAAAAGGAGTTCATTATTTACCCCATTGTGCTGTAATAAAAGAGAGCAGCACTACGAGTGCTCGGTCGTTGAGCGATTGTTTGTCCTCAGGGTCAAATTTAATAGAACTGATTCCTTCAATTTTAAATTGGTTTCGTAAGAATTACGTTGGCATTACATTAGATATTGAAAACGCTTTCTTGCAAATTGCTATAAGAGAAAAAGATTGGGATTTTTTACGGTTTTTGTGGTTCGATAATGAAAATGGGGAACATGTAGTGGAATATCGACATCGAAAAGTGGTATTTGGTTTAATTTGTATACATTATTTATTGGCTGCTACTTTAAAGTATCATTTAAACAAGGTTCCGGAAAACTTAAGGCACACTGCGGAAATTTTAAAAACAGCATTTTACGTAGACAACTGTTTAACGAGTCTAAATTCTGTGATAGAATTAAAAAAGTTTTTTTTTAAATCTAAGGTAATTATGGCTATTGGTTCATTTAATCTAAGATGTTGGAATTCTAATATGAGCAGTGAAGTGTCCGAAGATAGTTCTTCTATGGAAGATGATACTTACGTTTTAGGTGTCCGTTTCAAAGCTGCTTGTTATATTATTATTATTATTGTTGGTCAAGTTATTTTCAAAAAAACTTTCTTCACTATACTTGTGGTCGTACTAGTGGGACGTTGTGATTCCCCAGGATATTGGCTAGTAAATGAGTGCATGAGCATTGTACATAAATGAAAAGAGAGACATTGATTTTTTATAATATGCAAACAATATTTCACGGTTTATTTTTCCAACCATCAATATAAGACACAAAAATATAATTATATTTACTTAGAGCTCTGCAGCAAAGAAAAGATGCACCTAGCAAAAAGGTTTAGGCAGTTAGAAAAAATCAAGGAATTTTTGTTGTGGCAGTGGAGATGATTGACCAAGGAGCTAAGCCTAATGGTGAAACGTGGCATTAGTCATAGGGAGAAGAATTGCTGGTACATGAAGTGTGTATTTTGCAGGGACAAAATGCTGTAATGTCTGATACATCAAAATCAGAGATGAATGGATGCCAAAAATGTAGAAGGTCGAACTAGTGTAAGAACAGGTTGTCCTTACCGTGGGGTCGTGGAATAGGATGTAGACAGTCAATGCCGGATCTAACTCATGAGAGAAGGATGCTACCAGTCTTCACAAAATCGTATCTGGACCAATCAACAATTTGAGGCAAGATAACTTGGAAAACAGCTCCTACAGGAAAGGCGCTACAGAGGTGAAGCCGATTCATTCCATTCTCCCATTCGTTGCTAAAGGCTGTGAGACTTTCGATGAATTAGACGACGGAAACACCAGTACCGCAGATGAGAGAAGAAGACTAGAGTATACTGGAAGACGCAGAGAGCATGCTAATATAGAATTTACTAGAAAATTTCATCATATTGATTCGAAGATTGATTAATACTGTTTCAGCTCTCTAGTCAAGAAAGAAAAACCAAAGCAAAGAAACTTCAACATTCGTCCATGCCACCTCGCGGGTGAGAGAGAAAAAAGGGAATACCCTAATACTGAGGAGAAGCATTCTGCTGCCAACGGTTGTAAAGGAAAAGGTTAGGAAGTAGCACAACAAGAGGGCACTGCAAACAGCATCAGCAAATAAGAAGTTGGCAAGGGCAGGAATTATGTGAAGTAACATCACACTTCTGAACAAAAGATACATTGGTATTTTAATCCTCCTTCCGCAGTCTGGTGGGGCGGATGGTGGTAGCGTCTGATTCGAATTGTCAAACAAATACTAAGAAAAATATTGGGCAAGCTTCTCTTGCATACGAAGAGCTACTTACTGTGTATTATGCGAATGTGAACGATTATTAAACTCTAGGCCTCTTACCTATGTGTCGGAAGACATCGATGATGAATCACCTAAAACTCCCGAACAATTCTTGCACGAAACTAAAACGTGCTAAAGTGCAAGACCTTGATATTGTTGACAAAGTGAAATTGAACAAACGAATTAAAAATTTACAGCATCTTAGGGATGCTTTAAGGTTCCGTTTTCGTTCAGAATACTTAGGACAGATACGACAACAGTCGTTAAAGTATTATAAGAATAGACCACTTAGTTTTGGAGAGATTGTGTTTTTAGAAGATATTAATAAAAAGCATTCCTTTTGAGATTTGGCACAAATAATAAAAATAATCACTGGTCATGATGGTCAGATAAGACTCGCCGTCATTGAAACCAAAAATTCGGAACTTTTAAGACCTATACAACGAATTTATAGGTTGGAAATAGAAAATCCAGTGTCTAATAGAAATGACGAACTGCTACCAATAGTAGCTAGTAGTGGTCGAATTGTGAAATCAGCTAACAAATAAATTTTAAAGACCTATTTTCTCGTTTAGTTCCTTATTTTCTGTATCATTATTACTTTTATTTAGTTGAAATTAATTATATTTTTATGTATATTTGTATTTAATTTGTATTAGTATGAATAAGCATTTTATGTTATGAGTATTAAGCCCACGATACACTCAAAAGGTGGGAGAATGTTGCGGGGAATGCAATAGCAGGAGTTTTCGCCTCCTCCCACGCATGCGCAATGTATTGTCAGCCGTCGCTGATGTCACTTAAAGCTTAAGTTTTCTCTTTAGCTTATGTATTTACTCGCACTTCTGTTTTGGATGCTTCTATATATCTGTTGTTAATAAAATGTCTTGTACTACTATGGATTCTATTAATTTCTTTATCGGTGAGACACCAGCTTTGGATTAAGTATTCTCCACAAAAACATTTAAAATTATAATTATTCCTTTCAAAATCTTTCCATTGCGCATGAAAAAATTCAAAATTTAACAGAAATCTTCATGCAGAAATTAACGTAAATAAAGCAGATGTTTTGATAATAATTATATTTTTGTCTATAATTAATTAAAATAGATCTTTTGATATAATTATAATTTTGCTTTTTGATAAGAATTATTTATCATTTTTAATCAAGAAGTACAATTCTTTCATGAGAAATTAAATTGCATATTTTAACAATTATAATCATTTATTCTATCTTTAATCCAACATAGATCCATTTCGATTCATGTCTTAGAAAGTCGATTAAAAAGTTTAATAATAAAGAATATATTTTTCTTATTATTTATACTTAATAATCATAAGGAGATGAAAATCAAAAACTATAATACATTATACCTATTCTCCTTAAATTTTGCTTATCATTTCATTAAAGTATATGAATAATTTTAATCACTATTTGTCAATAAAATAAACAGTTAAAAACTTTAATAAGACATTATAAACGTCAATATCAAAACAAAGGACAGTAAAAACTAACAATATTTGCGTATAAATATAAATTTTAAGATTAAATATCTTTCAAAAAGAAAATATTTTTAAATTTTAAACAGCCATTAATCTGATTAATTCTGAAAAGATTGTAAGCTTACTTTCGTAAATAAATTAATGCTGATAACGTTTCCTGCAAAACAACAGTTCCTTATTAATTTTAAACAAATAATTAAAGAAATATCTGATATTAAAATGCAACATTATCTTAATACCCTTTTAACAAGATTATTTGAAAGCATTTTATTTCACAATGTACATTTTATAAGTCAAATTAAAGTATATGTACATTTAAGTTAATTACATTCATCTATAATTAGTTAAAATTACTTAAAACCTTCAGCTAAAAAATAATCATTACTTTCTATCAATAGCTATTTATAAGAATTAGATTGCAGGTTTTATTTCTAATTCTCTAAGTAATTTGCTTATTGAAAAGCATTTACAGAAAAAAATGAAAAGCACTAAAGAAATAAACTTATTAGTCAAATAAATTTACAATAAAAGTAAAATGCAATTAAATACATTACTTAATAAATGTAGATAAATTATCCGTGTCATTTTTCTCTTTTCTTATCATGCGAGTTTTTCATACAACAAATTATTACAATTACAAAAAATTAATTTCAAATTTAACATATAATTTTTACTCCTCTCTGTAAAGTGAGCTATATTTATATATAGAGTAAGCTCTTCGAATCATCAAAACAGAAACTGAGAAGGAAAATGAGTTATATATATATATATATATATATATATATATATATATATATATATATATATATATATATATATATATATATATATATATATATATATATATATATATATATATATATATATATATATATATATATATATATATATATATATATATATATATATGTATATATATATATATATATATATACATATATATATATATATATATATATATATGTATATATATATATATAACAATTTTAGTATGATTTTAAAATTGATTGGTTCAGTAATGTTCAGATTTAACAAAAGACAATAAGTAAAATAACTGCTTATATGCTTTATGCATTCCCATTACATTTTATTATTTATTC
This sequence comes from Latrodectus hesperus, assembly GCA_037975125.1. Classification (NCBI taxonomy): domain Eukaryota; kingdom Metazoa; phylum Arthropoda; class Arachnida; order Araneae; family Theridiidae; genus Latrodectus; species Latrodectus hesperus. Next base: position 70,460,169 of record CM075856.1, on the reverse strand, counting down.
ATATTTTTGTGATCTTATTGCCAAAATTCAAAGCAATATAGTATCAAATGTAAAAAAATTACTTGATATACACAATTCATATCAATGATTACACAAATTTTAAATATGATGCAACAGATAAAAAAATGTATTAAATGTGCGTGTGTCTACATATAGATTTGTGTAAGTGTAATGTGTAACTGAAAATTTTTAATAACAATAAAAAAGAATATAAAATTAAATTGAAATCAATATAAATTTAGAACTTTAAGAATTCCTAGTAGCAAAAGCAAGAATTATATTATAATTCCTAAAATTATGCACATCCTTTTAAATTTAAAACATGTTTCATGAAATATCTACAATATACATGAATCTTTAGAAACAAAATTATTTCAAATTGGAAAACTGTTGCTTTTGGAATACAAATTGTTTAACAATAAAATTGTAAATTAATTTTCACTGAATATGTTGTAAATTAGAGTAGTAAATATTCGTTTTACAAGCAATACAAGACCAAAGACTTTTAATTAAAATGTTTCAATTTTTTTTTGTTTTTACTTGAAAAATAAATTACATTAAAAACCATTTTGATGCAAATTTAATTAAACAAAATATGAAAATTTGTGTAGAATATGAAAGGGTTTCTGAGTTTTTAGAAATTAATTTTGAATATTTATTCTGATTAAAATAAATAAGCAATGCCATTCATAATTTCTAAAAAATCATTCTACTTCTTAAATTTGTGAATAGAACTTTATTTTCATTTGACATTATTTAAACATTAAATTTTTAATAAGATAAACCACTGGAAATGCATAAATTCTCAAAGTTTTAAATATTTATTTGCTTTCGATAATATAAAAATTAAAATTTAATTCATTTGCTTCACATTAGAAGTTTAATTAATTTATTGAAAAGAAATTTTTGTATAAAATATGCATTTTCAATGAAACAGAAATGTATCACTTTTTTTAATATTTGTTTACACAATCTCAGAATGTTATTTTCTAATTAAAAATTATCCTTCTGATTTAATTAAAGAAATAATTTAACTTATAAAGTAAGTATGAATTTCATCTATATTTTGTAAATCTTTATAGCATTCGTTTGAATAATATACTTAAAATTTAAAAAAATGGTGTGATCGAAATACATAAATTCTCGTAAACTCCTTTAATAAAATAGCAGCAGTTATCTACTAGGGTTACATGTGACAGTCATATTTGATTTTGAAATGCATTTAATTTAAAATTACTAATTTTACATTATGAAAAAAATTGTTTTTAGAAATATAATTCAATGATAATATTTATGATTATAGTTTTTGTTACATTTATTTCTCAGAAAAATTTCCAAACTTTAGTATTATTTTAAAATATAATATGTTTACTAAATGTAAATACAAAATTATAATTAGATATAACTTAATAGCATATAAGTGCAAATTATTTTAAATTTTACATTTAATTAATATAATATCCATGCAGCTATAAATATTTTCCTTAAACATTAGAAAGATTCTGAAGTGAAATTAATAAATCTAATGAAAGCATTGATTCTCATTTCATGAAAGAATAAAAAATGCAAATTGTGCTTCTATATTTAGCGATCAGCTTCATTTTATTTATTTTTATTTTATTACATTACATATATTCAGACTTGTATGCTTGATTCTTGAGATCCGCTTGTAAGTCTTCGTCGATAATAGGACAAATAGCACAATGACAGATGTACAGCCACAGAAGAATAACGAAGAAAACACCCAGGGCCATGGTGGGAATCGAACCCACACTCCTACGCTCTCAAGCGATTAGCGGTGATGCTTTAGACCACTCAGCCACGGAGCGCCCTCAGCTTCATTTATTCACTTATATTCATTCATTTGCTTGTATGATTTTATAAAATCAAATTGTTCTTATAAATATTTATTTCTAGACAGTTTTAAAGTAAATCCAGCCTTGAAATTTAACACTGTAAAATATTAATAGTACTATGCATAAAGTTGTACTGAGTTCTGTTTATTTCTAGAGGGATTCTCTTTAAAAGCGATTATAAATTGTTCTGTTTAAAAATGATTACAGGTTATCTAAGCATCTAATGATATTAATGAAATAAAAAATGATGAGACATATTTTTAATTTCCATTTCAAGGCATATTATAAAAATAATATGTTAGAACTCTAATATATTATTTATTTAATAAATTTCAAACATATATTTTTATAGCACTTTAAACATGTCTATGTCATTTATAATCAATAATATTTTTGTAAAGAGTTTTGGTACATTAATATCATGCATTTTATTCGGAGTAGTTTTCTGTAATTTATTCCATACGAATATTGTTATCCATAAAAGATAATAAAGATAATTTTTTATTTTAACACAAGCAAAATCTTAGAAGCTTATTAGATTAGGCAACAAAACTTCTCCTTATTTTAATTGGTATGTGATGTTTTTTAAAATTTTTACAGGTTTGTGATGGAGTGATATGTGTAATCTTTTTCATTTCATTGGTACACACTGACGGAAAACGATAAATGAGAAGCAGTTTGCGGCCTTGTGAAGAAAAAAAAATTGTCATCCTGTGCCAGCCATTAAAACATTTTCATAAGAATCTTATGTTTATAATGTAATATTTTATTAATTTGATCATTATTAATATATTAAATAATTTAATGATCAATTTCATTAGAATATCTGAATAAAAAATTACCTAATCTAAAGTAAGTGTCATACCATTGAAGGATCTGGATTCAATAATTGAAAGTAACTTCATTTAGTTTGGTATCTATTTTTTTCCTTCATTGATGTATATGTACTATGCTTTAAAAGTATAATTCCTCTCAATGAAAACTTCCTCATAAGCATTTTTGAAGTAATTGTGACTGCTCCCTTAATTTTTAACATACTTGCATTGATGTTTGTAAAAACACAAATATTAATGCGTAATATATAAACAATATTTCTCAGTCTTTATTTGCTCTTAATTTTCTAAATCTTTTAATTCACTACATCATTTAATCTCTAATTAATAGCATTTATTTCATTGATAAAATCCAATAGCTTAACAGTATTCTTTTGTGATATTCCAGATAATCTCAATGACTGCAATGAAATATTATATCAGATTATTCAAGACCGCAAAATAAATCAGTACACGATATTTTTTGTGCCTTATACACATCTATCATTCACATGAATATGTCAAATTTCCAAGTTTATATAATGATTTTTATGCTACCTAAAGTCACTACAACTTTTTGAGGATTATCCCATCATTTTTCGTTATTGCAAAAACTTGAACCATTTTTATTGGATTAAATTACTTCTGAATAGAAGTATTTTTATGAAAATGCACCATCTTCACTCCAGGTTGTAGTTTATCAAAATTATTGTTGCGTCATGAAGACTTATGTAAATTAAAAGTATATTTTAAATGAAGTTCATATTTTCACGTTGGACAGTAAATATAAAGGTGTTCCCATTCAAATGTTCTAACAAATTACGCGTAGTTCTGGTCTTTTTATTTACATAACCAATAGGTTTTCCTTATAAAGAAGGATATTTTTTTAAAGTGTTACTATGATTTTATTTGTTTTAAAATTTCATGTCATGTGCTATTATTTAATCGTTCCCCAGATACAAAATTTTGCATATTTTTTGTTCTTGTGCATACATTTTCCTTTGATAATATTTGCTTATTACCATTTAATTCAGATGATATATTTATTTTCCTCAATATTTATATAATTTTCCACTTACATATACACAAAAAATATTGTAGAAAGTTAACAGTCAAAGTAATATTTAATTTAAAATATGCACAAAAAAGTTTGGTACGTTTCTTTTTCACACTTATAAGTTAAAAAAATAAAATATTTTGAATTTTTGATTTTTTAAACTACTTTTGTTTGCTTATAAAAAAAACAATTTTTTTCTGCCCTTTGCTTGGTTTACTTGCTAGATGGTTTGCAAAATTTGTATTACATTTTAATATGGCATTAATATTCTTTTTTTAAAATTACAACAACAACTTTGTATTAGTACATATTAAATGTTTTATTACTTACCTTTCTTAATAAGGAAAAAAAGTTTTTTTTGATTGTGTTTTCTAACGACCCTCAATTTAACATTTCTTTCACTCCTTAGACTAATGTCTTCTTGAAGACCCTAAGAATAACACCGTTATTATACTCGCAATGATAAAAACAAAATATATTATTCAATTAATCCATTGATATAATTTAACAGTCAAATTAAAAATTCAAATTTTAAAAATATTCTAAAAAATTAATTGTATTATGCAATTACCAATGTATATTTGAATAAAATAATTTTTGTTACAGTAATTAATTTTACAAACTAAAAATTGTATGCAAAAATACCCTTATTGCTCGTAAAAAATAACTTTAAAACATATTAAACTTAAACAAGCCATACCGATTGCTATTCACATAATCTTACGGTCAACAAACTCTATATTTCAAGAATTAACATTTTCATAAAAATATAAAAATTTCAAAATTAGTTCATTTAAATATTTTAAAAAAAGTACCATCATCAAGAAGGAACCTTAATTTAATAATTACTTTATAATACTTTATAAAATAAATTTCTATTACATTTAAATATTAACAACATTCAAACTAAAATTTAATTCTTACATTTTACTTTTTTATATAAATATCTATTCTATAGTATCTATTCAGTTTATTTTCTATTGTATTTGAATACATTAAAGCAAAATAAATAAAATTTAAAATGTATTAATATTTTTATGAGTACATTTCTATTAATATTCCAGTTTTTAAATGCATGTATTAATTAGTTGAATTTGAACAGAAGATACTTAAAATATCCACACACACAAGACATAATTGTTTATTCCTATTCATTTCTTACTTATTTGCTTAAGGAAATATAAGAATTCTAAGAAATACGGAGTATAATGCTAAAATAAGCATGTATTTAACAAATTTTTTTATTATTAATGAGGAAACATTTTTCATTCCTACAGAAATTTTGTTACAGATTTTTAATCGTATTAGTTTATTTACGTTGGAGTATAATATACTATTGTATACAGTAATAAATGTACTGATTCAATACTTTATTTTCAGTACAGTCAGGGATGAAAATTGCTTTCTTATTTTGAAATCAAAACTAGCTAGTAATACAAAAAATTCATCCGCTGTGACTGCGTATACTTATTTTTCTCCTATCATACGAAAACTTACAAAAATAAAAATATTTAATATATTTGTATTGTTAAACTTATCTAAAAATCATTAAATTTGCTTTAAGCAGTAATTATTTTTATAACACTTTAAATTGAAGTCGTAAGCCTTTTATACTCTAACTATGAAAAGCAGAATTGATAAATTGTGTAAATCTTTCATTTTAAAAGCTGATACTACTTGACTATTATTTGAAGAAACTTAATAAGGATTCCTTATTAAGTTGTATTTGGTAGTTGAATTAGTCTATAGATACCGTTTATAAGTTATCTGTTATCGTTCGTATTTGAAATAGCTACGGGTGGTGATTGCGAATTTGACAAGATGTTAGTTGTTATGTGTGAATAATGTTCCTGATTATACTTGATGCCTTTTAGGATAGTTAATATCTCAAAATATTTTTCTTTGAAGTTTATATTGACTTTCTATTTTATTTTGTTTCTGCTCCAGGAGAATAAATGCCCCTCCATTATTATTTTCTTAACCTTTTCCATTACTTGAATTAAAAAATATTATTTTGCTTGAATAAAATTATCAAATCTAGACAAATAAAATTATAAAAATATACCTTGCATTACACAATTACTGTTAAATTAATTGCATACAGTAAATATTTATTAGAATTGCTGCATACGTAATATTCTCTTGTTTGTTGAATTTATTATTGTCATTCACAGTACTACAAGTTTCATTATTTGAATATAATAAAATAAAATTGTTTTTAGATAATAAATATTAAGCTAATAAATAATTATTAAAACTATTAAAAATTTATAAAATAATATGAAAGTATTATGGTGAGCACTTTTTTTATTAAATTGATTAAAAAAACATAAAAAAAAACATTTAAACTAATCTTAAAATTTTTTAAACTCTTATAGAATCCTTCAATAAATAAAAATTTTACTATTAAACTATTCAATAAAACTCTGCTATAAGTGAGGTAAAATTCACAATGAAAATATCTAATTATAGTTTAAATTTAAGCTATAAATGAGACTGAGAGTTTTTAATTAAAAAGGAAAAGTTATTTTTTTTAGTAAAAACCTTAATAGAATCATAAAAATTAGTAAAACATATGAAAACATATTTACAAAAAGTTTCCCCACGGTATCATATACTTAAAATGTTAAAAAATAATGTTATTTATGATTTTGATCACTTAATAATAAAGATAAACCAAATAATAAAGATATTATCACACTAATTTGTGATAACATCCTTATTATTTTCTTACAGCTCATTATCATTCTAACTTTTATAACTAAAATGTTATAAATGTAAAAATAATTCATATTATTTCTGGTACTTATTTTGGTAAAAATGCATACATTTATCTTATTTATTAAAATTAGCTGTCCCATAATATATAGTTTTAATAGGAACTAAAATTATACCTACAAAAAGCACTTTACTGTATCTGTACGTCTTACTTTAATGATACAACTTAAAGATTCGTGTAATTAAATTTTGATAGTAATTTGAAAAATTCCATTTGTACATTTTGAAGATTTTTAATTTCTAAAAATTTTTAAAAGTTAATGTAATGCAGTCACAAAAGCATAAATTAAATTTATCTTTAAGCTTTAAGCAAGCTAAGCCAATGTGAAACAAATCCTAATTATATCTGCTTGTCTTAACAATATATGTCTCTTTGTTCCGCTGAATTTTATAATAACATCTTGTGTAAAGTGGAATATTTATTGGTAAGTCTTTGGAGAGTAATAAGGTATGCATCTGAAATTATTATTTAAACCTTTAATGATAGGTCGACTGAAAAAGAAAAATTCAACAAACTCATTACTTACTTTGCTCTTTTTATTTATTATTTTTATGTCTGAGAATTACAAAACTTGTCATTAATTTTCATTATCCGAAAAAGATTAGGTAAATGAATTGTTACTTCTTAACCATTCATTTATATTCAGTTTTCTGAACATAGAAAATGAGCTTTTTAATTTCCTAATACATTTATGATTACTTGAACAATGTGTTAAAGATAAAATTATTCAAAAGCAAATCAAATCTGGTTTTGTTTTCTATCATGAAGAAATTAATTATTTTAATTTAATTTAACTACTCAGTGAAAAAATATTATACGAAAAGGGAGAAAAGTTTGAATACTTTAAATAATTTTATAAAAAAGATATTAGGTTTTTGTACTTTAAAACTAGATTAAATGAGAATATTATTTCCACATATATATTTTTTGTCATTAAATGACTTAAATGAATCCCATTGTTGTTTCTGTTTAAAATAAACATAATTTAAAATTAATATTAAAGAGCTTTCAGACGTACAAATGCATAGATATTTTTTGGATTCTAATTAGCAAATCTTATTTTGGAATTTAAATTACACAAAACTGCCACATATTAGTACTTTTAGTGGGAACAGATTAATGTTAACTTCATATTAATAAAATATACAATCACAATATGTATACTGCATTAATTTATAAGATTATTATATGCATACTGAGTAAGAAAGTATTATTAAGACATTTAGCAAATTATACTTTGCAACAATGGCTTTTTGCCTTTCAAAGAAATTTTTAAAAAATAATATTTCAATTAATAATTATTCCTTTTCGTAATTTGATTAAAATTTATATCACTGGCAGTCATGTATTTTTTAAATTATTAGTTTATTAATGCTAATATTTCATAAATAAATGCATGATAAAATACAATATATCTAAACTTAATGATAGAATATTACGAAATATATTTTTTAACTTTTGAATATTATTTTATTTATATGAAAATACTAAAATAAAATGCTCTTTTGCTTATACAGTTTCCGTTTGCTTCATGTTTTAAAATTTGAACTTAATTATGTAAATATGAGTAGCATACATTTAATTTGACTACGATACATTTGAATTATAAATTGATTTAAATATTCAAATTGTTCTATCGTTAGAATAATATTGAATTTTCAACTGAAAATACCTCTTCTAAATTAAAAACATTGCTTCAAATAATAGATTATAAAGAGGGAGGAAAATTTAAATATTTTTTACCAAAATTTACTGTTAAGTTATTAATTAAAAGTAATAAAGTTTTTCAATAATATTATAAAGTTAGAAAAATTGTAAGAGAAAATTTTTAATAAATGAAATAATGAAAATCTGTTTCTATAGATTATATATATTATATTATATTATATATATGTGTATGTATATATATGTGTAATCATTACTTCATTTATGTAGCTTTTTATATTTTATCCATTTCCGGATTTTCATGCACTAAAATTTACTTTTGATAAATAGTTAATTAAACTAAAGAAATTTCAATAAATTAATGCTTTTTATCTGATTGTAGTTTATTATAATACTTATTATTTGTACTTTATCTATTGAATAAAATAATGTTCTAGCATTTGCCCTTTCCATATTTTTTGCATAGTAAGAAGTACAATCTGTAAACAAAAAATGTTCTTCTATATGTTATATTTATTTATAACACAGATTAAAATTAATTAATACTTTAGTACGAAAATATTTATTTGTCCTTTTTTATCCAATTTGTTTTTAAGTAAAGTATCCAATTTCAAACATTTGAAGGAAACGCTTCAAGCAGATTAAGAATTTTATGCTTCACAATCATAGTATTTTTTGCAGTAAACAGCATAAAATTGTATTCGTTATACACATTATATTCAATATAATACATTTTAATGCAAGCTTCATATTAATAATTTTAAAAATAAATATAAATAGATGATTACATAAATTACAATAACTTATCAAATTACTATAAATTTAAATTTTAAAGGCTATTTAATTTCAAGCTTATTTTATTCGTCATAAAATGTTAAAATTTTAAAAATTTCCTGTTTCTGATACTCTACGTTACAGAAAAATGTTATAATATAAGTTATGGAAAAAATAAAATTTAAATAGTTTCACAAAATGTTAATTTTATCACACGACAGGGAAAAAATAACTATATACATGTCTTTAAGCTTTATATAACGTCCTGAAAAATTATCAAAATATTTGCATTGAAGCTAAATGGACAATAAAATCTGCAGTTATTTGAAAACTATATAATATTACTTAAATATGTAATACTACAAAATATCTATGAATGAATAATTGTCAATTTTGCAGAAAATTATTCTGTTTAAAAATAGAGTGAAACAACCCATAAGCCTAAATAAATTAGGCACAGGAATTCAGTTTATAAGATTTATACTACAAAATTCAGGTTTGATTAACTTTTGTAATATTCCGAACTATATAAGCCATTCTTAACTAAAAGTAAAAAAAAATTGATATTAAGTAATTTAAGTATACAATCATTCAATCAAATATTTAACTTTATTTATTAACAATAACAATCAATTCTAAGTATACCAAATCCAAGCATTCATTTTCATTTTTAAGATTAATCCTTCTCGATTAAATTACTTCTTGAGTTTTGCAGCGATTGAAACAACATTATTGTAAAGATTCTGTGAAGAGATTCTTCTAAAGAAAATTGGAATTAAGTTAATGCATCATACGTAGACACATGCGGTGTTCCATCACATATGTTTAATTTTGTCAACACCTTATTTTCTGGTGCTGTTAGCAGAGTTCATTTGTTGTACGATTTCCTAGCTTTCGAAGTTATTGCTCTTGGCCGTAAATTTGTTTCTCTTTGGCGTTAGAGAATGTCGCCATTCGATTCCTGGAACTCGTCGGTGAAGGGAGAGTCTTTTGCTGTTTCATCATATTGATGCTTGTTTCACATGTGAAAATTATCCGACAGCCGAATTCATTGAAGAGGAAGAAGAAAAACATTGAGTATGTTGAATCTGCCTGGTCTCTAAAGTTTATTTACCTGTTTTAGTTAAATACCATTCTTGAATCTTCTCCGTCGATGCGTTTAAATCTTGGTAGAAACTTTCTTTATAATAAAATCTTGATTACCACCGTTTTAACCTCCTTTTTTATGTAAATAACTTTCGTCTAATGCACGATGATATACTCAGTGGCATTCAAGAATAAAGTATTTCCTTCTAATAAATATTCCTTTCTATAACTTTGTACCATTTGCCCTCCTTTAGGCCAAACCTCTTGACCGTTATTTTCCGCAAGGACATCACCCCTATCTGCATTTCTGTACTTTACGTAGATCACATTACGTTTAACTCTTCTTTAATGCTGTGTTTGATCATTCCAATGTTTGTGTCATTATTTCCAGCTATATTAATAATGTTGATTCCTCCACATTTCGTGTAAATAAAACTCAAATACTACTTGACTATTATAAAAAATGTCTCCTTTCTTTATGTACATTAATCATGCATACATGTCTTAGCCAAAACTGGGGAATCACAATACCCACTATTACGATCACAAATCCAAAAAATACCAGGTAAAATATCTCTCAACATCACAGCATAGGTAAATTTTAAAATATGCTGACAAATTTTAAAGAAAGATGCAAATGAAAATTATATAATTAGATTGAACTTATTTTATTTATAGCACAAATTATTTTATTCCCTAGTTGTGCTATATATTACTTGAATATTCATTATCTTAAATGCTGAAATAGTCTTTTTTCAAAGGTTTGAATTCAGAAAATTATTAGTTAAATTTGCATGCCTTTAATGCATACTCAAAAAATACTTCTCTGAATTTAAATATAATTCATAAAATAATCATTCTTAATGTATTTTAACATTATTTGAACGCACAGATAGTTTATTACTTTTATTTTCAGAAAAATTTCTCGAGTTTTTTATTGCATTATAATAAAGATGATATATATTCACTAAAAATTGCAGTAGAATTTTTCATTATTTTACTGCAACAAATCATTTTGAAACGTCAGTTATAAATATTATTAAAGGATTTTTCCTTAAATTATTAGTGATACTTTGAAATCTGGACTGAATATTGTCTTTAATGATGATTCCATTATTCATGAATTCACTATTTAAAACTGTAAATACGTTCAGGGATTTGGTAATATTAACTAGGTTTGTCATAAAATGAAATCCAATAAATTATTTTAAGAAAACTCAAACTACTATACATTTCTCAAATTTATAAAATCATCACAGTTACCATTGGATAAATTGCAAATTATGATGGTAAGAAAACGTTAAGAGAAATATTAAATGATGATAAGAAAATGGCTGTAGTTTCACAAAAATAACAACATTTTCAATTGGAAGGTACTTCGTATTCTGTGATTACGATCCAAATTTTATTTATTCTTTATTTTAATGTTTTTATAAAAAAAATTGTATGAATTATCATAGAGTTTTGTTACAATAATTAATCTGAATTCATTGCAAAATTTTAATATTAAATTTATTAATAATAATAAAATATAGATGGGAAAATAAGTTCATAACTAAAAATATATACAACTGTGAGGATTAATGTATTATTAACATGCCCAAAATAAACAATTAAACTGAATTTTATGAAGAAAATGTCTTATGTTGATACAAGATCAAATATTTACGCGTTTTACAGTTTTAAATATTTACGCGTTATTATAAATCTAGTTTATCATAGACTAGACTTTCTTTTCAATACGTATTATATAGGAAAAATATTTCATAAAATTAGTTCATACCTGTATTTTATTTTGTAGAATACCAAATATTTTTTATTGAAATCAAAAAATAAACGAAACATTTTTAAAGTTTACACTCTGCTAACATTCAATAACATGATTTTACATTTTCAGTTTCTAAATGCTGGATTATATAATGGATACAATATCGTTATGTAGAAACTTGATCTCTCACGTTTCTAATCAAAATACTATACAAAATCAACTATATTATCGTTCAAAATAAACATTCTGATTTTTTTCTAATATTATAATATACGATAAAGAGTTTTTGAGAATATTTTTGTTCATGAGATTTTTAATGTGAAATAAATAAACGCATATGAAATTATTTTATAATACTTTAAATGGAAAATTAACAGATAATCATAAAAATTTAACTAATTTCATGAATAATTACATATTTAAAAATATCTAAACCTTTTGTCTTAATATTTATTTAAATACCTAAATTTGTAAATTACAGTTTTCATAATTATTTAATTTAAAGAGAACTCTTAAATTTCAGTAACTCATGATAAAAATTTTATTTTGCAATTATAAAATTTTAATTTATAATATGTTTCAATTTCATAATTTCATACTGAGATACGTTTGAAAAATTCATGTAAATATTTACATAAATTTTGTAATTCTTATAAATAAATTTGTTTCAATAATAATATGGATTGCTTTAATATAAATTGTACAAGTTCAGCTCGGAAAAAAATTGTTTTTCAAAATATTTTATCATACTTAATTTAGGTGTGTCTTTGATCAAATTTAAACAAAAATCACATTTTTTTCAATAATATTTAAGGAATTTAGCTAATAACTATTTTAACATTAAATTAAGTTTTTAAGAAATCAATTTCAAATTTCATAAATAAAAACATATTATTTTCAAAGGAAGCAAATTTATACATAAAATATTTTTTATTTGCTGATTAGTGCAAATTTATTATATTTGATTTACATTTATGTTAAAACTAAGTTGTATTTTTTTAATGTTTTCTTGCAATTGTCAATTTATCAAATATATAAATTATTTTTTGATTGGTTATTTTGCATTTAAAATGTTTTCATAAATTATTTGACAACATGAAAAATTATTATTTGAATTATTTTTGTGTTCTTAGTATTTGAAATTGAACAAGAATTATATGCGCCCTTACATTTGTATAATTTATTTTAATTTATATATAAATAGGAAATGAAATCTTCCTATTTATATGTAAGTTAATATACTAGCATATATGATTCTTATATTATTTCAAATACATAAAATTCATTCAACACATAAAATGAATAGACTTAAAAAATTTTCTAGTATGAAATTTTTAAATTAAAATTAAAATAATTTTAGAGAGCATTTAACATTATGTTAAATAATATAAAACTTGAATTTAAAATAAAAATTATGTTTTCTCACATTAGTTACATGTTAGTTAATATAAGCAATTAATACAAGTTATTTTTGAGAGTATTCAAAAAATTAATAATATGCTTTCTTGTTAATTGACAAAAATATTTGTTTAGAAAATTCGTTTAAACATTCACATTATAAATATAAGCATGCATAAATTTCTTGTTACATTCTTTGCTACTAATTAGAAACTTATTTTATCAAACTTACATTTAATTTATATTCATTTTCTGCAAGACAAATCAAACTATTTTATTATTTTTAATTTTATTAGAAAAATATCAAATATGTCTTTATTCGACAAAAAATATCCTTCGAAATATATTTTTGTGTTTAAATATAATTTTTCACATTTATGTTTCTTTTCTCATACAATTTAGTTAAAATTTTTTATTAAAAGTCAAATAAAATATATCAAATTTAAAACAATACCATCTATCAAAATTTTAGGTTAGTTGTATTAAATTCAGATAAAAAAATTCTTTAAAATATTAATATAACCCTATTGAATATTGTATATATTAGATTTCAGTTTCTACATTATGTGACACTCAAAACCAAAATATGTTAAAACAAAGTTATATCATCATTTTCATGTCACAATGTAAATGACATGAAATGATTTCAGATGTAACATATTTTATTATTATGAATTTTGAAGCAATTCATGCAGACGACTAATATTCAATTTTGAAAGAAAAGAAATGCAGAAGAAGTTTGAATGACTAGAAATAGATCATACATATAATATATAAAGGATACAAAAACAGATGGTTGTTTCAAAAAGACTGTATTACAAAAGAGTGAATACTAAAAAATAAATAAAATTTTATTGCTTAAAAAGGTTGAGATTCACATAAAGCAAGCAATAAAGAAATAGAAAGTAATTGCAGTTTTCCGTTCGAGAGAACCTTTCTCATAAGAATGGTGAGTGGTCTTTTTATAATAAAAGAAATGTTCACATTTTGTATAGTTGTCTGGCCAATCGAATATAAGAGAGAAGCCTTTTGACCTTTCACCTGAATTCTAGGTGTTATGTATTAATTTTACGATCGAAGTGCAATCTACTCAAAGAAATGGGGTGAAGAATTTAGACTGATAAAAATCTGCAAAGATGAGCAAAAAGACAAGACATGATGTGTAAAATGAAATATATATATATATATATATATATATATATATATATATATATATATATATATATATATATATATATATATATATATATATATATATATATTATATATATCTATATATATTATTTATATATAATTCTACAACACATTGCTTACGAAAAATTTATTTTTTACTCAAACAAAAAATGGATTTTCTTCTTAAATTTCATTCATTAAAAATATTTCTATTAATTATTATTATTAAAAATGTATTCACCGTATTATAATGGAAAAGTAAACAGAATGGACTGATAATAAGAAATTGTTTCCGTTTGAAAACACATTAAATTATAAATAGTACTTTTAAATACTTTCATTTATTTTTGAAAAATCAAATTTTTGCTCGAATATAAAACTTTTTTATAATTTCTAGAATAATTAGTCTATAAAATAAATTTTGGTGAGAAAATATATGCATTATTTACCTGGAATTATCCATTTTTATGAGCCTTGTTTTCCTAAAAAATAATTACATTTCCTTAGTATGAAGTCCTTTGTTTTTTATGTGAATTATATATATATATATATATATATATATATATATATATATATATATATATATATATATATATTATAAAAAATTATTACAATCAATTTGCATGTTTCTAATTATTATTTTAAATAATTATATTGTTCATTAGTACAAAGCTTTCTAAAATTTCAGAATTTTAACATCCATTAATAGATTAAATGAACACACACACATATAACACATTTTCTTTCCATCATTCTAGGTAAATGTTTATATTTTTATGGCTAAAAAAAGTGAAAATGATACATTATGTAACATATATTTGTAACATTGGGAGTTAAATAATTAAATAATAATAATAAATTTGATTTCACATTATATATATATATGTATATATGTGTGTGTGTGTGTGTGTGTGTGTGTGTGTGTGTGTGTGTGTGTGTGTGTGTGTGTGTGTGTGTGTGTGTGTGTGTGTGTGTGTGTGTGTGTGTGTGTGTGTGTGTGTGTGTGTGTGTGTGTGTGTGTGTGTGTGTGTGTGTGTGTGTGTGTGTGTGTGTGTGTGTGTGTGTGTGTGTGTGTGTGTGTGTGTGTGTGTGTGTGTGTGTGTGTGTGTGTGTGTGTGTGTGTGTGTGTGTGTGTGTGTGTGAGTGTGTGTGTGTGTGTGTGTAAAACCAGATATTTTTAACTTTTTTAATATTTTTTAACAGATATTTTATTTATTTTTATCTTTATAAAACCAGATATTTTTAAGAGACATATTCTTATAAATTATCCATTACATATCATACAAATATTAATAATAATAATACGAAATAAAAAATATTAAAAATAGAAAGTTTGCTTTCACTTACTTATTGTCAATTTTTGTAAAGT
The DNA here is from genome assembly GCA_037975125.1 of Latrodectus hesperus. Taxonomy (NCBI): domain Eukaryota; kingdom Metazoa; phylum Arthropoda; class Arachnida; order Araneae; family Theridiidae; genus Latrodectus; species Latrodectus hesperus. The sequence continues at coordinate 70,444,432 of CM075856.1, read as the reverse complement.
AAAAAATACTTTTCTAATTATAAATTCATTTTAATTATCCAAACGAAATCTATTGTGTTTAATTTTAAATATTAAATACTATTGAAATTTTAAAAATTCAACATCTAGTAGTCTGAAATTTTTAATTTATTAGTTTTAATTTTTTAGCGAAAATGTATATGAATATATAATATGCTTTGAAAATACTTTTCAGTAGTAAAATAATTAATCATGTTAGCAAAGAAACATTTAACGACTATAAAATTTCATTGATATAGGAAACGATCTTAAAACTTCTGTAAATGTTAATTTAAAATTGTATTCTATTATGTAGGATAAAACTGACAGATTTGATCCTTTTTCATAAATAAAACATATTCCGAATAATGTAAAATAAATTTCAATCAGGCATACATTCATTTATTCTTACACTTAAATTAATGTAAGTAAAGTTAATTTGTAAAACAAATTCTTTTACTTTTTTTAACATTTTAAGAAAATTTCATTCTCAGAATTAAATTATAATTTTACTTTTTATTGTTAAATTAAATGTGACCAGAAGTTTAAAAATATGTAGCACTCAATTTATATTATTTCTTTCTTTATTATTTATATATTTAAAAGTATCAGATTTAAAGCTAAGTTTGTAAATGGAATTCAGTAGTATATTAAATTTCTATAGATTTAAAAAATTCTCGACTTAATAACATTTGCTAAATGAGACAGTAGTCTCATAAGCTTCTTATTACATTTAATTCAACTCTTTGCCTATAATAATATTTTGTATTTACTTGTAAATAAGTTGAAATGAAATTTTGGAAACTTATATTATTTTACGATCATCAAAGCATTGGCTTATCAAATTCACGAGTTTTCTGAAATATCTTTTTAATAAAAAAGTTATTTACCTGATTATTAAGTGTATTTTAAGAAATTTTCATGTCCCTTCAATTTGTGACGGCAGTTACAGAAATGCATTTCAATTAGTCAAAAGAAATACATAGAATTAGGAATGCATTGAAGTACCCCTTTTAATGATATCCTTTGAACTATTCATTAACAAAAATTCAATACATTAAAGATATTAAAGTAAGAATTAGAATATTTGAGGTTCTAAAAATATATAAGATGTAGCTTTAGAATATATTAGATGTAGCCATAAAGATGAAAATTGCTTACGCTTATATTTTAGAAATGTTCTTTTTTTTTTTAATTTTTTAGCAAGTTTTAAATCTGTTTAGTTTGTTGGATCCAGTCGCCCTTCCTTATATTCAGGGCTTACCCCAGCCATATTTTAAAATGATAATGCTTTACCTCACATGGCACGCATTGTACAAGTGTTCTTCGTCAATTGCCAGATTGAATTGTTCTCTGACCTGCTCGCTCTCCGGATCTTTTGCCAATATAAAACATGTGATACAAGGTTGTTCAACGATTGACGTAGATTACATCCCCAGCTGATACACCAAATGAAATTTGGCAACGTGTGGAAACTGCTTTCTCTGCTGTACTCCAAGAACACATTCAAAGTCTTTTTGAATCAATGCCGAGGCGTAAGACAGCGGTGATCTCCAACAATGGCGACTACTTTGGATACTGATTTTCGCAGGATCCACACTTTACAGAAGTCTATAAACTTAATTATTTGAGACTTTGTTAACATGCTATTAACAAAATAAATTTTGTTGTGATATTTCTTGTCTTTTTTTGGTGTCGCAATTTGGGTGGCTAGCAGTGTATATATATATTAATCCTTAATTTTAACTTTACCATCAAAATATATTTCCCTTTATGGATATTAATGTTATATATTAATTAATATTATTGAATAGATTAATATTATGCTTGAATTTTAAAAACTCTATATAATACAATTAAAGTTTTGATCCGAAAAATAAAATTTACAAATTCATGGCTATTGATAAAGAATTATTCTATTCCATGATGTTGGACCATCTTCCACATGTCACCTTGGAATCCATTCATATATGTGCTAAAAAGTGTTTAGAGAGAATATTGTATTGTTATTTATGGAGATATTGTGAGTTCTGGGAGAGATGCCAGTGGAAGATATCTGGATTCCATACTATTTCCTATAAAATGTACCATAACGGTGCAACCATATTGATTTCGGGTGACTTACATTTATTTCCCTGTTTATCAAAAAACCAGTAGATATTATTATAATTTATTACTTATTATGAGCATTCAAAAATTACACGTTGATTCAAATGTGTTTCTGTTTTTTATAACTACATATAAACTGTTATAAGATAAATTTATATTTTATTTGTTATAAGAAAAAACCTATAAGATAAATTTAAAGTGAAACAATTTATATAAAGATATTGTTTTTTGCAAACTACTTTTAAGTCCTCGTTATTATATTATTATGTTTAAATGTTTAATATGAAACTCTGGTAACATTTTTTTATTTCCCACTGTGTAATCCTTATTAAAACAGTTAAAATATCATTTTAAAAATCTTTAAAGGAAATTTAAATGCATTTCTATAACATTTAATGTAACACTTTTTGCCTTCTGGTAGTTAAAACTGAAAACGAAACACATTGTATTGAATCTCAATTAGAGTTTTGACCAACAATGACAAACAATATAGTTACGATAACGCTATATATGCATGAAGAAAAATCTTTAATGAAAAGTGTTATTTGAATGAAAGAAAAAAATTATGAAATAGAACTCCAAAAATTAAGAACCAGAATATATGAGCTCCAAAAAGTATATCATATTTGGCCATCATAGAGCATTAACAACTGATTTTTCCCATGCTCATAAAGATTTTTAAGAATGTAGCATACCATAATCAATAAGTAAAATACACGAAATCAAAATTTTTCATTATTGATTTTTTAATTCAGCAATTTACATGGATAAATGTTAAGTCAAATGACTTTTTGAGAATTATAATATTTAGTCTTATCTTTTAAATCATTATTTTTCCACCACCATTTAAATAAATGTTTCCCTTGACCAATCAAGTGTATTTTACTTTTCTTCTTCCCAATAAACATAATTTATCTATGATATCTATTAAAATGGAAAGAATACACTTAAAATTATCATATAATCCCAAATAATTAATATCATTACACTTTTAAGCCTCTTTCAATACTTTCCTGTAATTTAAATAAATATTTAAAGAGAACACAAAGGCAAACAGAAGAACTACATAAATCTTGCATTTTTAAATGCAAAACCAGTTAATAACGTCCCCATTATTTGTCAACAATTGCCAATCTTAAGCATTGAAAAATTTTTATTTGATTCAATTCATTAAAAATTAAGCAGTTAATTTACTTTCGTATTGTATTTTCTTAATTTCTACATTCTCAGAAATAAAAAAAGGTCAAAATTTTTAAAATCGAATACATCACATCTTCATATCTATGAAATATAGATCATTTTTGAAAACTAAATATAAAAACTGTTTATCACATTCTAAGAATAAACAATGACTTAATTCCATAAGTCTAAGCATTTTAAAATGACTGAATTCCATAAGTCTAAGCATTTTAATTTCATTTAATGTAAATAATGTTTATTATTATTTTATTTTATTTTAAATCCAAATGCTTGGACTTATGTTATAATAAAATTTTATAAAATAATATTTATCATTCCTCTTAATAATGTTAGGATAAAGCTTGATAGTTACATTTAATTTCTATAAAGTATATCCTATTATCCTTGATTCTCTCTCATATTTATATTTCATGTTGTACTCCATACTGATTATGAATTCTATTATTTCATAGTTAAATAATTTTTATTTAAAGTGTCTGCAAAATGTTTAGCCAGTCTTAAAATTTTTACGATATTGAGATGAAACTAAGTTACAAATTTGAGAAATATATCTATTATCTAAGGTTTGTACTATGATTTATTATCAGATATCTATTATCACGTGCTGGTTTTTATACTGAATCAGATGTATATTTATTATTTAAATTAGGTTCAGATTGTTATATTGATATATATTTTAAACGAGCTTATCAATATCATAATGAAGCAAAATATTAAACATAAAAATTTCAATTTATTATCCTGTATATTTTTAAGCAAGTAATTTGTACTTAAATATTCTATGTTGTAATAAATATAAAATCATTAAACATTTTGCTCAACTTTTTTTTTAAATAATTATATGAAGCAAAGCTTATTTTGTAATAAATATTTTATAATATTCATTTTTCTTCCATAACAATTTACTTTGAAAAGGATGTTTATTAAAATATTTTTGAAAACAATAACCTTTTTAATTTAAGTATTTCAGTAGATTACATGATTTTAAGAAAACAGACTTCAATTTTCTATAATAACACAGATGATAAACTAATGCTAACAGAATTTACGCTAAATAGAATTGAAATAAGAATTGAATCTAATAGCAGAAAGCATTATTTATCATATATTGCTTGTTTAATATTGTGCAATTTTACATACTTTTCGGGAATGTTGAATTTTCGGTAAATACTTGGTATTAAATCCTAAGTATTTTTAAGTAATATTTATTGTTTATCAAAAGCAATAAGTAACGTACATTTATTTCAGGAAAGATTCTGTTTTCTATTTGTGAAAGTAAAATTTAAACTAAAATAAGGGTAACTTGAATTTAAATAAATCAATAACATTTAATAAACATTTTAAAGGTATCAGAAAGTTTATTGATAAAATTTGTACAGAACACAGTGTAATATAAGGCATATGTATTTGAATTTCTCTATAAGTCTTGTATTTTAACATTTTAAAGTATACAATTTAATTCCATTCCAAGATAAAATATACAATTTTAATAGTGAGCATCGTAAAAAACTTAATATTTTTCCAATAAATATATTAACTCATATAAAAAAGCATTTTTAAGAAAAAGAATAAAATTTTAATTTTTAAATAAAACGTTATTATAAGGCTTATTTATAAAATATATTGTATTAAATTATTAATATCAATATATAAATGTTTTTAAAACATATTTGTCATATTATTTATTTTAAAACTCTTAAGATATTTACACTGGAATTTAATTTTTGGTTTTTGAGATTATTTTCGGTTTATTCCATTAACTAATTTGTAATCCTTAAAAAGACCACTAACTTTAAGCCCATTAAGCATTCAGATTTTACACATTGAGAAACAAGTTTGTATTTCAATCAATAAAGTTTTTACAATAATTCAACAATATAAATAAATACATTTAATTTCTTATTTCTTATCTTATCATTATTTTAAAATCTTATCATTATTTTAAAAATTTCTTGTAATTCAAAATGTTATCAAAAAGAGAACTGAAAAAGTGTCTTTCTTTTAAAATTTAAGTAAACTTCATTTTCGACATATTTTCTTTTTTTTTCATAACACTTATATATATTTATACAATTTGAAATTTCATTCGATATTCAAAACGTGTATTTCTTGTCATCTCAAAATTTGTACTATCAAAATCAGTAACAAACTTTCTAACGATTAAAAATTCAGTTAAAGTTTAAGTATTAAATGGTTAATATACAAAATTCATGAACAGCAGAACAGTTTGTTAGAACTTACTAACACTTTATAATCTATGTAATAAATTAAAATAAATAGCTATATATGTATAAAAATTTATGTTCAAGATTAGATCCAACATATCAAAGGACTAATACAATAGCGAGGCCTGAAGCAAAATTTATTAAAAGTGAAATACATAAGTAAATAACTGTCAAATTTAGTATGTATTTAATCATTGACATAAATAGATACTCATTTAGGTAATGAAGTTTCAATATTTTCCTAGTTCTTAATGTAAAGCTACAAATTGTTCGTGTAAATATATTTTCCAATATCTGTATGTATTTAAGTATCATTAAATTCTTCACTCTTTGAGTCCACATTCTGAACAATAACAAAAACGTCACTGAAAAAAAGATATTAGAAACAAAATAACTAAAAGATATATACAACAAACCAATAAGTCATAAAATGTGATATTATGAACACATCAAAATAAAATCTGCAAATTACTGCTATTAAATATTTAACATTGCTGTGGAAATTAATAAAATGTTAGATGATTTCAAATCACAAACATGGATTAAAAAAGAATAAAAATGCATAAGTACATTCTCCTTCCCACACAGATACATACAAACTATTTCAAGAAACTTAACCAACAGCTGTGGTTTTTGCTATAACTCTATGAGAAATCACTTGAGGGACATGAAGTTCAGAATATGGAAAAAGCATTTAACGTACATAAGCGGTGATAAAAGAATAGACATACACATACGCAATGGAACACCTGGTCTGTACCTTAGGTTATCAGGTATAGCTTCATCACGTAATACATCTGGTGTGACAGAATTGTCACGAAATTTTATAACATCAACAACAAAACATTTACAAAATTTTCACTATGGGAGATGACATGAGTTAAATATTGCAATAAAATTGTGAAAATAGATTATCCTAACACTCCAAGAAACCTTGGTAAAAATACAATTTAATTATCTTGATGATGGTCATAGCAGACGATTTAGGTAGTTTATAACAAAAATTTGCAAGCAATATAATTAAGTTTCAGTAGAAGAGTATCAAAAAGAGCAAATAACTGGGACAGATTTTCAATAAGTACTAGTAACTCCCTCATGCTTTAACTGTGTCCTTTAATGTAACATCACAATACCAAAGGACTGCATTGTCTACACGGAAATAGTTAAGATTACATATGCATGAATGGTATCCTATTGAACATTTAACGTTTGCTGTAGGTGATAAACTGTAGAACATTTAAAGTATAACAGATTACTATCTGCTGATTCAGTTAAAATTTTGCAACAGCTCAGTCTGTGCATTGTAGTTACCACGATTAAGAAAATTATTGAACAAAAATATAATTGCAATACAATAAATAATAAAGAGGTTTAAAAAAGTGAATAAAATATATAGCAAAATATTTTACAGACACTCTAACATTACTAGAAATGGTAATGAACATATATTGCGCTAAAATTGCTAAATAGGGTATTTCTGAAGACTCAAAGCAATCTTGAAAATTAACCCCCAGTTTTATATACAATGGTTAGATACAGGAAAGTGTTATATCACATGACGTACCATATGAAGATGTATTAGAAAAAGAGCAAATATATGCTAATAGTTAAGTTTAAATATGCATGAATTGTATCTTATTGAACATTTAACATTTGCTGTTGGTGATAAACAGTGGAATATTTAAAGTATTACAGATTTCAATCTGCTGATTCAGTTAATATTTTGCAGCAGCTCAGTCTGTGCACTGTAGTTACCACGATTAATAAAATTATTGAACAAAATAAAATTTCAATACAAAAAATAATAAAAAGCTTAAAAAAGTGAATAAGATATATAGCAAAATATTTTACAGACATTCTAAAAGTACTAGAAATAATAATGAAAATATATTGCACTAAAATTGCTAAATAGGGTATTTCTGATGACTCAAAGCAATCTTGAATATTAACCCCCAGTATTATATACAATGGTTAGATACAGGAAAATGTTATATCACATGCCACACCATATGAAGATTGTATTAGAAAAAGCACAAATATATACAATACATTGATAGTATATACATAAATAAAAACAATTGTGCTATATTACAATGCATTATTTAATCACATAAATAACCAGCATTGTCTGTTCACAAGTTATAATGGTTTACAATGTTTAGGAAATATAATGCAAAATTAGACATTAAAATTATTAATTGATAAACTTTGCTAGGATATTTACTATTGCACATTACATTGTGCTGAGTCAATCAATTTTTTTCAGCACCTTAATATGAATAATTATTATTATCAAAAATATAAAAACTAATTGATAAACAAATACAATACCTAATAATATTCTATAACAAAAAGTGGAGAAATACCTTACAATGATTTTTACCCTTTACCAAATTGTTCTTATGAGGAAATCCGCTGCTCAGTTATGGCATTATCCTTACAGAGTTCCGATCCTTTTTCATAGATACAGGTGATTATGTTCTTTATCTTATGCAGAAGAGAAGGAGTTTTGGTAGCGTAGCGGAGAAACGGAGTAAGTTCCTCCGAGTTTTTAGGCGCTTTTAGGTGCCATTGTTTTGTGAAATCACATTCAAACACGTAATGAACAATGGTCCCAACCTGACCGCATGAGCAAGCACTATTTGGAGCCATACCCCTTTTATTGAGATACTCCGATGTTGGAGTATGTCCAGAAAGGAACTGTGCTTCTTTGTGGTCCTTGACTAGGAAATCAAGAGAGACAGAGGGTTTAAGGCTGTTTGTTCATCTACCTCGTTCTACCTCATTTCATTCTTGTTGCCAGGCTATTAGTAAATGTTTGCGTAATTTAGAAATCAAGTATGATTTGGGCCATTTTAATTCAATATTTTGCGTGTTTGAGCATGCTTTGGCAGCTTGCGTTGCCACTGTGTCAGCTCGTTCATTACCAGTATGTCCGGCATGAGCCTTGATCCAGTGAAGACAAATTTTCCATCTATTGATTAGTGTCCTGAGTCGATTTTTAATGTCCTGAATCAGTGGGATTCTGTGATATGGATTATATATTCTCAAAAGAGCTGATTGGCTTTCTGACCAAATCACTGCCTTGTATAAATTATTTTCGGCTATATATTTTAATGCTTTGTCAATCGCAACCAATTCTGCTTGGAAAACACTGTTGGCTTCTCCTAATTGACCCTGTCAATAACCACTCTCCTGTCTATTTTCGAAAATGCAGAAAGCTGTTCCCACTTGGCCTTCTATTTTTGAGCCATCAGTGAAAGTGTTGGTGAATGCCTTGGCACTGTGTAGGATTCGAAGTGCGAACCATTATCCCTTCCATCTGTGTTGCTGGGTGGAATAATGCTTTGAAGGGAATTTCAAAGTCGTCTGGGTTATAAATTGCATTTAAGAAAGTGATTTTTTCTTGATATTGGAGAATGTTAGATTTAGCAGCTTCTAGTTGAACCACTAAATGTAATGGAAAGACTCCTGCCAAGATGTTTAATGCTGCCATAGAAGTCGTGCGGAAACATCTAGTGATAGTTAAGGTGAAGTGTCTCTGCAAACTGGATAGTTGTCTGACTTTTCTGCTTGTCATTGGTTCCGCCCAGACTGCTGATCCATAGCATATCATTCTTTCAATAAGGTTTTATACCAAATTTTAAGAATTCTGGCATTTACACCCCAATTTCTATTCGTTATTCGTCTTAGGCTGTTTACAATAGCTATAGTCTTTATCTTTTGTTGCCTGATGTGAGGTAGACATAATAGTTTGCAATCCAGAATTACTCTTAAATATTTCAATTCCTTAACTTTTTTAAAGCTTCATCCTCAAATTTCAATCTTTGGATATGATTTTAAGCACTTCTTGCTGCTGCCAAAAAAGATGGCTTGAGTCTTTTCATGGGCTATAGTTAATTTGTGCTCCTTACACCAATCTTCAAATTGTGAGAGTGCAATATTGGGTGTTAACTTTAACGGCTCTTTTGTTTTTGCCGAACGATGAGCAGTGCATCATCGGCAAATTCTTGCAATGATGTGTTATTTGGCCATTTCTGGAGAAGGAAATCATTAAAGTATATGTTCCAAAGCAATGGTCCCCCACAGGATCCCTGCGGACAGCCTCTGTTATGGTGGTGTAGTACAAAACCTCCATCGTGTTTAATTAAACTATTTCTATCGGTGAGAAAGTGTACCCACATATTAAATAAATTGTTGGGACAGTTAAGCTTGGCCATTTTAATCTAGCACTTCTGGCCATCAGATTGAGTCAAAAGCGCTTTTGAGATCTAGGCTGATTTCTACTGTGTAGTGTCCTCAGTTTTTATTTTCTTCAATCTTTTTATTAGGTTTTTTAAAGCATGCTCTGTTGATTTATTAGCTCGAAATCCAAACTGTAATTCACTTAGCTTCTTATTATTTTCGAGATGGTAGCTCGTTCTTTCTACCAGCAATTTTTCCAATACCTTTCCGTCTTCTGCCGGCAATAGGTAATATTGCCGGCAGAAGACAGAAAGGTCTGTAGGATCCAGGTTGATTTGGCTTTTTCCCATTTTTTAGAAAAATATATGATTTGGACATTTTTATAAGTACAAGGAAAGCAGTGTAGTTCCAAGCATCTATTAAATAGTATATTAAAAAGATATGGTGCAGCATAGTGAATAGCCTTGACAAGAGCATTACCTATACCATCCGGTCCCGGAGCCTTTCCTGTTTTAAGTCTTCTAATGGCGTGAGTGACTTCTTGTTTTGTGAACCATTGGTCATTTGGAGTAGTATTTAATGTTTTGAAATTTCGAATTTGTTTTTGGTGGGGTGTATTTTCTTCAATGTTATCTTCTGGAAAACAAGAAGTCATTATTTTGTTTATAATATTTTTCGCTATGACTTGTCTTTTGCGCTGTGGGCCTGTACCATTATCTGTTAAGAGAGTTGGCTTGAATGTTTTGTCCATAGCGAGCTTCTGTAGTGTGCAATATACTTCCTTGTTATTGGTGCAGTATTTGCGCCAACTACTTAACTTGGCTTCTTGGATTGAATGCTTATAAATAGCAAGTTCTTTTTTATATGCTTGAAGTGCAATTCCTCTTGCTGGTTCAGGTGTTGATTTCATGCGTCTTCGCAAAGCTTTGACTTTTTGACGCATCTGCATCAATGTAGAAGTCCACCAGTTTATTTTAGTTTTCGGTTTAGCAATTTTTATTTTTAATGTCTCATCACAGGTTTTAATAATATTGCTATTAATGTCTTCGACTATATATTAGAGTTTTTCGCATTCTGTATTTTTGGAATTTCCAAGAGAAGATAGGGTCTAATTCGATTTTGAAAAGCTTTCCATCTGCAGTTAATTTTGTATCTTCGGTTGTTTATAACAGTAGTATCAGTTTTGATTGTAAAGGTGATGTACAGGAGGTCAGAACAGCAAAGTTCATCTTCTACCTTCCAATCTTCAATTGAGATGATGTTTGCTCCAGTGTACAATGTGAAATCTGGCCAACCTTTTCCTTGATTTGTCACAAATGTAGGTGGACATCCAAATGTATTAGCAATAATTAAGTTGTTTGAGGCTATGAAATCCTCTATTTTTATACCTCTTCCATCATTGCTGGTGTAACCCCAAATTATGTCATGTCTGTTAAAATCTCCCATAACTGTGGGGAGAGGCTTATAGGTAGTCATAAGGCTCTAGATGCTGTTCTAGGTGTCTTCTAAGTCTTCCATTGGTGATGCGTAAGCTGTAATAATGAGTAGTTCTAAATCTTTTAAATTAAGAATATTTGCAGCAACATCTTTTGTGGCATGAATGTTGATCTAATTCCATTCACTGTTTGTGCTAACAGTAGCTGCTCTAGGATAAAAATCAATGTTTGACGAATAATTATAATTCCATGTTTGGGGGAAACCCGGAATATTACCTTTAATAGTATGCGGCTTTTGAATTCCTATAATATCAACATCATGTTGATCGATAAAAGTAGTAAGCTGAGATGTTGCCGCTTTAGCTTTTTGTAGATTTATTTGTGTAAATTTAATAATACCTGTTCCAAGGTTTTTCTTTAATGGAGTAGTTTCGAGTCTTGACTTTTGAGCTGCAGATGATTGCTGTATATGCTTCATTTTATTCGGAGTAAACTTCTGTATGTTAGAAATTGTATCGAAAAAGCTACGTGGCTGGTTGAGAAGTTTCCTCCTCGTTTATTAGATTCTCTGCAATTAATGCAGCATAGCGTTTTTGTTATGCAGGCTAATTCACTGTAATGTTCTCCGCATTTTCCGCATATGCTATAGGATCTACAGTTATTAGCTATGTGTCCAAAGTCGCAGCAATAATAGCATCTTCGTAGGATTTTATATTCACGAACTATTGTTTTCTGTAGCCCAAAGTAAAGTGTTTTTCTTTTGATCAGAGATTGATAAAGATCTTTGTTAGCTTCCACAACATGGTCTGTATGTTGTCTTTCTTTTGATGTGCTTTGATCTCCATAATTTTAATTTTATTTGGTATGTTTTCTATAGATATTTCTTCAGAAAGATGTTGAGCAATATTGTTATCATTTATTCTTTCAGGAACGTCAAGGAATATCAGTTTTCTTGTGGCTATGGAAGGCTCCTCTGTCACAAACGAGTGCTTTGCTAACTGTTGCTTTAATGTTAATTTTGATTCGACGTTATGGCAAGATATTTTTGTTACGAATTCACCCCATGTTATTTTCTTTAGTTTAACATTGTAGTCTATCTTCTCCAGATTTGATCTTAATTCTTTTGTTGTTCTTCCTTCTGCTGGCTTGACATTGAGGGAGACTTCTTTATCTTTTCGCAATCTTTCACTGAGGACTTGTCTGTATGTGGGTCCCTCTTTCTCTGGAGTAATACTTAATGTTTTTTCGATGAGTAATTTTGTTTCTAGGTCTTGAGTTTTAATTTCTTCTAGACTTGAGTTAATCTCTTCCAGTTTGTCCTTAAAAGCTGTAGTATTTTCATTATTCGCAGGGGAATTTATGACTTTTTGTGACAAATATTGTTGTTTAATGGTATTAATTATTTTGTATGCTTCTTCTCTAAGAGGTAGATTGTATTTGGTACCTGATTTACTCTAGATAATCTTCTTGAATTTTTTGCAGAGACCTTCCGCTTCCTCCTCTGGACACATAAATACATCTTGATCAATAGAAGAAACCGTAGAACTTATTTCATCATTATCCTCGTGATACCATACCTTATTGAGGAAGAAGTCGTTGACTTTTGTTAAATTGACAGTTCTACTTTGCGAATTAATGTCATCATGTATACTTGAAGCTCCATTTTCTGCATCAGTTGAGCTCGTAGACGTATTTTGTTCTTCATAATTTACAACTTTGCTTCGAGTAGAATATTTTTCTCTAGAGGTCATGATGTTAAAATTATGCGGTAAGTGTCCAAGTAACTGTTAATTTAGTCCTTCATACATCCAGTAGTATAATTACAACCAGTGGTCAATTATAACCAGTTCTAGAGTAATCCGTTGATTGAAGTCCTTTATAATTCACTAATTAAAGTATTTAATTAGTTCAACGTGGTGCTCTCATTGCCGGTCGGAGGTACCGGGAAGATGAGCCTACGCCTAGCGGCAGCTGTCCACTCCTCGAGCCGGTAGAAAGGAGATGATTTTCCGTAGGCTAGGTGAAGTCCCTCCAGTGGGGACCGGTTTTCGTATGGGACTTTAAAAATTTTTTGAAGTTCACTACACGTGCAACACTTAAAAATGCTTAATTAATTCACTAATTAACCAATATTTTTGAAATAAATATCCTTTTGAAGCTGAATTTGAGATCTATACAATAATATAACTCAATAAACACAAAACTAAGGAAAACTGCCTTTTTCAATCATAGAGGAAGAGCAGCTTAAAAACACGTCCACTCCCCTCACCCGGTGCAGGACCATCCTGATGAAAGAATAGTTGACCAAAATTGATTACATACAGTATGCAATCAAACAAAAAAGACTTTATTGAACTCATAAAATCATTAAATATGCTTGTCTGTCCAACGAGAAGAATAACAAGCTTATGTTTCTTTAGTATGAGATTTGTCCTCCCTTCAATACACTAACTGCTTCACACCGAATCTCCTCACGCAGCTTTCTTAGTCTTTTAACGATTGCTGAAGTAAGCGGGCCCATCCTTCAATCAGAATTTCATTCAGTAATTGTGTGTTCCTCGTAGAGGGAAATTTTACCACAAGGCATCTTCCCGAATTAACCCACACGTGTTCTGAGGGATTTAAATCAGCGGAGTATGCTTGCCATTTCATTCGAGGGATATCTTCCTTTGCCATTCGCAGCAGAACATTAGGCGATTTGTCTAAACGTGCATCTTCCTTCATAAAAACAAAGTCAACCCATGCCACCAAGAAACACATGCACATAAAAAAAGATTCCCTCCTACATTATGGACTCTGGATACAGTCACAATATCATTTAAATTTTGCACATACATTTGTATTCCACATTAAATTGAAGATTTGCTTCGAATGAAATTAAATAAATTATGAAGGTTCCTATTCCTTTCCTTCTGTAAAAGAGTTTCGAAATCTGTAGGTTTTGAAAATTGTTAGTAATTTGAAATGTTTACGCAAAATATAATTTAGAACTTCTCAAAGATTTCTTATGCGTATTATGCCTTACAGAAAAGACACCATTTATGTAGAAACTCCTCTACATATTTAACAACAATCAAAGCTCAAAGGAGGCTTGTATTATTGTTCATTAAAATGAAAACAATGTCACACCCATTATATATAATTATATTAATAAAAATAATGAGCACCAGATTGGATTTCATAAAGAGTTACCTATCTTGTAATTGCTGTTGTAGAGCATATCAGAAGCGTTTAAATTTCAGTTTGCTGAAACTATATATTCATTTATGAGATTACTAACTTAATTTATTATCCTTCAGTTAACAATTTTTTGTTGTTTTCATAAATATTATATTAGTAAAATTTTTCTAATATAGCAAATTAGAAAAATGTAATTATTGAAGTATATGAATCATTAATATACTTCTAACTAAAGCGTTTTGTTTCAGAATACCTTAGTTATTCTACTAATACTATCAAATTTATAATGATAGAAACATTGATGATTTTGATTATTATAGACACATTTTATAACACATTTATATTTGTAAATTTTTACTACTATAATTTACTTTTAGCAAATTTCAAAACATAGTTATAAAATATTTTGCAAAATATTGTTATAAAATATTCATAAAATCAATGACTTGAAGCAGCATTAATGTGTTTTTAATTATTTAAGATTTTAATTTAATAATCTTACATGATTTTTTTTAAATATAGGATATTTTTCAGCAAAAAGTATATCAAATATTCCCTCCTCTCTTTTTTAACCTATAATTATTAAATAAATGACAAAATAACTCATTTTCAATTTAGTGAAATATATTAGCAAATAAAATTTTATTTATTATGGAACATTATGTAAACAATTCTAGATGCGCAAAATTAGTATCTATGAACTTTTATATTATAACACATTAACTTGTTGCATTACATTTAGATTCACGAAAATGTGTGTTTAAATTAATTAATAGTGTATTTAATACATTTTCTTCGTATGATGTTTTCTTTATAAATAAGTTTCTGATTTTGGAATCATATCTTTATGTAATTATTTTGCTAAAATATATGTTATTTATGCAATTCAACACAAATTATTTTGAAACCCAAAAATGCTTTAATAACTAATATGATAAATAAATTTTGATTTCAGTATGCTTTTCTTTTACAATTATTCTATCAGTTAAAATGAAAAAGATAAACGTATATATATATATATATATATATATATATATATATATATATATATATATATATATATATATATATATATATATATATATATATATATATATATATATATATATATATATATATATATATATATATATATATATATATATATATATATATATATATATATATATATATATATATATATATATATGTATGATATATATATATATATATATATATATATATATATATATATATATATATATATATATATATATATATATATCACTACTAAATAAAGGTACATAAATAAAGGAAAAATTTTCAGCTGCATTTAAAACACTACTAATTTGAGAAGAAAATATACAAATTTTATTAGGGAAATGTAGTCATCTTATTGTATAGTTTTGATAGGTCGAAAATACTTTATGTTAAGCTGAAAAGAAATTTGTAAAAAAATTTAAGTTCATTTTATTAAAATCTTAATAAAATGAACTTAACTTTTTTCAGCTTAATATCTTAAGCTGAAAATTAAAAAAAAATTAATTTAAATAATTTTAATTTGTAGAAATCTATGAAAATAAGTTTTTTAAATCAAATATTTTTCTATATTTTGAATCAATAATTTCGGAACATGAATGGGAGCGAAATAATTAAGAAAGAAAATATTTTCACATTTTAAAATAAAATTTTAGCTTAGAAACAGATTCCTAAGTAATGACAAAAACAACATTTTCTCTAACATCTAAGGCAAAAAATTATTTAAGTTCTCGGAATTTTAAGTATTATTAAGTTCGCAGAATTTTAAATAGTAATGCTTTGTTATAAATTAATATTTAAAAAAATATCATTCCAATCAGTACCATTAATTGATGCTGTATTAAATTTTGGAACAACATTTTTTTTTTACAGAAGCCAATTGTAAGATTTAAGCAGAAATGTTTATGAATTAAATTTTTCAAAAGCATAAAATAAAAAACATAACAAATTATTTGAAACCAATTAGAGAAAGAACCTAAAAATTAATTTAATATTATTCAATAATTTAAAAGAAGTTTCTTTTAAAATTTAGAAAAAAATTATAGAATAATTTCTCATTACTCACTTTAATTTTTTAAATCAAATAATTTCTCATTTTCAGAGCTAGAATGTATTATATTTCCTAACTTTTTTTAAGTATTTCTTGGATAAATTTTAAATGTGACATATGAAAAGAAATTTCTTCATAATTATTTAGATAAATAATACTTTATATGAGAAATAAAATTTGAAATAATAATAAAAAATACTATAAATTTTTTGATAATTTACATCTAATATTTCTCTTTGAAAGATTATAGAAACTTCAAAAGCAAGTAAAATCTTAAAGTATACTTTATTTATTTTGTTGAAAGGATTTTTCGTTTTAAATTACCTTAATAAAATCCTATTTTTTGAAAGCTTTCATGCATGCAAATAAATTTCTGCTTCTTTATATTTAGTAATTTAAAATAGTATTTCGTAATATTAATATTTGATTTTCCTAATTTTTTTGGTGATGATTTCATGCAAGTCCAAGCATAAATTTGTAGATAAGAACATGTGACATTTTATGACTGTCGATTCTCAATTTAAGCAATATATTTGTCGTGTAACTTCAACACACACACAAATTATTTTAAATATATTTAATTTACATCCCAGTGATTATTATTTTAAATATATTCAATTTACATCACAGTATTTAACATAATTAGACAGAAACAAAAAATTTTAGTTCATGATAGCAGCTCTTTAACTGTGAATTTTTGTTCATCATTTTAAATATTTTACTACCTAATTTTAGATAAAGTCCCTCTGAAAAATATTATTTAGGTACAGGTGCCGTATAATCCTAAATAATTAAACACTAATATAATAAATTAAATAGTTGTAGTTCATAATAGACACAACAATGTATGAATTTTTCATTTAATATGAACTAAAATTAAACAGTTGATAACATAAAACATTTAGAGAATATTTCTCATTCAACAATAAGTTATAAATATAAATAGAAAAGTTTGATACACATAAAAAATTGGGTATTTAATCAAGAGCAATTTTAACATTATATTCCTGAATTAAGTCGGAAATAATGAAATAATGTATAACTGCTCAAATTCCTTGAAATTGTATTAATGTACATAAACTAAAAAAATTTACTTTTATGCCTTCCTTAAGCTTAACAATTCATTTTAAAGATTTCACTTTACCATAGAAACATTTTACAACTATCATATTAAAAAAGAATATAATTATGAGATTATCACATCATTTGACAAATTTAAAAATAGTTTCATAAAAATATCCATCGATTTCTTTAATATTTTTTCTACGTCTTTTTAGACTATAATCCTACCATATTCTGTTATAAAATATCAAATTTTCCCAGCATATTATAATCTAAATACTTTATTTGAATTATTAAACAAAGAATGACTTCATTGATATCGTGATTTTTATGAAATTCTTGTTAGATACGAATATGCTTGAAGTAATTTTGGGAATTTTCTGAAAAACTCATAAATAGATTGTTTACTGGATTTCTTAATACTTAGAAACTTTAGAACGTTTCTATCCTTTTAATTTTAAAAAAATCTCTCTCTCCCTGTATATATATATATATATATATATATATATATATATATATATATATATATATATATATATATATATATATATATATATATATATATATATATATATATATATATATATATATATATATATATACATATATATATATATATATATATATATATATATATATATATATATATATATATATATATATATATATATATATATATATATATATATATATATATATATATATATATATATATATATATACAATATATATATACATACATATAAATAGATAGATAGATATAAAGATATACTGTTTGTAATTATTGGAAATCCTTATTGGCAAAAGTGTAATAGGATTTTAATTACAATTCTGCATTAAAGCTGGTATACTCAAATTTATCTACCATAAAAAAAATTTTCTTAATACATTATAAATTTGAAAAATAAACATGATATACTGTGTAATAAAAATAATTAGTAATTAAAAGAAACAAATTTGATATAACTTTAAGCACTTTCAAAGATTAATTACTCATGAATATCATTGGATTCATTACAAATACTCTTTTATATATTTTTTTTAAATTATAACATGTTATCATAAATATTTAAGTGACATTTTATAAAAGAAACCCTTATAATTAAAAGTTAATCAATTTTTACGGGAAATTTTACATTTCGAATTTAATTTTCCTAAAGTGTTTTTAGTTTTTAATAATAAATATCTTATACATTTTCATAATTTGAAAATAATCATATATTAAATTTTTTACATGATAGTTTTTTTCATAAATATGGCCATTTTCTTTTTAACAACTTAATTTAATGCTGTATAAAACTATTAAAAGATAGCAAATTTTATAGAATCTTGAATCTTACCTATTTAAATAGTTAAGATTCAAGATTAAGTTCAAATTTAAGATTAGTTAAGTTAGATAGCTGCATTTTTTTTCATAAATATAGCCATTTTCCTGAAAACTTAATTTAATACTATATTAAAACTATTAAAAAACAACACAAATTCCTATTTGTATAGTTAAGATCAAGATTAAAATTTTGAAGATTATTAACTTATAAATCTCTGTCGTCAAATATTGCAAATGGCGATAGTGAATACTTACATACTCATGACTTAAGAAATAAGCTCATATAACAATGAATAAAGTAAATTCAAATTACATTATAATTATCTCTACTTCATTTAATTTCTCAGAAATGTATTATAAGATAAATGCTCATTAAATGGAATAATAATTTCGTAAGATTCTATGAATTTTCGTTCATTAGATCCATTATTTAATAAATAATTACTTACTTAAGGGCCCTTTGAAGAAATTCAGGTAAATAAGTATGATATCAAATGGAATTAATAAAAATAAAATCTATGTTTAATTCCTGATATATTTTAGCAATAAATTATCATAATTTTAACAGAAAAAGTTTACACAATAAAGACATTACTCTTTTGTGGACTTTACTTACGAAAGAGATACAATTACTTTAAATATATGGATACACTTTTTATCTAATCTATTTGAACTAGTAAACATTGAATTATGAATTTATTAATATAAGCTTGTGTATGTATGCAATGTTTTCACTAAATTTTAAAATAAAATGCAATTACTAAATAATTAATTAGCTCTATACCAGTTTAGTCAAACATTCATATAAAGAATTATAATTTAAAATTCTTATATAATTATGAAATTAATTTTATTAGTTTTAAAAAAGTTAAATGCATGTTTTAAATGCTGCAAACAGTATTCCAAGAAAATAGTGCTTAATTATGCGTAATTTAGAAAACAGTGCTTATTATTTTTTTTTAAAAAAGATATATTGAATGAAAAATAAAATACATTTTCATTTACCTGTATATTCTTAGAAAATAATTATATTTGAAAGCGGGATATAATTTTTTTCTTTTTCTAATATCCAAGAAAGCATCTTTGAATAATAACAGAAAGTAATCAAAAAGTTATATGTTCTGTTTTAATTAATATTATTGTGATTATTAACAATTAAACAGTAAAAATTAAATTAATTACAGTAGTCTAACAGTTATTGAACAAATGTATTATAATTAAAATAAAGGTATTATTGAAACATTATATAGTATATTTTTTAAATTATAAAACCAATCACACTGTAAATATGTCATTTTTACCAAGAAAAATTTTTGTCACCACCAACTATAGACATTAAATCTAAAAAACCATAAAAACATAATTTCATACAATTTCAACTTGAAGCTTCTGAACTCTAGAGTAAAGTATTTGAGTTCTTTTCGTAATCTATAAGCCGAATTCCAAGTTTAATTGTCAACTTTAGGATTTACATTTCAGAGATTTTTTGATAAAATGTAAACTGCAAATTGAAGCTAAATTAATTTTCATGATTAGAAATTAACAAGAGTGCGAAAATGCAAGTAGAAGGTAGCTTTTGATTTTTAGCTTAAATTTATGTAAACTTATTTTAAGTCAACAGATTCAACAATATTAATTTAGAATATATGTAAGCTAATTTAATAATTACAATATATATTAATAAAACTTTAACAATTAATGTAACGTAAAATTTAATGCAAAAGTAGAATATTTTAATAATTATATACATATATATATATGTATATATATATATATATATATATATATATATATATATATATATATATATATATATATATATATATATATATATATATATATATATATATATATATATATATATATATATATATATATATATATATATATATATATATATATATATATATATATATATATATATATATATATATATATATATATATATATATATATATATATATATATAAATTTTTGTTCAACAAACAAACTCCTGACAAAATCAAATAAAAGTCTTTAATTTAGAACATAATTTTTTTTAATTGAAAAGTACGTTTCCAGAGACATTAGAAAAGACAATTTAAATATTTAAAATTGTTTTAAACCATATATATTAAAAAATAATTAAAACGCGCTTAATCTTGCTTTTAACCAATCACCAAAAATTTTAGATACACTAAATTTAAATTTAGCTTTTATATATCATGAATAAACATGACTAGAAGAAAACATTTCATATTATTCCAAAATTGCTTAGAGAGCCTCCTGAAAATTAAATATGAAAGACAAGATGTTGATATATACAAAGGAGAAATTATTTCTTTTTTTAACTGTTAGGTAAATTGACCTAAAATTAGTTTTAAAAAATTATATAAAAGTTACTGTTTAAACCAATGGTCAAAAAAATGTACCAATTTCTATTTCAAAAATTTAATAAAATTCAAATGATACGCAACTATAGATAAACTAACTAAAAATTAATCAAATTCAAATTATATTAATATTAGGAATGATTATTTCCATCAACAGAATCAAAATACGTGTTTATACATTCGATACAAATCCTCAACTAAGTATTTCTTCTTTACAGATGGCACTCTCAGCTTTGCTATGAGATTATTTCACAATAGTTAAACAATCCACTATGCTGTATCCCAAGTCTCTTCTTCCTTGGTCATTTGAATAACATTGCTCTTCAGAATGGAAAATTCCACTCTCTAACCATTATTGCATAATGGGAGATGATTACATCTCTAAATGCAAATCAGTCAGATCAGCTACTTGAGTGTTTTGTGGGCTTTGTAATTTCTATTTGCGACTCATAAAAATGTTCATTATTTAAGAAAGGTCTTCTCAGAAGATAAAAATGTAATTTTGTAAAAATAGCCTAAGTTATTGTATGTTATTTTAACAAAAACCGCGTTTTCTCCTTTGGCTATCAGCCCGTCAAATACACAATGCTACAAGTTTATTTTATAATGAGATTTCACGATGTCTTATACAAGAAATTTTTATTCGGCTATTTAAATATTTTTCAGTGATTTTATCCTAGGAACACGTGAATACGGCTCACCATCTCTGAAAAAACTTCCATGAACTAAACAATTTTAGGTGGAATTATCAGGTATCAGAATCATTTTTAAATCATTTGCTTTACAAATTGTTTTCAAATAAAAATGTTATTATGAAATTTATTTCTTATTCTTGAATTTCTTTTATAAATTTTATAAGAATTATAAATTCTTTTAACTGTAGGATAATTGCTGTTATATTAGACATATTTTACAACTAACTAACAATATACGATACGAAAATAAATTATAAAGTTTTAATTTCGAAATTATTTATTCCAAACATAGATGTCTATTTTAAATTTCTAAAAAATAGCTGATAAATTATTGTAAAATCTTATTTTTTACATTTATGATAGTTTAAATTGATTTTAAAATTTTATAGCGCTTATTTCAAAGATTAAGATATAACTTTTGTTTTTATACAAACCCTTTGTTAAATATTAAACAAAAATTTTAATTTTTCAAGAATTTCTATACACTAACTAATTTGCCTTTAAGCCAAACAATTTTCAATTTCTTGGAAAAGTGATGCATAAAATATAGTCTTTCAGATACATCTAAATTAAATAATTTTTATACTTTTACTGAAGTAAAATCCACACAATTTGGAATATATTAGGAAAAAAAATTGAATCACAGAAAAATAAATTTAAAAATATGTTTTAGTCTCTATAGGACAGCTATACAAATATAATTTTGCTTACGAACTTTAATTTCAGCATACTTTCATTTAATAGATTCATAAGGATATGCACAAATCTAGAAAAATGTCTCGTTAATGTAATGTATTAGTCATATTTTTATATTAGTCAGTTTCAATATTAGTCATATTTTTTATTAATAATATTTCTCATGTGTAAATATGCTTATTTTCATTAAAGTGTTATGGGTATATCATAATACAAATATATATTCCTTACTCATTGGAATTGTAAAAAAAAATAAATGAATACTGAATAAATAAAACATTATACATAATCTATCATCATTTAACTAAAACCGTATAAGCTACTTGTGTTCAAATGATTTAACCTCTAATTTAAAAAACTATAAATTATAACAACATTTAAGAAAAATTCTGTGATGTCAGAAAGTTAACTATAAATCATTTCATAAGAAGTAACAAATCATGTGCTTAATCTTTTTCAAATAATGAAAATTAATGAGAAATTCTCTGAAAACTTAAAGTTAATTAATAAAACGATGAATGTTACATGTCTGCCATTTTTTGTGCTTCTTTACCACGATGCACCATTAAAGATTTAAATGATAATCTCAACCCAAATGCACATAATTGCTTCCAAATCTTTTCAATAAACATTCAGCTATGTAAGTGGAGAGCATAGAATTGACTAAAAAATTTAACAAAAATTACCTTATCCGAACAGACGAAATTGGTATTAATGTCGAGACATGTTTCGAATTGCTTAGCAAGATGAAATTAAAAGACCTTTGTGATATTTATCATCGTGACAGTATCTCTAAGGTTATTTATAAATCTTTTAAGGGCAATTACACTCTTAACCAATGTGAGTTTATTTTTTATTGCGTAAGTAATTAATAGAAAAGAGAACTAAAGAATAAAAAACAAAGTAGACATTAACATCATACGGGACATAATGCAATTACATATTTTCTTAGATCTTAGAATTTTATTAATAAAGTAAATTTTGCACGCAAATAAATAAAATGGTGTAAAACCTTTTTTTTAATTCAACCAAAAATAAAAATAAAATACTTCGTTTCTTAAAGAAAATTATAGTAAAAGCATTTTTCAGCTTGAATTTATTTAAAATTATATTATACATTTTTCCTCGATAAATTTTACCTGAGTATGTATTCTTTGAAGGAAATCAGAATAACAATTGGAATAATCTAAAAAAAAATATAAATGAATGCTTAATTTCAATTATTATTAACATTGTAGCTTAATATTGATTTAAAATTCTATATTGCTAATTTTCTGTATCTAAAATTGATTTTAAAATTTAGCTTCAAATAATGTGCTTGAAAAACTACAAATATAAAATTATGAAACTATAAGTAAAGAGAAATCAAAATTCAATAAAATTAGTAATTATATTTTAATAACATGCTTATGACACTTAATTTTATACATTTTACGTTTCAAAACCCTATAACATTTATCTTGGAGCTCCCTTCTCTTCTTTATATCTTTGACTTATCTGTACTCCAACCATAGTTGTTAATATAAAAGATATGAATTAGATT
The DNA here is from genome assembly GCA_037975125.1 of Latrodectus hesperus. Lineage (NCBI taxonomy): Eukaryota > Metazoa > Arthropoda > Arachnida > Araneae > Theridiidae > Latrodectus > Latrodectus hesperus. The sequence continues at coordinate 70,420,337 of CM075856.1, read as the reverse complement.
TTATTTCTCTAACTACCCCTCCTTTTTAATGATATAGGATTATCAAACTTGGTTGGATAAACTAACGGAAAGAAAACTTGCATTAAAATATAATTCCTCATTAAAATAACCAATATTAATTCCAACTGAAAATGTATTACAATTAAAGAAATTTTGTAAAAGAAATAGTTATTATAAAAATAACATTTGACTGACATTTGACTTATAAACTTCTTGAAAAATTCACGAGAAGTTTACTTCACTTAGAAAAAAAGAGGAAAATTTTAAATTTTATTAAATTTGATACCATACAACACTTTCAAATGAGACTGAGGAAAACATATCTCTAGTTCTGTTCAAAATAAATTGAAACAACGTTGATTATCATAAATATTTGTGCTAATTTTCTGAACTTTTGAAAATATTATATAGTAACTACAAATTCAACACATAAGCTAAATTTTGGATAAAATTAATTCTTATCGTGAACTTGCTTTAGTTTTATAAATTAAAAATTATGCTCTAAATACTGCGAAAGTACAAAAACGTAGGACAGAGTTAAATCCTTTTTTTTCCTGTTGAAAAAGATGTCAAACTTCTGATGGCCATATACTTAAAGACGTACAAACAAATTCCTGTATTGAAATAAATGACTGAAGAAAAACTATTGCATGTGTATTTGGAAAATATCATTTGAGAGTTTCATTTGAAACTTTAGCTGGGAAAAATATTTAGATTCGTTAAATATATTTTGAAAACAACAAAAATGTTGCAAAAGGTTTTCAAAGTGTAGCACTAATATCATTGATTTAATTTTAAAATATTAACAATGTAATGTTTCATTAAAAACAATTTTAAATTTTGTCTGTATTTCAAAGAATATTTTTTCTCAAAGGAAAACTATTTCTATCTATGTAAAATCATATAAAAACAATTTTTATTTTTAAAAGTTAATATCAATGAAGAAATAAAATTATTTTTTAAGCTCGGTACCGTTATATTTTAACAAAAAATATTCATAAATTTTTTAATTTGTCTTCCTACTGTAACTCTTTCTGCACAAATTCTAAATCAACCGAGAATTGTTGACTGAAGTGGAAATCGAAACACTAAAAAAAACTTCATAACAATATCGAAAGTAAAACCAACGAGCTACTAATTTAAAATTACAGTTCTAAATATCTACACAAAAATATAAAACAAATATAGTCATAAAAACTTAATAACCGTAATACCCTAACTAATACAGATGCGCTTCTATTAATTATTCTAAAAATACTATTTTTTTAAATTAATTTAAAATATTTGCGGTAAAAGAGTTATAAATTACAAACTGTTATGCTGTTTTTCTTATTTTTGTCTGTGCAAAGTAAACTATCAACTCAAATATCACACAATGTACCTTACATTAAATCAAAATTATAAACTTTAATCTCATGATATGATCTTAAAATGAAAGCTCCAAATTAGCACACACAATAATTGTTCTAAATAGGAAAATTAAAGTATAAATAAATTATAAAATTAAAATTTTTTATGAAATTTTGAATTCTTACTCTGAAAAAACAAAAATCTAATTAGAAAATGATAATTGAATAAAATAATAAGAAGTCCTTTAGTTCTAAATGTTTAATTTGTTAATCATATTTTAAGCATATTTTTATAATAAACAGACAGAAATTCATTATACGTTATATGAATATTGTAAAATATTAATTATATTGAGTCTATAGTACTTTGGTACAACTGTATCAAATGAATAAATATAAATTAAATATGAAAACTTTACGTAATTTAGGATTACTTTATGCATAATCACCAGTAAAAACAATTTTAATAGTTACTGGCAAAATATTGGATCGATTGAATTTATAAAAACGTTAAGAGTGATAAAAAGGAAAATAAAAAACCTTAAAAATACTACTAAAATACATTCATTTGTATTATTTTATTCCATGGCACTTCTATAAATTGCATCAAATAGCTATTGAATACTACATCAATATTATCTTTAAAAATGCATTTGATTCAGTTAAAATGATCAATATACGTGCCCTTTTCGAATTTTGTTACTTCAACTCATTTAACTACGTAATTCTCATGGTGTTTAAAAATGTAAAATTTCATCCACCTACTCACATAATTCAAATATTTATTCCTCTCGTCATTTTGCCTTTGGCATTTCGAGGAAAATAGCAAATTGTTAAAAATGTCTATACTATAGCTAAAGTCAATATGGAAGTCTTATTTTTAGTCTCTAATTTTATTTTGATACTTTTTTTTTTGATAAACAACTTCAGTTTTGTCAATATGAGCTAATCAAATACTTTAATGGTTTTATAAATCAATTCAAATATTTTAATGATTATGCTTATTAAAATGTATTTAAATATACACAACTTTATTAATAAGCTTCACATTTTTTGTTTAAAATGGTTTTTGGAAAAACTTTTTTATTAAAAAAGAAATTAATATTAAACAGACAAACAAAGAATTAAAAAAAAATTTCAGGAATATAAATTTATGGTTTACGTGTCTATTTTGTAGTGGGTAATTAGTATACGTTTCTTAATACTAGTGCTAAACAAATCAGTATTTAAAATGAATAGGAAAAAGTATAAAAAAACAGTTTTCGGAGAAATTTTTGTATGACATTTTTTTTAAAAATTAAATTTTTTGCAATATGTTTATTTTAAGCAAATAAACCTAAAATTTATTAAAGATAAGTACCCTACTGTATACATTTAATTGAAAGTGGTGATGTTTTTGTTTTTTTCAATCTAATTTTAAAAAGTAGCAATTTTCTAGAATAATAGTTTGAAGCCAGAATACTGGAATAACCTTAAGAAAAATTTTTCGATATTTTGTTCTTTTGTTTTCTTTGAACTGTAAAATATTTTTCAAGTATGATTGAAAAAATCCAAAATATGTATCCAATTATTCATATGACATTTCTTTAGTTATATATTATGGGCAATCTATTCATCTTTACAGATTTTTTTTATATTAAAAAAATAAAAATTTAAAATTACGTCAATAAACATTGCATATGGAATTCAATTCCCAGTTATACTTAATAAAAGTATTTAACTTTAAAAATGTTCATTAGCATAAAATAAGCAAAGATTTAAGCTTAAGTAAGTGTATTTGTATACCAAAAGCTAATTAATATAAAAAGAAATTAAAGGTTTTATTAGCTCCTCAATAAGGTTACTCAATACACTCTTTTTACCATATAAATCAAATCGCTTGCAAAACGAGCTGAAGTATTATTTTCCCACTGATGCGATTATTAACGCATTCTTCTCTAGCACACTGCATTCGGAACCCATGAAAACCAAAGTTTTGAAAGTATTTATTTTTAATTGATAATAGCTGAACACGAGTAAATTTGCCGTGAAATAGAATTTATTTATTAATGAAAATAAACGGAATGAGATAGAAATAAATTCAATTACAAAATATATGTATAATTTTTAAAACATGCTGAATATACTTTAAAGACATGAATAATATTGAATATTTGTTTTCCAATACATGCGCCATAAAATTATTCTTACTTCTTTAAATACTACAAAAACACTTGTGTAAAAAAGAGCATATATTTTGTTTCAGAATTTAATAATTTAAATTAGAAATGGATACATTTATATTCTATTTTAATTGGTAAAGTTTGTTCGTATGGTCTATTTTGATTAAGTGCATTGAAAATTAATTTTAAATACAAAATAAAATTTAATTTTCTCTAGAAAATATTAAGTTATTCAAAACAAGCATATAAATATTCACTATTCATCTGTCTTTCTTAGTAAGTTTAATTATTAATTTTTGATCAAAATAAAATATCCCAATAATTGTTTTTTAAATTTTTTAAAGGAAAAATTAAATACATTCTGTATCGGTACTCATGTTTAGAGAAATGTTAACATTGCTCATACATTATCAAAACTTTTATTAATTAATCTAAAACTCCACATTTTGAAGTAATGTAGTTTTTAATAATATTACAACGCATATATTTATCGCTGCTTTTGTGTTTGAGGTAATACAAATCAAAATGTATTTATAGAGCAATATGGAGTTATTTTAATATGAAGACATTTAATGTTGTGTGAATATTTTAATCAACAAAATATGTTTGTTTGATCAACAAAGTATGTAAGCATGTAATTACATGATAAAATTGAACTTACCTAATTTTCTTACACGAACATTTCTTATATATTTAAAAAGTATATAACGGAAGATTTACTTTTAAGTCCTAAATAATTTCATTAAACTTTTTTCATATGTTAAACATTTTGATATTAATTATCTGATTAATTTCTTTGTCTGTATACGGAATAAAAGTAAAAATAATGTTTAAATTCATTTTATCTTTTAGAGTGTTCTTACAATGAATGACCTTTCTGACCAAATCAGAAATCTGGATGTAAGTAATTTCACAAGAAGCACAACAAATCATAAGCTTAATCTTTCTTGAATAATGAAAATTAATGGTTAAATATGCAATTCACAACCTTAAACTTAATTAATAAATGTATGAAAGCTGGTAACTTTCTGTAATTTTTTACTTTCTTTCCTACGATACATTATTTAAGATTTGATAGATAACTTTCGCGGAAAAGAGATAATTTTCCTTGATGTCATCGATAAATAATCCGCTTTGCAAGCCATGTGGACAAACTTTGATGCTATGACAAGAAAATTGCTTAATATGAGTAAGAGAAATTAGGATTAATGTCAAACTGAGCGTCTTAACTTAGTTCGTACATTTAAAACTAATCTAACTGAATGGCATTTGTTTCGGGATCAATGTCATTTTAATTATTAATAAGTATAAAGGGCGCAGTATAATGTTTGATACACTAAGTCGTACTGGCTTTAATTAATCATTTAAATTATGATTAAGAGAATACATTAAAAGCAATAACAGTGTCTATTAATAGAGTATTGTTTATGATTTGATTTTAAATCTCTGATATAAATAAAGACACATCCACTTTGTAGGCCATATACGCTTTAATTAGATAAATTTATAATTTATAAATGAAAGAGGTGATATGTTTTAATAATTACTAATTGACTCAATTATAGCTATATTTCAGCAGTATTTGCATAAATTCTTCTGAGAAAATTTTAAACTGATTTATTTAATGTTCGGCAATTTCTATAGTCTTATCTCAAAATGTCTTCAAACACCAAGCCAGAAAAACAAATTTTCAAAAATCAATTTACAGTATCTTTTCGATAAAAAGAAAACAATGATTATTGTAATATTTGAAGCATAACACTTTAACTATCATGTTTTGGACTTTCAATTAAACTAACAAAATGAATTGATATAAAAATGAAATCTCATTCTTTAAATCGTAATATTTATTCTCTGGCAAAAACATTTTACATGTAGTTTTAAATTAAAAAGTTTTGGTATTTAAAACACATTTATTACATTTTAATTAATGTATTTATTATAATTTTATTATATTGCTCTACGCACAATTTAATATACTATTTAAAAAAACTAATTTGTAGTATTTAATAATATAAAGCAAATATTTCATTGCAAAATGAAATCAAGAAATGTTGGAGGTTTTCCTGTCAATAGATAGCAATATTACAATTCTTCTTTAATTCATAAGGCCATTTTCATAGAATCGTAAAGCAATAAAACCATTGAAGTACTAAGAAGTATGATTAAATTCATAGCATTATATATAGTAAAAAAAATTTTAAGAATGGAAAGAAATCTCCAAAATCATAACGACTTTTTATTATAACAGTTGATCGAAGTTCGAACTTTCAAATAAATCTCAGGCAGTCATTTTAATAAAGGTGATTATTAAAAATTTCGAATTAATTTAAAACTAGGTTTCATTGAGAAAGTTATTAAAAGCGTTTACTTAAAATAACTAATGAATAAATGAAAAATTTTATATTTAATCTTCTTTATGAAGAATCGTAACAACATTTAGTTAACAACTTAATGACCTGAAGATGTTGTAAAGCAATTGGTCCACAGGGTAAATCGTTTTCCATGAGGAATTTTAATTTAGAGTAGATCATATTCACATATATTTCAAGAAAGAAAATCTAAAAAATTCCTTAACATCACCAGAAGAGCATGAAAAATATGAATTTCAGTTTCCTGGGAACATCTCCTGTTGTTCAATTGTGACTGAGATTCAATACAAGCATTAAGTAAATTTCATAGTGATAAATTCTTTTATTTAGAGTGCTTAGACTCCATTTAGTGTCTAAAGCTTTTTGTAAGGCAATTTAACATCCTTATAATTTTTGTTTTCTGGGAAGACTTTTCATAGATAGTGAGCAAAATTCAGATGTCGTTAGGGAAAAAAACCAAAAAACTCCTATCAACTCCCAAACTTATAAATATTTTATTTAAAAGCACTTGAAAGTGTTTTTAAATAAGGGAAAAGAATGATAGCATTTTATCGATTCTCTTTATAACTAATATTTCCTCAGATACTCTTCAAGTTTAGATACAAATTGTCTATACCTAAACCTATATTAATAAAAGATCTTATAATCACTTGCTCTATTCAGAATATCAATTTTATTTTAAAACTTTTATTTTCAAAATTAACTAGAGCTTTTTCAATCATTAATGTTAAAAATAACTTTTTATAATATTTAAATTCAATAAAATTGTTTTGTATATTGTATTATGTATATCAAGAAAATACAAATTTTAATTACCAAACAAGAGCTAAAAAATTTAATTTACTAGAAAGAAAAAAATTTGTGATGCATTACTAAGCAAATTTAATTTATTGAAACTTACTGTGTAAGAAAAATAACATTCATTTTTTTCCAAATATAACTTTCTTCAAAAAGGGGGAGTGGTAGCATTGAACTATTCAAAAATATCTGATCTTTGTCAGCAGTCTTATTTATTCTCTACAGCATTTCAGAGTCGAAGTAATTTCATTTGTAGTTTTAATTTAACCATCTAAGATAATATCAAATAATTCTATAAAAAAATTATCAAATATTTTTGCCAATTTTTCACAATTGCATGGTTTTGAATAACTTGCATATAACATACTAATACTTTATTATATTATTATAAAAACATAAAAACTAAAGACCCAATTAGTTAGTGCAATTATTAAAATATTTGTACAATATAAAAGAAAATGAACTTTTCTGTTCAAGTAACTTATTTTTGCAAAAATACTATTTAAGAAGTATTTTGTATCTGGATAAACTCTATTTTTTATAAAATAATACTTAAATTTTTATAAAACATTACTTAAACTACTTTCATTTTAATAAAAATTCCGAAAAGTATAAAAAACATAAAGCAATCTTAACTTTTGCTAATCAAACTTTTAAAAATATTATATCCATCGATTTTGATTAATAACCCTTAAATAAAGCATATTTGAAAGCTTTGTGTCTGCATTGTTATAATCTATATAATTCATTGCGTCAACATCAAATGTTTGCTTGCAACAGAACGAAATAATTTTTAAGATATATGTTACACCGGAAAGATAAAAATTAAATTTAGTATAACTTTTTAAGTAAAAAATATACATTAAAATTTTTACTATGTTGCATTCATTTTTATTTTTCTGAAATGTGTTACTTTGGAATTTGTTTTTAATGCATTGAAACTTATTCTGTAAGACAAATATTAAATAAAAACCTTATGAATCATTTCAAATCAACTTTTATTTCATAAAATACTTCCTAATCATGTTTACAGAACACTATCTGGAATTCACATTTTTTTTACTTTCCATGAAAGGAATCAGTTTATAATTCGCGAGTTCTATTAACTCATAATAAGAATACATATTTTCAATTCTCAATTTTAGCAATCACGTTTATAAAATAATATATTCTAATAATAAATAATTATTAGAAGTTAATAATTTTTATAAAAAATTAAACGTAACAGAAACTTTTCAGAACAGTGTACATCATTTTTATATCCCAATTCTCACCAATACAATCAAATACTGCTCAGAGTGTTATTCTCAGAGTTTTACTAGTTTCTTTTTTTATAACATTCAAAAATAATTTCCATCATAAATTTAGTATTATGTTTCAATTATGAATGATCTAAATTAAATTGTAAAAATAGCATAATTTTAAAAAATAAATATTTTGGATTTTTATAGTCTAATACATAATTAAATTATTTCTTTGTTCTTGCATCTAACTTACGTCATTAACATACTTAATAATGTTAATGACGTTATTAAGTATGTTAATAAAGTTTTAAGATAAAGTACAGAATAAACTGTAGTTATTATTGTACTTTATCTTAAAACTTTACAGAAGTGTCAGAAATTTAATTACATAAATCTTTATTTTACTAGGTACAACTATACATAAAATAATCAAAATATGTAATTTACACTAAGGCATATTTTGAATTTTGAAGAAAAGGAATTCAAGCAATTAACACTTATGAATTTTCCATAAATTTTTTAACCTAAATTGGACGAACCAAGCCACAATTCATCGTATGATTTTACATTGTCACTATGTATTTCAAAATAAGAGCTTCTAAAAAATTTAATCAAAAAAAGAAAATTATTTAATTTATTTATATATACAGGAACTGCAATACATTTATGCAAAATGATAAAAAATCATAATAAAATAAATAATGCTGTAAAAATTTTGAAATTTTTTGATATTTAATCAAAAAGTCCTTGCTATTTAGTAATAAGCAAAATATTTTAAATAATTCCAAATGGAGTGTGTTTACACATCAAACTGAAACATTTCAAGTCAATAAACTTAGCAATGAAATTCTTGCTTATAAAGTGATTCCTTATTTGAGTTCTAATATAGCATGTTTTTCTTACCACTTTCCAGACAACAAGATCAGGGTTTATTATAAAAAGTGACCTTAAAAATTTAGTACCCTAGGTATAATTGAAAAGTAGCAGTACTCATGAAATTTGAGACCCAATACTGGTTATCTTGTTTTTGCAAAGTATACAAGATACAAGATGGTGTTGAAGAGTACATGGCACAAATTGGTTAGCAGGTATTGTTCTCTCATCCCAACCACAGTTTGTTAATTTTTAACTAATATATGTAGAGATTGCTAAGTCAGTGACTCCCATCACAGCAGTCATCATAGGAGTCACGTCACAGTTTCTTTACAATAGTAAATTTTTAAGTTTATATAATAAATTTAGTTTTAAATATTTACATAATAAAAGTAAATTCATTACTTGTTATCAACAAAATATGATGGAGACAATTCTTTGTAATAAGGTAGGTAGATATACATACGTAATACATGACACAATCGTTGCAAAATGTCATACGAATGAATGAGCCAACTCTTTACGGCCCAATGAAGTCATACTCAAATTTTCTCTTGTTTTTTATCATGATGACATCAAATCCTAATGAATATAAAACCAAGCAATTAATTCTCTTCGTATGATCTCATGCAACTGTGCTCTTTCACTGGGATTTCACAGCTTAATTTATTCTATTAAACTTTTTTTCATAAAAAAAAGATTTGTCCTGTTTCCTGTTTACGAATCAATTACAATTGCAAAATCTCTCTTTCATTTTTACGAGATCACATCGTATTTGATGAGTGAAAAACACTTGTTCGGAAATCATTGTATGGTAAAGTTTCTAATGTGTCCCACGTAAAGAATATTCTCTTCAAACATTTCAATTTAAAGCTAAGTGATTACATAAGGATAAAATTGTAAATAATCATAACGATTGCCAGAAATAACTCAGATAAATTTTATATTATGGGAATGCCTGTGAAGTTTATGTCATAAGGCTTTCCAGCAACTTTTGTGGAACCAACATAATTGTATTTGATAGGTTGTTGGTGGTGACGATGTTGGCATGCTACACTTGAATGTAACACTTGCAATCAAACAACTAGCTTCCATTATGTTTTGTGATGTTAATCATACGGAACACTTTACACTTTAAAGTAAAGTGCATTGTGTTAATTGGTTATGCTCTATTTCATTATATGAGACTATTTAATTTCTATATATCGTTTTGAAATGTCACACTAGAGACATGGTTCGGTGGTTGTTTGAATCCTTTTGCATCTTTTCATGGAAACAAATTCTATAACTTTTCATTCTTACTACTGCAAATCTCAATATCTTTCAATCATTATTTTGCGTTAGCTTATATTGTTATATTTTTTTTATTATTTAATACTTGGCTATGATGATATATCACACACACACACATCTAGAAACATCTTCTATATATTTTAAAATCTTATCACTGCATTTTATCAGTTCCTACAAAGTCTTTTTCAATCAAAAATATTTTTTACGAAGCATTTTATGTTATTTTCATAAAATAAATTGCTAATGGACATAAAAACATTTAAATATTATGAACAAAACTGAAGGTAATATGTACTGTACAAACATAACAAAAGCTTCACAAAGCATTGAACAGATTTCTTGATCAACAAATCTTTATAACTATTTTAAGGTATTAAAGGAAAGTGAAAATTACATCAAAAGAGAATTATTGTGGCAAAGTTCATTAATTTTGTTTAAAAAAGATATACTTATAAAAATATGTTTTAGGCTTAGTGATATTTTTTTTCATTATAGAAAACGTAATTGAGATAATTTATATTTCTTGAATATATTAACAAATTTTCACGATTTTACGCGCGATGATTCTTAGATAAGTTGTAACATAATACATCACAAATATGCTTCATGCAATATTTTTAGTACAATGATTTTATAGCCTCTGAATTTTGGATAAAAATTAAAACTTTCCCAATTTCACGTTCGTCTAATAATGAGACCTTTCTTTCTATTTCAAGATTAATATTGTTTGTATAGTTAGGTAGATATTTCGTGATTCAATGATTGAAATAAGTTTCATGTTTAAGTGCCATCCGAAATGCAATTTTTAACATATTTTAATCGTTATAAATTTATTCTAGCAATAAGAAACCATTTAAATGACATATAATCATAATTTTACAATAAAAAGATATTTGCTTATTATTAATTTTAATTATTTTTTTATTATTTTAATTAAAATTATTTTATTATAATTTAATTTTAAATAATAATTTTAATAAATTAATTTTAATACTATTTAATCATAATGATAAAAAAATTAAAGGAAAATATAAAGAAATTCATAATAAAAGTAATTTAAGAGGGCAATAAATTTTGAAAGATACTGTAATTTAAATGCATTTATGTAAGGAAATTTTCCTTTTCTGACATTCATGGCATTATTGGGGATCATGAAAAATGCTCAATATATTTTTCCTCAAAATATATTAAACACTTGTTTTATCATCTAAAATTATTTAAACTTAAGCAATAATCAATATAAAAGGTAATAGCTTCTGTTATAATAATAATTAAAATGAGAGATATAAAGATTTAAGCATTTAATTTTCAAGTAAAAGAATTTTACACTCGTATAATAAATTTATATATAGCAATGCACAAATTTACATTATCAATAACTATGTATATTTAAATGAATTTGCCGTTTACTAAATAATATAATATTATGTGTTCATAAAATAAAATTAATCTTGATTCACTATTTAATAAATCTGTAAGAAGTTGTTCACACACAAAAAGTAATTATGTAAAAAATTATAGAAATGTTAAAATTTCATTAAAATATAAAATGATTTTGAAAATGTAATAATGAACTTAAATATAAATCTTAATAATCTTATCCTTTATTCATGAGCTTAACACAAAAAATTCAACTTTTCTTTAGAAACAAATCGTCTCAAATAATACTTACTTTCTTACGTTACCATTGTTTTATGTTTACAAAAACGGAATTAATATTTTATTGAGTTTTCTTTTTAAACACTAAGCATTTATAACTAAGAAAATATAAAATTAAATATTGTAATTGCAATACGAGATAATGATTTAACAAATATATAATTTCTAACAAATAATTAAGTAATGTGTAGAATATATTCCCTTGGAAATAGTGCGACTAATTACATTTCACTACAAGTTACTACATTTTAAAATAAAATAAACACTTATTTGCTTATAACGTAAACTAAAACTAAAATATACTTGCTAAAGGATAAGTGAAAATTTCGTGAAAGAGACCATCAATTATTTGCGTTATCAATTATTCAGTTTTCTATTTCTTCTCCATTGTGTGAAATAATAAATATGTTACATTTGCAGAATAGAGCATAAATTTTAAATGCATTTACATTGAGCCCAAATTAAAATGTTTTAAAGCTTTTAAAATTGAATGCATATTCAAATCCCAATGCTACAAAATTGAAATTAGCATGAGTGAAAAATTACTTACAGAGGAAAGCAACTTGAAATATAAAATCATTTATTTAATTTGTTTATTGTTGTCAACTATTTACATTTATAAATACTTAATAATTGAGGAGAATTTAAGTTCAGTTTTGAATGAAAAATATGTGTAACAAAGTACATCTGAATTCCAAGACTAGAAATTTTCAGCAATGCCTGAAATAAATTTTGAGAAAAAAATTAATTACATTAAATGAACTAAATTTTCACAAAAAATACTTTTTCAAATTTATTTAGTAGAAAAATTATGATTCATATCAGAAAAATTAAATTTCAAGCATGAAATTCTTCATAATATATATTCAATTAGATGAATAAAATCATTAGAAAAACAGAGTTATAATAACGCATGAAAATACACATATTGGAAAAGTAATTAAATCCTATTTCTATAAAACAACTAAAGATTTCTATTATAATGCTATAATGCATTTAATTTCTTTTATGAACCTAACTACATGTGAAAAACTGCTAATTGTAAACAATGATAGTTTTCATGTAAAATAGAAAATTTCATGCATTAGAAGTGTTTTGGTCGGTGAAACTTCTCGAGAAGTGACAAGTCGGTCAAAAATAGTTGCATGCTGCAATCAGTGCTGCGATAGGTAAGCAAAATATCCTCAAGTATTTTTCATATGCAAAATATTAAAGTTTGTTTATTTTATAACTATTTTATAACGCAGAAAGTTAAACCTACAAAATATCATAGACAAACAATCAATTAGTGAGGGTTCTTTTTATAACATAACTAAATTTAATTTCTTTCCCAAAGATATAAGTATTTCTCCTTTATATATATCGTATTTATCCTTTGAAGATTTCATTTTAGTTAAGATGCTCAGTATTGATCAACACTGATATCAAATTAATAATAACCTTTAACAATCATATTTTTCAAATTTGGAATTGTAAACAAAATTACCTGAAACTATACAGTCTAATGGTGGATTCAATGTGCAGTTTTCATAATAATTGTTAAAATCTGTATTAATATCTTCCAATTTTTATATTTAATCCAATTTTCAATATTAATATCTTCCAAATGATGTATTTATATTTCAACGAGTTAGTAAAGCGTTTAGGTTTTTCAATGAAATAGTAGCTTTTTGGATTGATGGTATTCTAGAGCAAAGGTAGATCTATGAAGAATTTCAATGATGATTTACTTTTCAGTTTTTACAATGATGATTATTTCAGTAGTTGAGTTATTCAGTAGTTGAGTATATTTACTTTTCAGTAGTTGAGTCAGTATTACACATGACAACTTATGCAATATTATTTCCTGGAATGTATTGGAATTTTTTTTTTGTGCTCAAGCAACTAATTTCTATCAAGTATATATTTGACTTCTTTTAGCATTATAGTGCTGAAACTCCTTTAACTTTCATAAACTTTCTTTAGGCTATTACTTTTCTTATAATAGCAATAGCCGAGCACACTGGTTTTATTAAATCTCCATTTGAATCACCTTTTATTCTCAAAAAAACATCAATTAAGCTCTTCAATTAGAGAATTTTCCTCAATTAGCCAAAATACATTTATAAGGAGAATTTTCGAATGATTTCCCAATCCTCCCTAATGCATGCATTTTCTATCAGAAACTCTCATATAGTGATACACTTTCATACACTTAAATCTTTAATCGTCAGTTAAAATAAAATGAATGATAGCTTATACTATAGTAATCTTCAGTATTTAAATTATAAATAGCATCCATTGTTAGAATCATTATTCTTTATATTTTGTGAAAGCTTTCACATTTAAATATAGAATGTCATCTCCCCTCAAATATGTTCGAGATTGTACTAGAATTTGCATTCTTGGAAGTAAAATTTGGAGTTATTCCTATTACAATTTCTTATTTTATGACTTTATCAATATTTTATTTTACAATTGTAGAAGTTACTAATTTCTGTGGATTGGGTATTTTGATATTTTATTGTAAAATATGATTTATTATATTTTATAATAAAAATAATGAAATAATTATAACAATATTATAAAGTTTAAATGTAGAATATTTACAAAATAAATCTTGTTTGTGTGAAAAATCTCAAAAAGTTACCTCATTGGAACAAAAAAATTAAAGCATTATCCATTACAAAATTCTCATCTACATCGCAATATATAATTATATAAATTTTTATGAATAAAGTCTTTAATTTATGAGCCTGTCCAGTTTTTTTACCTAGTTTAAATTGAGAATAGTTACACAAATGGAAGAGAACTTATATCAGGATTTTGCTCTCTCACTGACATAAAACACAGTCTATTCATCTTCCTAAATTTTAACAAACTTGTAAATAAATAAAATACTAATATTGGTTTCAATTCAATATAAATTTGTTTCTGCAGTGGTCATTAAGGTATGCAAGTATGGTTGCTCATTGTTCTACTAAACTTTTGAAACTCATTCAGTAGAAACTGTTAAGGAAGAGAAAAAATATGCGTTTCTTGGAATTCTTTTTTTCATTTTTCTAAAATTTGATTTTTTTTAAAGAGTGATATGAAAACTTATGTTTATATGGATTTTTTTTTAAATTTCGTTCTTATCTTATTTTGACCTATCTGCCACTATTGTACCTGTGCATTTATTACACAATACGATTATGATTAATGATTATGAAAGCTTTAAAAACATGTTTATCTTATTTGAGTAATTATATTTTTTATCATTTATAAGAATACTAATGAGTACTTACTTGATTGACAACTGCAGTTGAGAAATGTATAAGCAAACCACATTTTAACAGTTGAATTAAAATCTACAAATCATAACTATAGAATTACATTAATAAATAGCAATTTATAGCACTATTCACATGAAATCTATTATTTAAATACTTTCTTTCTGCTTTCTCATACCTTGAATAGTTTTAAATGAATAAATAAATGTACTAAAATTTAATGTAAGAAATTCATAGAACAATGGAAATAAGATTATGAAATCCAGATTATCGAGATTTTTATAAAGTGTTCACAAAATAATTTTATAAAAGAAAGGTAGTAAAATTTAACAATGGATTTATCAAACTCTTTATCAAAGAAATCATTGAAAATGCTTATTTTATTCAAGTATAGAAATTAAAATTTACTTGTAATGTTATTCTGCAAATCAAAATGTACCATATTATATTTTTATACCTTTGTTATGTCTTCGGCTAAATTATTCGATTAATGTGTGAATTGTTAAATAAGGAAAAACAGATAATTGATGAAGATTTAGACTTTGTTTTGATAAAAGATTTAATATAGAAGAAATTAAATAAGTAAAATTAATAATTTTATCGTTAAAGGAATCCTTTATGTAGATAATATAAATGCTAAAAAAGAAATAATAAATAACTGCAAATAATTTAGCGCTAAAAGACAATGACATTCTCAATTATAAGTTATAATCTTATTAAGTTTGTTTATCATTAATTTATGTCTAAGTGGATTAAGAAACTATAGCTTTAATGCATTCTTAAAATATTCATATTGTCATTGTATTATTATTGCAGCATTATGTTTTAGTTTCCTCTCTATGAATTTAAATGTATACTCTAATTAAAATACCTTTATAAGTAATTATTAGTGAAAATTAAAATATATTTAAATCAGGAATTACGTTGAGTGTTTCAAATATATAATTGTATGTAGGAATATGAATATATATATATATATATATATATATATATATATATATATATATATATATATATATATATATATATATATATATATATATATATATATATATATATATATATATATATATATATATATATATATATATATATATATATATATATATATATATATATATATATATATATATATATATATATATATATATATATATATATATATATATATATATATATATATATATATATATATATATATATATATATATATATATATATATATATATATATTAAAGTGGCATTTTAAAATTTATCAAGTTCACCAATCATTATAGTACCATTTCTCATATGCTTAAAATCAGCAAATATTCCTGCTATGGTGCATTTGAGATGTAACTTAATCACAAAGTTAAATATAAATATTAGCTTCCTCTTCATTATGAAATACATTAAAAAACTATTTTTTATTACTTATTTTCATAGAATATTGACAATATTAAAATTACTTGTAATTAAAAATTTCAGTGTGTCTGGATTATATATAAATACATTTGAGACAGATTATATAAATAGGCATTGTAAACGAGGCTGATTGTAAATGGGTCATAATAAGAAATTTACAATGAGTTATTCATTTTTAAATAAAACAAGATGCTTAGGGTTTGTGTATCTGTCTTTATGTATTGTAAAGGAAGAAGAAAAGAAATATTAACCTTGCTAAAATTTCTTCTTAAAATCTAGAAATGTATTATTGTTTTGTTGCTTAACAATAAATAATTTTTCAGCAATCAATTTGAAGAAGAAATTAAATTGTTTCTTATATTTTTAATATTTCTTTTTTTCTATTTTTCTGTAAGATATACTTATATTTTCTTTTAATGCATCATTTTGGATTTCTCGCCACAAAACTTAAAACCAACAGCTAATATTCAAAGAATATATCATATATTTTTTCAATGATTCAAATTTCTTTGGTCTAATTTCTTGGCAACTGCAATTTGGATTAATGAAATGCATTAATTTCACACATTATAGCCAATCTTTAAAAAATAGACAAAAATGTTTTCAAATGTATTTGTCATTAAAGCTTGTCATAACAAGATGATGAGCACAAGATCTCCTCATCATTTCTTATATACATTTTAAGAAAATTTTATCATACAATTGCGATGAGTTTCTATTATTCTTCCATGGAGTTAGTTACATCGACAACATAATGTACAATAACTTTAAGAAACATTTTTAGATACGTAATCATTATTTTTTCTTACAATTCTTTGTTTAAGATTTAATCTTACAAAATTACATTTTAATTTTTAATTTTAATATAATTTATTTGATTTACAAGATAAAGTTTGTAACATAATATAAATTTAGTATTATACTTTTTTTATTTTCTAGTATTAATATCATAACAATGTGATGTATTGGAAGATCAGATATATATATATATAACCTTAATTACTTTAGACTTTTAAGTATATATTATTACATTACAATTGAAAAAAATATTTAATATCGCATTAATATCATTCTTCATGTTGTTTCTTAAAATTCTATTTATCTAATTTACCTTTCATAATATTTAAAAGATTTTAAAAAAACGATAATAATAATTACATGGTTTTAATTAAAAGACATAACTAATTTCACACTACATTTTAAAAACTGCTAACATATAACTTTTCGAAAAGAATTCTACATATCATAGTTATAATAAATTTCACCAAATTCTATGAAGTTTAATACAATTTTGTGAAGTTTAATATAATGTTTAAAAAAACTATGAGTAATTTCAACTGATTTTATTTTTCTATACATCCCAATAATATTTTTAATGAAACCAATCTCTACAATAATTTCATCGATTTTTTAAAATCAAATTAACACATTAACATATCGAATTAATTTTAAGTTTAAGATAGCTTATTGCTTTTACTTGAATAAATGTAATTATAATTTTTATTACAATTTTAAATATTAACTGAGAATATAAATTTACTTTTCGGGCAAATAAATTTAATATAAAGACATTTCTCATTATTTAAATTTTTTTTACTATATTACAATAAAGTATTTGGGATATCAAGTTTAAACTTTAATTGATTTTTAAATTAAAAACTTTTACTTAAAAGTTAAATACAAATAATTCATTTACCATTTCATACGTTAGTTAATTTTAAAAATTTCATATCTTTGTTGTTTTATTCAAGCATTATATATACAAGCATATACATTAAAATAGTTGTTGTTGTTGTTACTAATGACACTTGGACAAGCCAAGCTCGCGATGCCTTGGCTATGCGAATTTAAGTCAATTGGGAGCGTCTTCCGTTTTAATCAGAGCACCATTCAGATGAAAAGATGATTTTGCTCTACACACATGCCATAGGTACCCGTTTATAGGGTAAGCAACCATTCACACCTCATTCATTCAAGGAAAGGACAAAGACAGGATAGATAGAGAGTGAAAGTACATCCATGCCTGAACGTGATTCAAACCCAGGACCTCCTTATCCGCAGTCAGGCACGCTGACCACTAGACAAGTTGGGTGGCATTAAAATAGTACTTTAAATGTACATTAATTTTTAACTCTTCTAGAATAGATAAATCTATAATTTGTACTTTACAAATTACTCACTTACAATATAGCAATTTGTATATTTGCAATTAAACATTAATTATCCAACTGTGCCTTATTCTTTACTAGCTTAATAAACCTATTTCGCAGCGTTTCGTTTCACACGTTTTATATCTGATTAAATAAATCTATAGTTTATAATTCTTCTTATCAAGTGAAAATTTTATAAACATTTTAGAGATACCGACTAGCTAGGAAATAAAATAACAGAAATTAATGCAATAAAAATAGAAACAGACCACAAATCAGACATTTCTGAAAACAAAATATTGAAACTTTCAAAAACTTGATGAATCAATAAAAATATTGCTGACTGATATTTCTGTTTAGATGAGAAAACATGCCAATTTCTACGGTCAGTAGATGAAAGTGTATACGTTATGAAACATATTTTAAGCTCAAACTAATTTACGAATCAAATCCATAAATCTTAAATTAATGCAATGAAAACTAGTGAAGAACTTAATTAAATTTTTTATATTCTACATACTAGAACTATTAGATATTTTTATATGGACAGTTTAGTTAACAGCCTTTGAAAATGGTATTTTGCATTATAAATTAAATTCCGGCATATAGAGCAACTGAAAACAAATCGAATAATGTGTATGATGCTTCAAAACTCATTGCGACTTACTTTTTAGTTATTAAGTTTTGAAATGAATCAAAAAGTATTGGGTTCTTAAGCTTTCAGTTGAAGTTATTACGTTTTTGTAATGAAACTCTTCTCATCCGCATTTTAAAGTGTTTCCGAGTGGTGACCCATAGAAAAATATGAAAACATATATTCTGAAGATAAAAAAATATTTTTTTCAATAGACGAAAAAATTTAGCATAAATTGTTATTCTTATAAAAAAATTCATTATAAGAGAATAGAAAAAAGGTGTAATTCACTAATTTCCTTCCTAACAGCGATAAAGTAGTAATGATAATGTTAAAGCGGGAAAAATGACCACTTGTTTATTCTTTGAACCAATTATGAGTTCTGGAACAAAACGTTACGAAACTAAAATACATTAAGCTACAGCATGAGCAAATTTACAGCAACTTATGACGAATGTTGATTATGTTTTAAATTGAATTACAAATTTAGTAATCAATATTTCGAAAGGAAACTTAGTCTTTATTTTAAACTTTTAAAACAAAAATGTTTCAGGACCGTATTCTTACTTTTATTAAATTTATATACTCTTCTATGAAATCATCTCAATGTATTCTACGATTTTCACAAACAACGTATAACAAGCAAAATTTGCAATGCCTGCAATTTCATCTGTGATATAAATTTCCATCCATTTAACTGCATTAGCCGCTCTTTTCCCGTTCATGGTTTCATTCCTACTTTTCTGTATTGCTTAATTCTTTATTTAATTCTATATTATTCCACGCTTGAAAATGAAAAGGAAACTGTTACATTATACTCACAGAGGAAAGCTTATATAATTTATAAAAAAAGGATAACCCACAGAATATATAGTGTTTCTAGGCGTTTGAAAGCATTTACAAATATATAAATGGGAATTCCAGGCTTTACCATAGCAGATACATAGTTCATTTAAGAGTCCATGATATTAATTACTCGATCTTTTGTAAGACATGTAATCTATAACTCCATCAAGAATCATTTTTGTAAACAATGTGTAATTTGTTCCTCAAAGAACTGAAATGGTAAAAAAGATTCTTAAAGAAATTCAAATTTCTTACAAATAATGAAAGGTAGTACTTTCCCTTGACATTCATTTCGAAGTTCATCATACTGAATTTCATTTTTTATAAATGCTTCTAATTGTCTTTGAAATATGCACTTTTGCTTTTCTATCTCATTAAATAAATAAATATAATTAATATATTTTTAAAATGGAAAACTTTCGGTATGCTTGAATTCAGTAATATACTATGCTACTAAAATAACTGAATAATTTTTTTTTATTAAAAACACAATTTATTTTCAGAGAGAGAGAGAGATGACTCTAACATCATTTAAAAATACATTGATAAATTCCCTGCTAAAATTTCTATCCAATTATATTGGAGCCATTGCCAAGATATTGAAGCCTATAATAAGATAAATTTTAATAATAATAATAAATAATAAATAATAAATATTATATAATTAAAATAAGTTTTAAGTGTTTGGCTTTCAAAAAATCACATTTTATTTCATCATTTCATAATACAAAGGAATAAAGTAACGTTTTTATTAACCAGAGACAGGTGATAAACTAAAGTAAATGATGTCAAATTCCATACTGGCATATATTGTTTTTTGATATCATATCTCTAAAACTATTCTCTATCATCAGAAACGTCTATGAAAAGAACCCAAAAAGCATTGAATGAAAGATAAGTTGATAATTTGTCAGAAACTTTCTATAAAATAAAATATATAAAATAAATAAGAACAGATGATGTTATAAATTGTTTAATTTACTAATCAAATACCATTACGTACTTAGAAGGATTTAAGTCTCTCAAAAGTTTAATAATCTCAATGAAGAAAATAGAAAATTATTCATAGAATTTTCATTTCTATAAGATTTTAATTGGGAAAAAAATGATCTTATATGAAATTAATCGTCAAAAATTTTGTTTTTAATTTTATATGGTTTCATCTAGCTTCAAACATTTTAGTTTTGATTTTAAAAACAAAACATTTTATATTAATATCTATATATATTCGTTTTCAATAATTTTTTTCCATGTTTGAGATATTTTACCTAAAAATATTGACTATATCCTATGGCTAGATTTATTTTCCATTAACCCATTTACTTTTTTTAATAATTTTCTTAACCTGCGAGCAAAGTCGTTCGATTAGCTTTTAAGGTTTCCAAGAAAAAGGAAAGCAATAAACTTGTTTTTGTTTACCTGCAGTTCACTTTAAATAAAAGTGATTTTTTATTTATTCGATTAGTTCTTAAAGCTGTTTTTTACCCTCACTTAATCTTCTAAGACTTTGAAATTTTAAAAGCGCGTACAATTTTAAAAATATCCGCATAAGTGGGTATACTTACTGGATTTGAACTGGGGTTGAGATCAAAGAGAAAACGCAAAAATAAACAAAATTTCAGTAAAAAAAATATGCATCTAAAATGAAATCTCTTGATTGATACTTCTTTTCAATAAGAAAGAAAGTAATTCAGTGCAAAAAATTAATGATTTTTTTAACAGCAAAATTTCTCCTGCAAGAAATGAAGCATTCTAACACAATCGTTGAAGAAAGTGAAGGATGCACTAATATTTATTTTTGTGTTCTACGCATAATTTAAACATTCTTTTACACCAAATAACTTAAAAATAAAAAAAAGAAGTGATTTGGTTTTTCAATCTTTTATTATGTTTATGACCTACATGTATTTAAATTTCACTTAATGTTATTTAGATATCCACCTATGTTAGTAAAGCTTACAAGTGCAATTCTCAGCTATGAATATATTTCTCGCATCACAAAATAATCTAATAAAGTACATTGAAAATAAAATTTGCTTACAAAATCACATCATATTATTTAATTATTAATATCAGTTATAATTTTTAATTAATTGATCATTCATAAGTAACTATTTTGATAACTATAATAACTAACATGTTTAAAATAAAATTTTGTAAAAAAGTGTTTTTAGAGTTTCTACACGTTAGAAATTATTTGATCCTTAATATTATTCGTAAAATATATTTTTATATGAAACGGTATCTATTTATAAAGCTTCACTCATTTTCCTTTTCCTTGTGTGTATGCATTTATAATTTCCGTCTAAAAACTGAACAAGTTAAATCTCACACGGATTACAAACGAGTGAAAAGACAAGTTTATTACGTTTTATTCATAAATTATTTTTTTCAAGTGAATGTAACATATAACTATTTGTTAATATCTGTATCTACATCTGAAAAGTGTACAATTTGTTTCCAAATGTACAGGAATGAAATCACAATAGTCCTTTTGCCGCAATTCATTTCAGAAATACTAATGACACAATATAAGGGCATCAACAGTATTATCAGACTATAATAAAATGTTTACTCATAGTTTTCTCATAAAATTATTCATCAGAATTGATTCAATTTAATTGAAATTTCTTTCCTTTATATAGAATTTAATTCTTAGACGTTTAAAGTCAGTCTAATAACTTGACAACAAATCATAAATTCTAATATTGTATGTCATTTCAGTATAGAAATAAATAAATCAGGATTAGAAATAAAAACCTGTGTGTTCATAGCAAATCTCCCGTTAAAATTAATCTCCCATCAGTATAAAAAAAATTTTAGTGAAAATATTCTATATCTATATTTATCAAACTTGTAGGATTAAAATAGTGTGCGAGTATAAAAGAACTTTTTGTGAAAATATTCTATGTGATGTTTATCAAACTTGTAAGATATTAATATTTCTGGGAAAATTTTATCACACATAATTTTGATTTCTTAACAGTAATAATTAAACGAGACTATAAACAAAATCGTAGTGCATAAAGTGTTATCTCTATTACAGAAAAATATTTACATTTTTTATAGAAAATGCTATACATTCCAACTTACTAAAATTTAATTTCTTTTGGTAAAACTATTGGAAACACCAAATTGACTAATATATGTTTATATTCCACAGGTGAATTTCTTATTTCTATTAATTTAAAAGCGATAAACTTTATTATTTTACACTGAATTAATTATTAAAAGGAATTTGTTCTGTTTATATGAAATTTCCATGTTACCATAAATAACATTGTTTGTATTGAGAAACCGAAAGTAGGGAATATTTTCGGGCAATGCATTATATACTGAAGATAAGAACAAGTGTACATTCAAAGAAACAAAAGCTAAATTTATCACAATATATATACATATATATATATATATATATATATATATATATATATATATATATATATATATATATATATATATATATATATATATATATATATATATATATATATATATATATATATATATATATATATATAAATATTTTAAAACTTAAGCTTAATTGCTGTTCAGTGTGAACAAACAAAATAAGTTATTAAATTTAAGTTTTCTTTCTATATTCTTATGAATTTGTCATTATTATACTAAATGATTAAATACTAAAATGCGACTAAACTTAAAAATATAGTAAATTTATGATATGGAAATTTTTAAGCTTCTAAATAAATTTATATTACACTATTTTTTCTAACTAAATATAGACTAGACTATAGAAATTTTCAAACTTGATGTTTTAAAAATATTATTATTAATTTTAATAATAAAATAACTAAAAATTTACTATTTATTTATGATATGATTTACATTTTTGCATTTTTACTTTAACACTGTTAATAATTTCTAGAATTGTTGAACTTAACATCCACCTATAAGTATGAGCAGATAAGTACAATCAACTTTTTATTAAGTTCAATCAACTTTACAACTATATTAGTCATTTAGAAGTAAGAAATGAAATAATTGTTGTTTTATTTTACATTTAACTCATATTTTACGCATTTATAGGATTCCATGAATAACAGTTATCATTTTTTAAAATATAAGAAAAAATAATCAAATTAACATAATTACTACTTAATATAATGAGAATAATGGATAAGGATGATTACAAACTTCTTATGTATTTTATTTGCAAAATCATTCTACTCAATTCTTTCAATCGAAATGATAAAATAAGCAAATTGCTTAGTTTGTGTAATATAATATAAAATAAAACTATCATGAAATTACGAGAAAGAAACAGAATTTAATTTGAATATTTAAGAAAAACAACCAATCAATTAGCTAATGATTTGTGGATAAATATTATTAATGAGAAAATTTGTTCTCCACTCAGTTGAATATAATGACTAAAATAAGTAATTATATTTCATAAATCAATCTTTTCTTCTTTTTTACCCTGGCATTAATCACTGATTCAGTATTTATATGACAACATCAGAAATAAACGCTTCCGTTATTTTGAATTGTCTTTCATTTTTATACGTTATCCGTATAATAAAACCTAATAGGAATCACTCTAAATACATTGATCTAAGATAGTATTCTAATAAATTTCATTCATATTTATTTGTTTTTATATGATTGATGTTCTGTGTTAAAATACACTTCTGAAACAAAAATTGTTTTATTCGTTACACAGACAGTAAGTCAAGCAAAAAATATCATTTCAAATTGAATTATGTATACCAATATTCAAGATTCATATTTTGATATTTAGGTATAACCGCTCGGATAAAACTAAAATCTTTAGTTATAAGTATAAAAAAAATATTATCTAATTTTGAAAATTTAATAAAAATTAAAAACCGAACATTTTTAAAGTTTTTTAATTATTCAATATACAGTACATTTAATTCAATATATATAAACTCATTATTTTTTATTCCGAAACGTAATTTATCGCAACAAAACAATACATGTGTAAATAAAAAAGGTTAAACGAAATAGTTATGAATTACCGATACAAAAAGGTTTAAAATAATTTTTTAAGCAACTGATTGCAAAGAAATTTCATACATTTAAAATTAATTATTTATCCATTTATTTTATGTAAAATTGAATTGAAAGCTATCTAAAATCAAGAATAACCATAAGAATCTGTATGATACTCGTAAAGTGAAACTGCATCACTTATTCGATTATAAAAATACTTCATTAAAATTATGATTCTTGATACAATTTAATATGTAAAATAAATATAATTTAAAAGTAAATAAACTGCAATGTAATCAACTTTTAAATGGTCCAGTATGACAAATAAAGAGGATAACATATAATGAGATTAGGTAAAGTTAATAAAAGCATTACACACTATTCACATTTTTGTAAATTGAGTAAAAATCTTGTTTTATCATTTCATTGTTCACTTTTCAGTTCATATATATTATTTACAATCTCGATAATATCATTTCATAAAAATTACATTTGCTTTTAAAGTATAAATATTATTTTAGATTTATTTAATATTTCATTTTTTCTTATGTTTTTTAAATGATTTGAATGCTCTACATTCACATCTTGATTATGTAATCCATAATCTGACATACGAAAATGTCATTCACATAAATTAAAATAATTACAATGATCCATTACAATAATTACATTCAATTAGATTTTAAATTCATGAAAAACAAAAGAAAAATAATTATATTATAACTCAAATGACTCAAACAAAAATGAATAATTTTAAATTAAAAGTGATTTTACTTTTATCAATAATATTTTATTATTAGTTAAATTTAAAATTTAAGGTTTAAAAGTAAACTTTAATATTTTTCAAGGTATTTGTTCTGGGGAATTTATTTTTAATAACTTATATTTTTATCTTAAATTTTCTTCTTAACTTGCCATACTTTACATCTTTTATAATCTATTTTTTTCCTATTTATATTTAGCGATGTGTTTAACTTTGCGATTGCAGTAATATTTTGAATATTTCAATTTTAAAAAATCATTTATTTGATGATTATATATCGAATGAAAAGTAATATTCTTACCTAAGTTTAGAAAGATATATATTATGTGTTAAGATATTTCCTCTTTAAATTCATTCCATTTAATTTATTCACTTTTTATCATACATTGTGTGAATAACATTAACTTAAGCATTTACTTTCTTATCTGCATACACATTTACGTGTTACATATTCAAAAAGACACTAAAATTTCCCAGATTTATCTTCGTAGATCAGAAAATCATTACAATGTCTATTTTTTAATAATTTATCATAATATGATTTTAAATAAATAGCATATATTTATAACACAATACACTTATTGGTATTTTGAAAATAACATGCGTCCTCTTTACGATTGAATGGTAAATAATTTCGGTTATTGCTTTTTCACCATTTAAAGTTTTTTTTTTTGTTAATGTGGTCATCATGTACTTTACTCGCAAACATTTTCTTAATAGTATATTATTCGGCCATTAATATTACAAGAAATATTATATTATAAACAAACTATTATGATTATCACATTTTAATGAAAGCAATCATACTTAAGTTTTCTTTAAAATATTTAAAGGAGAAAATTTTTGAAACAAATACAAATACAAGATAGAAGTTATTCTTCAAAAGAAACTTAATATTTCATGAGTGAAGAAAATTAAATTGGAAACAAAGTTTAAAGAAAAGTTCATTTTAAAATTTTTCGAATTTGGATTGAAATGGTCTCATAAATAAATTCATAAACCAGTAGATTCTTTAAAATAATAAACATTGTTCTGTATCTTTTACTTAAGTGTGAAAAAATGTAATTTAAAACAAATAAAATGCTTAATGGAATTTAATTTGATAAAATGTGCGTAGGTAATCATTTTTAAAAACATCAACTTATTAAAATGAGTCCTGAAACAAGTGCTCTATAAGGAAAAATTGAGATATATTTTTTTGGAATGTTGATTTTCAAAATAACATAATTGCAAGTCAAAATATATTAATATGATTTAAAAATTACAGGCGAAAATTGCATGTTCACAAATTTTAAAATGAGTGTTTATTCTAAAAGAATAGTATACTTCAGATATAATATAAAAATATTACATGTAATAACTTACTTTTTTTATAACTGGACATTAATAATTGCCTGATTTTCAGAATAAATTTTTATCTTCCCCTAAAAATAATCATTTTTATACTCTACACACACACCCACAGTTATCTACTACTAGAATTCAATCTTTTTACTACTTTATAACCAGATTTCTGCTATAATTTATTTTTTACTAACTCCATATCTAAGAATATCTAAGAAATGTCAGAATTACTTTTGCAGTATCATGATATGGAGATTAAAGATAGAGGTGTGGGGTGACCATTTGGTGTTATACCTAAGTTTGGGCAAAGAAGAAATATCAAGTTCATATGAGAATGATTAAATCTATTTCAGAGATTTCCTTTCCTCAAACGTTTACAGTGATGAATCTTTACCAGAATCACACTCGTGTACAAGTAACTTTGACTACTTCAGAATAAAAAAACACTCTACCACGCAATATTCTCTTCCACACATAGATTGTTGAGCAGACATAGCTTTACGAAAGAACATAAAATTTTCACCTTCTGCATACAAAAAATATTCCCACGCATAGAATTTCTTGATTTTCCCCAGGAAAAAAAGGGTTATCAAAGACAACTTTTTTAAAATCATAAAAGATATCAAAATCAACTCAAATTTTGAAATTTGGAAGATAATTCTATATAGCCTTATTTTTGTTTCTAAGCAATGCAGGCACTAAAAAATAAGTGCATTTGTTCTAAAAGAACCTACTTTAAAAAACCTGATTAACTAAATATCTACTTGTATTGTAGTAGTGAAAAATTATAATGGATATAAGGGAATTTTTTCTGCTCGTTGTATATAAGTCCTTGAATAAGAAAGCAATCGAAGTATATCGTAAACATTTAGATATTTTTTACATAAAAGACAAAAATGTTCCACAAATACAAAATATCTAACAGAAAATAAATTCCTTGCTACGCGTAAGAAGTAGCTGTAATCAGTATATGTGCTGCTCAATATGAAGTTGTAAGAAAAAATACTGTTTAAGAAAATTTGGAAAGTAGTTTGGCAAGTTTCTTTTAGTTTTCAATTTGGAGATCAAGAATATTATTTCATGACCCTCCTGCATAGACCATGACCATATGAAAATAGTGACCAAGTATAAAACATAATATACAATTATTAATATTAGCAGAAATATTGAAAATAGAAAAATGTGTCTTACACAAAAAAATTTTGTAATGCTTAGGATCATGAACCACACTTTGATGCACGCAAGTAGCTAATAAGTTACGCAAATAGCTGATGAAAATAAAAGCTGGATTGCGTATAATATGTATTAAAATGTTGAAAAAATGTTTTGATAGCATATAATTTCTCCCCGAAAATTTAAAAGCGTCTGGAAAGAGAAAGATTTCAAGTTGCCTAAAAGACAGAAAGATTCAGTGGAACAGAAAAATATCAGCTTCTTTCATGACTCCTACTTATCTATGAGCTCTTTTAATCCATTCATATTTCAAATCGTTGTATGTGGATTTGTATATTTAGGTCTAAAATCATTTCATCAACAATATAAAAATTGTCAAGAATGCAAGTTTTGATTCATTCAACATTTATGATAATTTTTATTCTAAAGTCTATTTAAAAGCAATTTGAGAAATGAAGAAATTATATCCTTATAAGCATAAAATAAGACTCAGAATATAATGTTATTTCAATGGTAGGAGAAATTGCTCAATAAATTTAAAAAGTATGCAAAAAATTTTGAAACGATAGAACAATAAATAACGTGGATATTCGGACATATGCTTTCTTTAAAAGATTCCGATATGTAATTACGAATTTGTAATCGTCTGGTTTTATAACAGGAATATATTCAATATTCCTCAATCAATAACTGTTATAACTTCAATTAGTTTGATAATGAACTAAGAGGCATAATTCTTTTTTTTATTCATCAGTATTGATTTTGCCATTGGTCTCAATGAAGTAATAAAATTTTTAGAAGGAAATAGTATACAAAACAAGTTTCAATTGTAAGAAATTTTATGTTACTTCTTTCTTACAATCCTTCACCTTTTTTAAAATTGTACAGTGAATAAAATTTTTATTGTTTATTATGCAATTTATGTAATTAAAATAATCTTTTGGTAAAATACATAGATTTTACTTTAAAACCAGTCTTAAATAGATATCCGGGCATTATCTGATCTGAAATCCTTCAGCTATTTCTTTAACCAATTTCTTGGCATATTTTATTTTGAAACGTTAACTTTCACAACAGAGCTTCAACATACTTCTTTTATATTGAGATCTTCAAAAGAAATGCTTTTGCCTAACTTCTATATAAATTCATTATCATTAATTGCATTATCAACAATAATAAAACAATATCAAAGTATTTTTGCAGTCATTAATTTTGCTAAATTTCTTTTTCTATATATTTTTTGAAATATTTATAAAAAATGTATTTATTTTTAATAGTTAAAATATATTTTTCATTACAATCTAAGATACTTTTGTCATTTTCTCTTCACTATCATTAGAAATAACAAAAAATAAACCACATATTTCACAGCTTCTTTGAAGTATTTTTTTTTTAAAGAAAGGAAAATTACCATTGTTAATTTTTATAAAAGAAGGAACTTCAGTTAATAGCTCCCAAAAAACATTACTCTGCTTCGAAACATTTTTAAGAATTATTAAAGAAATATGAAATTGACTTTTCTTTGTTAATTTTCATAAAGAGTGTGTGCTTTTTAAAGGAATGAAAGATCCTCTACTAATATCTTTTAAAAATATTTCAATAACAACATAATGTGATTAATCATTAACATCTTTAATTAATAATATTTTTGCATTTTAAAAGCAATTATCATTTATTTATATGAATATATATTCCTTTATGCTTTCTTTGTATACACACTTCCAATTTATTTATATTTAATTTGCTATTTTAAATTGTTTTAAGAGCGTGTTCTAAATATATATAACATACTTATTATTTCATAAAATTTAATTGCATTTTTGCAATATTACCTTTGAAAAAAATACTTGTATTAAAATTTTATAATAGATTAAAATAATTTCATATGTAATTTTATAAAAACCAATTACTTGATTTATAGAACTTCTTTAGAAATTAATTCAATTAATATTTAAATGAATAAAAATAGTTTTTATGATTATAAGGTTTAAGGGTAGAATTTAGATCCCAAATGAATTGGCATGGTAGGAATGTGAGTTTTCCCTTGGCTTTACTGCTCCACGTCTGTGAATGAACGTCCAGTGTTACAGAAGTTTTCATTTTCAAAGGCATTATTTTTCTTCGACTAAATTAATTATCAAACTCATTACTTTATTGATATAAAAATGTCCATACCTTGTTGGGTACTTTAATTTTTATGAGTGATACAAGACCCCAAAACTGATGACACTTTATGATACAAGATACCAAAATTGAGGAAAATAATTTTATTCTAAGAAAAATTAATTATTTTAGACAATTGTATTGATATTTCATGATGAAGAATTAGAATAATGCCAGTACATATAAATAAGATGTATATGAACTTTTCAAGTTTCCTTTTCTTGTTTTTACTTCATACACTTTAGCTTTTTTTTGTTTCTGAGCTGTTCAGTTCACATTTTTAATCGTTCAAAAATTCGTATACACATATTTATTTAGAATTCTGTTACTTCTTTTAGTTCAGATAATGAAAAATCTACATTTTTGTTTCATTATGTGGCGCATATTATTTAAACTTCTTTAAATTGTTACCGTTCTGAACACCAACATAAAACGTCCATGCAAGCATTTTTATTAGGCCAAAAGAAATTGGTGATATATTATAACTAAAAGGCATTAAATTAATGAGAATAAGAAGTTATTATGTTTCCTCATTAACTCAATCCAAATTTTATTATGCTCTCATCGGCCATTATATTTAATTGTGATGATAGAATTAATTAATTGATTGACGATAGTAATTATATAATCATAAACTTTATGGTTATGGATATTGCTGTAAAATGCCCATTTTTTATACATCATTCAAAATCTTAATAATAAATGTAAAGAGCTGCATGATATTCATAAAATATTTTATAATATCTATTTCACCCAATTTTGAATATATTCTGACCTAAAGCAGATTTATGCTAAGCATACTAAACACTCAATATCAATTTATAGAAAAATATATAACAGCATTGTACGTGAGAAAGCATAATTAATAGCTAATTTAAAACCTTAATAACTGTAAAATGTTAAGTGAATATATATATATATATATATATATATATATATATATATATATATATATATATATATATATATATATATATATATATATATATATAAGATTTGTAAGATTTGCAGGAGTGAAATGGGGAGCTTCACAAGACTTACTCAGCACCACCTATATGTTCTATATCAGACCTGCAATTAAATATGGAGCTGAGCTCCTGATTACTGCATCGGATACTATCCAGAAAAAATTGGAGGCTGTTCAGAATAATGTTCTTAGACTTATCTCCAGTGAGGCTTAATCTACACCTATTAAGACAACGCAAATTCAGACTAGGTTGGAACCTTTGGCAGATCGAAGACCAAGCGCTGCCCTGAAACTCTCTGAAACGCTTCTAATGGATGATGGTTTCTGGTAAAATTATATTCCTGTTTTCCCAAGATTAAAAGCACAGAGAAACTTCATGACTTTGACCAGGGAATTTTCAGATAGACATAAGATCCCAGATGCAGATAGAGTGCTTTTGCTTAGATCCCCTATCTTTCAAAACCATATTTATAGAGCTGATTGCCGTTTAGACCTGATACTACCTGTTAGTAAGAAGGTCTCCACTGATTCTGAGCTAAGGATGGCTACCCTAGCTACTATCGAGGAGCATTATCCATCATCATCTGTTTGGTTCCATGTATATACAGATGGTTCAGCTATGGATGCCATTAGAAATGCTGATGCCGGAGTATACTCTAAGAGTTTCAGGCTTTGCCAGGCTGTTTGGAAATACTCTAACAGCTAGAATGGTGAAATGGCAGCTGTGCAATCAGCACTTGAAGAAATCTGAAAGGAAAATGAGAACAACATAGTATTTTTATAGACTCTCAGGCCACCATCAGGTCTCTCTCTTCAATTGCTCCTAGCAGTATTGGGTCTGTTTGTCTCTGTCAGATGGAAATTAGTTCTCTACTAGAAGAGGGACGTCAAAATGTGCTGCAATGGATACCTAGCCTTTGTAGTATCGCAGGAAAGGATGCAGTTAACAAATTGTCCAAGGCTGACTCAGATTTACAACCGCCTTTTCCAGCTTTGGAGTACAATGCTGTTAAAAGGCTTATTAAGTCAAATATAGCCTACTATCGTAGAAATGCTTACAAGATGTGCACAAAAAAGAAATGGGCTTCCTTACTAACAAAGCCTATTCTGTGCAACCTCCACAGAGCTGTAGGAGTGGCTAATTTTCGCCTTAAAACTGGGCATGATTATCTGCAAAAACACCTTCACCGTTTGGGTTTGAAGAACTCTCCGATCTTCCTTTTTTGTGGACTAGAGGACATGACTGAGGACCACCTTTACACTTTCCCTGGACTTTCGGACGTCGCAGTCAGTTAGAAATTCTGCGGAAGATAACTTTTCATTTACCTCAAGATTATATTGGGCTGCCCGACAGAGATTGTTGGTTGAAAAACCAAGGTTGGGCGTAAGATAATATATATATATATATATATATATATATATATATATATATATATATATATATATATATATATATATATATATATATATATATATATATATATATATATATATATATATATATATATATATATATATATATATATCCTTGAAAGGTTACTTCTAGAAAGCATTTTCCATTCGAAAACCTTTGGAAATAATTCCACGCACTTATGCATTGATTTTTTTTTCAAATTTATCATTTGTTTTCTATTTTATTGATTAAATAATGTTAGCGTACATATTTCTCTAAGGTGTTGAATCTTTAACTCAAAAAATAGGTCATCTTATTCCTTTATTTGTTGTAAAATACCTTTAGCAAGAAAAAAGATAACTCTTTTGAAGTAGTAGTCACATTTTTTTACCAGATTCTTATGCTTTGTTTTAAATATTATTAAACGTTTAGGTAAAATATTTTTATACAGCTTTGTGTGTGCATTTTAATTTTTATGTTAACACGTAATACTTTCCTTCTTAAATGAAAACAAATTTTCATTTACTGAATTCTCAAATATATATTAACATCTATAGATTTTAGAGACTTTTATTTATCACTTACTTTTATCCCTATGTAACATAAACTGCGTACACTTTATTAGAAACTAAAGAACGGTTCACAATTAATTAAGTTTAAGTGGATAATTGATTTTCACAAAAAATAATTTGTAAAGTATGTTTCAATAAATTCATTCACGTTTAGTTGCATATTCAAAAGTGTAATTCCTTTTATATTTCCTGTATCTTATTTTTAATGTAAAATATGTATATCTTCAGGAAAAATTTGTAAAAAAGAATATTTTCAGAATTCATATACACATTTTTAGGTAGTCATAGAATAAAAAGGACAAACCCTAAAAAGGAGCTTGTAGTAAAAATTAATTTAATTATTAAGAAAATCGTTTTAATGAATCAATTTTGTCGGTGTATGTGAATTTTATACAAACTTATTTCCATTAAATTAAATAATAATTTTATTAAGTACTAGAAAATAATTCAATTTGCTTTTTTTTACAATAATTATTTTTCTTCTTTACTATATACCTATGTGAAAAATAACGAAAAATCATTTTATATAAGTGAGTAAGCAAATCATATAACTCAACAATCAATGTTTATTAAATAATTAGGTACTGCTTACAAACATTAAGGGGAAGTTTAGGAACTGCTTACAATTCTACTTAGAGCTGCATAACTCCATAGATTATAAAAGAATATAGATCAAACAACATGATATATTTTGTTTGTATTTAAATATCCGTATTTACGCCATATAATATTAATCATAAAAATAAATTTAAACTGCACAGTAGGTTATTAAATACTTATTAAAGGTATTAAATACTTATCAATATTTACTTAAGAATTGATCATATGATTTACATTTCAGTGATAACTGTTTCAATTAACGATTTGGTTTCTAAATTTTCACAGCATTCCAAAAAATTTTAAAATACAGATTTAAAATTCAAGCTATAAGCACACAAAACTTAAATTAAGAATGCACAAACTAATTAATTAATAGTTACTTGCTATAAAGTAACTATTAGCTATAAAGTTACTTGCTATAAAGTAACTATTAAGAAAACATTTCATATTTTTAGCATATCATTTTAATAATGTCAAAAAAATATTTTGTAGTGGAAAGAAGTTGTATGTGATTCTTTTAATAAGAAAAGTAATTGGAATATTCTAAACGTCACAAAAAATGATGTTTTTGATAAAAAAAAAAAACTTATCCGATAAAATTTATTTATTTATGCTTATTTTATTTTATTTGTATATTAAAATCACCCTGAAAAACATATTTTGAACAAAAGATAATTAAGATATTATTTTACAATTCTGTACAGTATCTCATAAGAGGAATATACTTTTTTTATTTGTTTAAATAAAAGTAAATCGGCAAATTAAAAAAATGAAGCATTAAATTAAAAACAAGTTTCCATGTAATGAATATTGTATTTTGTACAAACAGTTAACGGTAATAAATGTAAAATAAGCAGATTTTGCCTAAACTATGGTATATAAATATTCAAGCATAATATGGCGGCGTTACTCATAACTATAAATTCGAAGCAAATACATTAATTATGAAAAAATTATATTCTTTATCACTGTATCACATAATCATTTATTATGTAATACAATAATGCAATTAAATGCAACAGAATTATTAACAATTTAACTTTTGAATCACCAATAAGAATTTACTTATTTAATTACAGAGCTGAAAATTAATTATGGAAGTAAGATTTATTTCTATTTATAAAAAACATAACAACAGTGCGAATTATTAGAACTTCTGCAAAATACTTAATAATCATTTGTGTTTTTATAGTAATTTATTATTTTTTATTATAATTTTTATTACATTTAAAAATATTTTTTTAATTATTAATTATATTTTTAAATAAAATAAATATAAAAATTATTTATTATAATAAAGTAAAGCCGCTAAGAACCATGATTAATTACTTTTGTATTTCCATATATAATAAATATGTATGCCTAAAATATTGTATGCCAATTTATTAAGTAGATAATTTAAATAGTTATTTGTTTAGAGGAATCAACTAATTTTAATCACCACTTTTATTATTCTATTTTATTATTACATAGAATATAAGTAATAAAAATGTATTGCATTAATTTAATTGTGAACAGTTTATATTTTTATAGTAAATAAATTTACATCATTAGCATATTTTACACAAAACATTACCTAATTAAATTATATTAATAAGTTTATCTTCAAAGATAATGAATATATTTCTATGAAATATAAAGAATGATAAATAGATTTTTATATAAAAATGAAAATAATAATTCATTATTTAATTACTAAGCAGTCATTTATTAAGAACATTTGTCGACATTGATTCATAATTTGTTTATCTTTCATAAATTCACTAACATAAGAGAAGAATATAATAGAAGAGGTGTTTTCAAATAGAAACAAAAATAAAGATTGCAATACTTTAATGTGTTTATGTATATGATGTATATATATATATATATATATGTATATATATATATATATATATATATATATATATATATATATATATATATATATATATATATATATATTTAATATTTATATATATATATATATATATATATATATATATATATATATATATATATATATATATATATATATATATATATATATATATATATATATATATATATATATATATATATATATATATATATATATATATATATATATGCTAAAAATATTAATTAATTAATTACATTGACAATAAAAACTCAAACTCTTCATTAAATATATGAGTAAAATGTCACAATTTGTAATAAATAAAATCGAAAATTAATATGAATATAGAAAGCAACTATAAAATTTTAATAAATCTACGTAAATATTGCCTTACATTTTCTATTATGAAATGCTTAATTTCAACAAGTCATTTTTAATTTCGCATATCATAAATTTATTTATCTATTTCTATGAATCTTTTGATTTACAGAACATTCATAGAAATATCTAAATTATAGTTTTTTATTGTGTAATTGTATAATAAGAATCAAATAAATATTACTATTAAGAAAATAATGAATTTTTCATTGCTTTTCATTAACTTCAGTTATATTTTGAGTCTAAAAATTAAATGTGTAAATCATAAAATATTTAAAAAGATTTATTTGAAAAGTTATTAATTGCATATTAACACTAGTTTTCATTTAATTATATTTTAAAACTTTTATTTGTTTTAATATTAAAATATAATTTTTCGATTATAGGCTTATTTCAGCAGTATGATGTATAAACTATAACAATCTACGCGCACGCGATTATCAATATAATCTATATTCATTAATATATTCCCTATAGAATTCCTGAAATTTACAAAAGCTTGTCACGAAGGTATTTCCTCGGCATACTCAATAAATATTCCATCGAAATTATATCTAATAATACCAATAAGAATCATGCAATTATATGAATATAGTTATACCATCATGATTCTATAAATAAATCCATTGGAGCTTTTAGTTATATAAATGACATAATGGCTGACTAGAACTATTAAAAGTAATCAAATTAAAACTACATAATGCATTATTATACTATTATGAAGTAAATATATATTATTATAGTATTATCAAAGTGGTAATATTCGCAAAAATTTGAAATTAAAATGATATAGTATGAAACATGAAACTTTTCTCAGCTTTTTAAGAAAACTTTCTTCTACAGCTCTTTTCTAACGTATTTAAAAATTATAGTTGAATCAAGTATATTTTCTCTACCAGTACGAATAAAATAAAACCGAATTTCTATTCACATGGTTCTACTAGTCTCCATTTTTACTATTATATCAAACTGATATCATTAGTTAAATATAAGCTTGACATTAGTATTAATTTCTGCATTCGTTTGGGTGTTAATTTTTTTACAAAAAAGTTAGTATTAGCATTTATGCAAAAAGAAATTCAATACACGTACTTTTATTTTGTAAAATATAACACCCACCACACTATAAGGAAACAATTTCCTGGTAAATTTGATACAGTTTGCACAACTTTATAAATAAACGCCTCATAGTTTTAATTGCAATAGTACATTTTAGACTCTATTAATTATTTTCAGCAAATCTCATTAATTATAAAAATATTATTTCACAAAAATTAAGTTCTCAAATAATAGTATATTACCTAAAAGAAATCTGGCTAATACTTTATATTACAAAACTTTATTGATATTTAAAATGCATATAATTGTCTAAAATATGCATAAAATTTTCTTAAAATTAAAAAAAAAGCATGATTAGCTAGTTCATAAGGTGTTTCTCCATAAAATCGTCTGTTTTTAATTTAAAATTTGTTGAGAAAATATTCAATCTGGTAATTAATGATTGTATCTCATTCCTAATTATGGTATTTAAATATTCAAGATAAATATATTAACTGAATTTTGTTTCATTTTTCCTACATTACCATTCATTAAAATACGTATCCAATATAAAATGATAAATAGTAAAAGTATTCTTACAATGCAATTTCATGGATTCAGCACTTCTTGTTGTACACATTTTTTATTTAATTGGACATCCCATACAAACATGGGTATTTTGCATGTTAACGTTAAAAAAATGCACAGATTATTCAGCTAAATTCTTAGAAATTAATTTTTATTCATTTTAATAAGGAATATTTCTGACTATAAATGTTTATTTTTTGTAAAGAATAAAATCAACAGTAATTTCTTTTGACTTAATATCTTGCAGTAATTTCGTAATATTTTTCAAAAACATGAGTAAAATATCAAAATTCTTAAATAAATAGGGCACCTAATTCCCAATCATGAAAAAGATTAGAAATCATATCCAGAAATATGAAAAAGGAATTCAAACTTGAAATCGTAAAATGTCATTATGGATTTAATGACGTTGAATAGAAATTTTCAATTAAAGATATTTAAGCGTTTTTAAGTGTAATGAGGTTTTCAGCAAATAAAGTAATAACTCAGTTAATTCCTCCCCCCCCCCGAAATATGAATTCTGAAAATGAAACATAAGCATTTTCAGATTATTATTTATCTTTTCAGAATACCATTTCGGTTAAATACACTGCTGGACAATTGCTAAGGACGGATAACACTATCATCCATAGCAACCTCAAAATGAAAGGAAGCAAAATTTGGAAAATTACAATAAGTGCGTAATATAGTAAGAAGAAGTATGCATATGCAAGTTTTTTTCCCACGCCTGTTCATTACGTAATAGCGTTCATAAGAGCTTTAAAGGTGTTGACGAGTGTGGACAGCTGTTGTTTCAAGTCAAAGTTTTACAGGAAAGATTTAATAGACGAACTTGAAATTTTTGGCAAATCTTCCCAACATCACTTGGAGGATTTTATGCGTGGATGAATTATTGGAAAAATCGAAGAAGGGCGAAAAATAACAGATGTTGCCAGGGAATTCGACATCGCTCACAGCGTTGTTTCACGGCTGTGGAAGTCATTTAAAACTACTGGAATGTGTAGTAGGCGGCACGGGGGAGGTCGTGTTAGACGTACGACGCCTGCAAAAGACAGATATATCGTCCTATCAGCAAAAAGGAACAGACGCACAACAGCTCAGCAGGTGGCAAATCAGTTTCTTGCTGTCTCAGGAAAGCATATCTCCCGAAAAACTGTTGCCAGACGTTTGAGGGGAGGAGAACTATACGCCCGCAGACCTGTTGTGTGTGTCCCGTTAACCAGACAGCACCGTACTGCCTGTTTGCAATGGTGTCGTGAGCATCGCAATTGGACTGAACAGGACTGGGCATGCGTACTATTCTCAGATGAGAATAGGTTCAGTCTGTCATCAGATTGTAAACGCCAACTGATCTGGCGCAAGAGTGGTACTGTTTATCGTCCAGAAAATATCCAGGAAAGGGATCAATATCCGACATGCAGTGTCATGATGTAGGCTGGCATCATGATCAATGGCCGAACACCCCTACATGTGGTTGCGAATGGGACTATGATGGGCCAACGATACATTAATGAAGTTCTACTTCCTCATGTTTGTCTTTTCCGTGGTGCTGTCAGTGATAAATTTGTTTTTATGGACGACAACGCAACATGTCATCGGACACTCGCTGTTCAGGATTGTCTAAACAGCGAGAGTATTCAACGCTTCGTATGGCCATCACGCTCTCCAGATCTAAACCCCATTGAAAATGTATGGGATGCTTTGGGGAGGCAAGTTTCTGGTCGAAACTATCCTTCGACAAACAAGAACACCTTCATCCGTGCGCTCCCAGAGGAATGGGATAAATTGCCTCAACAGCTGCTGGATAATGTTGTGCTAAGTATGATATAACGCGTGGAATGTTGCATCACACTTCACTGTGGACATATCCCGTACTGATACCTTTCTTCAAGTACGGGCTGCTGACTTTTAGATGCATTGTTTCATTTTTCCGTATCCAGCATCAAATGAACATTTTTTTTCTTTCAAATGTTTCACAGCTTTTGTACTTTCCAGAACAATAAATATTCTTTATTCTAATGTTTGAACAGTGTGGCAACTATATTTTATCCTACTAGGCCTCATGTCTCGCTTAATGTTATGCTACACTGCAATTTGTGATCCGTCCTTAGCAATTGTCCAGCAGTGTATTATTCACCCTAATGCAGAAAAATATTTACAGATATTGATACTGTAATAAAATTAATAAAATAAAATATTGAGTTACTTCATCTATTTTAAAATTTTTGAACGATTATACATTTAATAATAATCTGCAGTTAATAAATTTTAATAATTTAGCAATTTAATCTAATATTTCATCTAAAATTCTTGAATAAATTTCGATGCAAGTTCAAAATGTAAATTTAAAATTTGCTTGTTTAAATATTTTTATGTAACTTTTTAAAATGAAGAACACATCTACTACATATAAGTAAGCATATTTTTATAACTCAAATTTGCAAACACACCAGCTTACATAGTTTCAATACAGATATAACTCAATTTTGATAAAAGACGCGAATTATAAATCAATAAAAAAATCAATATTTAATTATCAATAGCAATATACATTAGAAAATCACTTGAGAAATGAGGAAAATTCATGGTGTGTAAAATTGTTATGTAACTTAATGTATGAAGCAAACATGATGTGAGAGAAACACCTTATTGAGTCATAAAATATTTAACTGTGATCAGTTATCAAAATTTTTATAAAATTATTAATTATTCAACAAGTTTTTTTTAAGGAAAGAATGAAAAGATATTTAATCTCAGACTCAGATTATATTTACAATTTTTTATATTTTATAAAGGAGAACAATATTTCAAAAAAGCTTCGATGCAAAATTACATCATAAAAACATTTTTCTATAGATTTATATGATTTAATCTAAGTGTATATTTTTGTTGGACGCTAAAACCAGAGTACTTTTTAATCTTTATATTTTTGTCAATATTTCTTTCACAAATTTATTACTCCAAACATATTATCGTCCACCTTTCTTATCTTATACTTCAATCAAAACATTTTTTTCTCTTTATCCAATTATTTTCCTTATAATTTTTTAACCATAAAATTTCTTGATTAATTTCTAAAGTATCTTAAAAACAATAGCAAAAAGTTTATTTTTGCTTATCTTCAGTTCACATGAAACGAAAGCAATTTATTTATTCTATAAAATACACATTTTTATCTGCATTTAATCTCTTAAGACATCACATTTTGAAGACATAAGAAGCTCTAAAAATATAAGTACATATATTTACTTGATATATTTTAATCGATATTATGACCAAGGGAAACTATAAAAAACAAACAAATATTAAAATCTAAATAAGAAAAAAATGTGTGATACAAAATTCATCATTACTAATCTTCGTTTTAATAGAAACAAAAATGATTAAATTAAAACTTTCCTGCCAGTTATGAAATTGCTTGATTAAAATTTTTCAAAACAGTACACTAAATATGTAAAACATTTAACGATGGATCATGATATTAATATAATATTATAGTCCATTAACTCCATAAAGCCGAGAAATTGATAAAATGATAAAAAAAAATCATATAATATTTTTAAGATCAGTGAATTTTATATTATTTCCATATATTTCTTGCGATGTTAATTCTTATTATGAGAGAATTTTATACTGAATATATACGCCTTTCGGAAGGACTTTTCATGAATAATGGGTCTGTTCCCATGACATAAGAAATGAAATCTGAAAAAATTATCAGATAAACATGCTTAAAAAAGAATCTCACTTTCTATAACCAAATCTTCAATAGTTGCTAAGATTAAAACCAAACATTTGTTATTTATTAGAGTGATTTTGTAAATAGGTCTAAGGATTTATGACTTCTTCTGGGAAGTGACTTTTGAGGATTTCCTGAATACAAAAGCTAATGCATATAAGAAACTCCATTTTGCATAAAATTTGTGAATCAAGGGTATTGATGAGTTAACAGATCGGGAATAATTTTATTCTCAATCATAAAAGTTGTTGCAAAGTGATTCAGATATTAGTCATTTAGATGTTAGACAATCCCTTGAAAAAATACGAAGTGAGATTAAATGATGCAATAAAACCACATCACA
The DNA here is from genome assembly GCA_037975125.1 of Latrodectus hesperus. Classification (NCBI taxonomy): domain Eukaryota; kingdom Metazoa; phylum Arthropoda; class Arachnida; order Araneae; family Theridiidae; genus Latrodectus; species Latrodectus hesperus. The sequence goes on along the minus strand of CM075856.1, from coordinate 70,378,406 downwards.
CCTTTTCCTTTGTTGATTTAAATTTTTAAAAAATCCTGTTGGAATGACTTCAAATTTTCTGGGCAATTGCGAAAAGTCATCCCACTTGCCAAATGATCATAAGTTTCATTTATCCACAAATATTCAAGATAATTTTTAATCAACATTTCATTTATCCACATCAAGGCAAGTAAGAAATTATAGTCAGAAACAAAATTGAGTCTCGAAATCACATGACTGTCACTTTTTTATGTTATAAATGTGGTATGGATAATAAAAAAAGATGCTTCGCAAAATCTTTTAGACATATAAATGCAATACGTTTAATTCATCAACCGAACAACAGATATTCATAGTGGTATGCTTTATCCTCTCCTCTCTATTTTTTCATATTCTTTACTGTTCTTGTTGAAAAAGTGAACATTAAATAAAACTTATTATAGGTATAAATAAAAGTTTACCCCTCACTTTACAGTTTGTGAAATTAAAGTAAAGATTTTCTGATATTTTTATGTGCAAAACAAAATTACAAAATAGATATTTTATATGCAACTATTAGATATAAGGTTAAGGAATTATTATTTGATTTTTTTACTCATATGTTTGATCTAAAATAATGTTTAACTAATACCAAGCGATTTTAAAACTGTGTCTTTATCTATTAAAAAGTTATTATCTATATTAACAAAATATTGCAAATAAAATATGTTTCTATTTTTGCACTAAGTTTTCTTTATTTAAAATTTCTGAGAGCTAAAATTAATGACATTTTTGAATAGAAGAAGGAGAAGATTATAGAAGAATATATTATTTAAATAAAATTAGTGAAATTAATCACTGTACTAAAACTTTATTTCCAAAATAGAAGAATTTAAGTGAACCATAACAATGCTGTCTTTTCTAAATTATCTTCGAAAAGGCATTTTAATCTAGATCTCTTGTTATTAAAAAGACTTAGAGGCAAATAATATATTTTACTCTTTTATACAGCAAACATTTTGCAGAACAATTAATTGATTAAGTGTTAAATATAATCTCTTCACAGTCTCAAAATAATTATTTATTTACGTCGTGAACTTATTAGCAATTACAGCTACATTATTTTCTAAGATCTGAAGATAAAATAATCTTACATTTTGAAAGAGATAGGCTTTCTGCTTTTTAATTTTGTGAAAGATCTCAAATGTAAAACTCAATTTAAAAGCATTTTTTTACATAAATAATTTAAGTTAAACAAACTCATGTGACAGATTTTCTTAAGTCAATAAATGGAAATTACTGTTTATTTAACAAAATTCTATTTTTAACAATATTCTTTATATTTTTGAGTTAAAAGAAATAAATTGTTCTTATTCAAATCTAAGTTTACTTATAATATTTCTTGAACTACATTGTTTTAGTATTTCATTTAGCAAAATTTTGTAAAATTTTCCAATTAATTAATTAACGTACATTATCATAAATTGTGCCAATGATTTAATGTCTAAATACTAATTAAAAATTAAAAATAAGGCATAAAATATTTGCAATATTTTTACTGACAATGAATTTCTATTCAGAAAAACAAATATTCATTTTTATTTAAGGAAATGATTATACTTAATAGTAATTTTATATTTTTAATAAGTTACTTTGAGCTCCAAAACTTTATTTGTTTACTTAAACGAAATTTCTATTTCAAAAACAACCAATTAATTTTCAATAAATTTATTTCTAACAATTTTGTTTTTAAATAAAAATTTTGGGTATTTAATGAAATTTTCAAAAATACGGTAACATTTTTTGAAATCTATTGCATCATTAATGATATATAAACATTTAAATTCATTTTTATTAATGTCTGGAAATAAAGAAAAATCTTTTAAAGCTATTTATTTTAAAAAAGTCAAATCATTTTTAAAGTAACAGTAAGCTTAAAAACATAAACAATAATTGTTTTCTGAAACATAAATTTCAAAAATTAAAGATAGGAATTGTAATCAGAATTCTATAAAGTTTAAAACGTATTACTTACTTGAATTATATGATTACTACTTACAATAATATAATGAATTATTGTTTATTTCTTTTGTCAACAACTTTTTATAATAGTATTTGCATTCTTCCTGAAAATATTCCACACTGCAAAGCAAATTTTACGCTGCTAAATATTATGAAATTTCATTTTTATATAAATTCATATTTTTATCGTTTACTTCATATATATATATATATATATATATATATATATATATATATATATATATATATATATATATATATATATATATATATATTTAATTTTTTTATGTATAAGTCACAAATTATCAAGCTTCTTTCTATATGAAGTATTTATCAATCTTTTTGCTATTCATTGTAATTCATTTTTTTAAACAGCAGCTCTTGTCTAATATGGATTAGAAAAAGAATTTTATTTCCTTATTGTGGTCATTTATGTAATTTGCATTGAAATTCACTCTTGCCCATGCGTATAATAAATACTTTCTTTGAATTTTAGTAAATTTTATTATAATTTTGTTCTGATTCGATTCCATCACAATCTTTTATTTCAATTATTTGTAACGATCAAAAAATATTTTCCGTTTCTATTCTTATAACGATTATGATTAGGATTCTATAAATCAAGTGCATAGCATATAGAAATAAATGTCTTAAAATATAAATGCTTTAAATTTAAAGATATCATTCAATAAAAAGGTGATTTATTTTCCCTTTAATTAAGTTCCCCTTTTTCATTCATGAAGTTTGCCTTATGAGGAAATTAATAGTAAATAACTGGAATTTAATTTTTTATTTTAAAACTTAACAAATATTTATCTAATTTCAAACTTAATTAATTTGTTTGCTTAAATATTCATCATGCGTCTTTGGTTAATATAATTTTTACATCTCATTTTGAATAGACTTTAAAAACTTATCGAAGTTTATGGGTACTTTTTTTCATTTCTAAACTCACAGTCATTTACTTGCTTCTTTCTATTTACAATGAATTCCCCGATTATTTTTCTAGTTGGATATTGAATGTGAAAGTTTCTTAATAAAGGAATATTTTTATTCATTTTATATTTTGTTATAATTTGATTCCAACTATTACTCTTCTAATAAATCAAAATGTAAAAAATAAACATTTCACCATTTTTAAAGAAATTCGGAATTCAATATATTACATGATATATCTTTAACTTTCCACATATTTTGTGATTGCTTATAAGCCATCACAAAGTCAAATCAGTTAGTATCTATCAAATTAAATTAAGAAATAAAATTATTTAATTAAAACCGAACTTTTCTGTTCTTTGAACGTCTAACACATACTTTTACTTAAATATTAAATAATATTTGAATAAATTTAAGCTATGCTTTTCTAAAAACGGTGGAAAGAAAGATATCCATTCTGTTCTTGTTTATATATGTATCGAAGTATGCTAAGATTTGGGTTCAAAGGTCCCCTTTTAAGTCTTATTTGGAATTCACGAATGTTAACAAAGAGATTTGAAACATCTTACAAATATGTATTCCTAACACTATGAAGATATTACATTTTCAGCTACAGCTTACTGAAAATCCTAAACTTTTCACGGTAATGTTTTTTCATTTCAATACAAAGCTTTTCTACTAACAAATATACTCCAGCTTATTTTCCTTATTTTGTTTTATTTCTGTTTTAGTGACTAACTCTGTATCTATCATTCCAAAACAGATGTTACTCAATACCTTATTTTCAATACCAGTGTTTTTGCAATACTTGAATATTAAAAAAATAAGACATTAAATGTACCATATCTACCTATTTAAAGAAACTTTGATTTAAAAATTTAAAAAAAAAATATTTTTCCCAATATTTAATTTTTGTTTCCTGTATCAGATATTTTTTTCGATAACGACCAAAATTATGTATTATACATTATTACTCTATTATAAGGGAGTTTTTAATCAAAACAATTTATGATCGCTAAAATAATATGATGATATGTGATTTTAATAACAATCATAAGATACAAAATAAAAGGTTGTAAATACGATTACTATGATTTATTAGCGAATTTTCTTTCATAAGGTATACTGTCCAAACTATAAGAAATAAATTATACTGAGAAATGCATGTAATGATTTTATATATTTGATATTTTTGATACCAAAGGAAAATATTTTTTATTAAATTCGTAGAAAACAAAGTATGTAGAAATCAGTTAGAAATTTACTTTAATTTTTCCTAATTTATACAGAATCTTTCTTAACATTAGAATGAAATAATTTACAAATTTTAATAATTATCTTACTCAAGAATATAGATGTATGTTTTGAACTACTAACCATTATATAAATCGATTCCATTAACAATTTTGTTCAGAAAAAGTTTGGAAAAGAGCATATATATGCATGCATTGTTGATAATGATAATTGTTTGAAGGAACTTGTACATTTACTTAGTTATGATTACTAGTTTTTAAATCAAATTATATTTTTTCATTCTATTATATTTAAAATTAAAAAAATTACTTCATTGTTATCATAATTACAAGCTTTCCCGATACAATATTTATAAATTGTGATTAAAATTATATTAATTTTTTTTAAATATTTTGTTCATACTAAATTAGTTAAGAACTTTTGAATTTACCAAGAGTTAAAATATTCTTTATAAACATTTATCAATAACATACTAAAATGTATTAGAAAAATATTCATTTTATTCAGATATAAATACCATTCTAATAGATGTTATTTAAAGTTATATATATATATATATATATATATATATATATATATATATATATATATATATATATATATATATATATATATATATATATATATCTTTCCCTACTTTTTTCTTTTTTCTCAAAAGGTTTTTATCTTCAAAATTTACCCAAAGGAAACTTATCATAAATTTAAAAACATTTTTATTGAGTTTATAACACCATTCATCATAGACAAAATATATTTAAGGAAAAATAACATCAAAATTAATTTAATAGTTAACTTAAAATAAATGCAAACTTAGCATAATAATAGTTAAATTAGAATTATTACAGCTTTTTTTCAAACTAACAAATAATTTTTATCTTCCCAAAATATAAAGTAAGATAAGGTTGCAAAAGGAAATTTATAGTGGAAACACAATTTAAAACTAGGTATATTATAAGAAAAGGAAATCAAATTTATTCGAGTAATTATAAATTGGTTTTAAAAAATTGCTTTACTTGCTGCTAAATTTTAAAAATGTTAAGCTTTATGGAAAAAGCAAATTTCTGATACACAACTAAATTATGTAATTTCTTCATAATCTCAAAAAATACTGCAGTAATAAATAACATAATCTTCCATCATTAGATTCTTTTTGAATGAAATTTTGCTCAAAAGTGTATTATAGCATAGCAAAGTAATCAAAATCAATTTAATTTTATGCTTGTTCTAAAAATTAATGATTTATGAACGGTTCATGTCAATATAGAGTAATTATCATAAATTACACTTTTTTATAAATAAATTTATCGCTATGATTATGATTGCTATGATAAAAAATATAAATGCATATCAATATAAAATTAAATTTTAAAATTATATATTCTACTAGTAAATTAAAATAGGAAAAGATGGCTTCTACAAGTGAAATAAATTAAATTATAAAAACAATACTTCGCTAAAATTCAAAAATTTCAAATATTGCTTTGAGAAAGGGTAAATTTCATGTGATGATAAATTCAGGATTTATATAAATATGAGTTTTCACATTAAATTAAATAAAAGAGCATACAATTATTTACTTTTATTTTTTTACAAAAACTATTTCAATCTGTCATTTGATTTCTTATAAATTCAATGTATATTGTTTGATATTACTGAACAAATATTTCTCTCTTTTTCCATCAAAATAATTACTAATCCATAAGGAATTAATTTTAAAACTTATTTATTGCTTGATAATTTCTTGAATATAAAATCAAAATAATTTGTTTATTTTTTTAGTTAAAGTTTAGTTAAAGTATATAAGAAAAACTGTTACTATAAATGCACTTTTTAAAAGTTGTAAAAGAGATTATTCTTTGGCATATAATTTTTTTTTTCAAATTATTGTTTACAATATGACACAACCATAAACTTTCTAGACACAGAATCTATACAGCTTAAGAAGACTTGTTGAATAATCCTAAAATGTTTCTTAACATTTTTCAAATTCTCCAATTCTGTGATTTTGTTTTGCAATGTCCTTAACATTTTTCAAATTCTCCAATTCTGTGATTTTGTTTTGCAATGTCCTCTAAAAGTTAGCAAATTATTTTTATCTACCAAAAAATCTTGAATATCTTCAATAACTTCATTCGAATACATCATTTATTTATTACAAATATCCAAAATATTGGATATATGACATCCTCAGTTCTCTGGCCTTCCTATAACTCTGAACAGTACATATTAACTTTTTCAGGTACCCCTATTCTACAGCAGATCGAATATTTGTTATGGAGTTCCATCTCAAGTACGTATGAAAAGTTCAACTGCAGGACAAGTGTCAAGATGGTCAGCGGCAAAATTTGATCCTCTTTACACAAAATATAAATACTGAGTTTAAACCGATATAAATAGACATGGAAATAGTCATGGCTGGTATAAAGACGAAAAAGTGCCACACTTCAAGGAAAATTAGGAATAGCTTTTGATTTATTAATCAAAAAGCCTAAGACGTTCTTTTAGAATCAATCACAAAATGCCTTCTGTTTTGTTCAAGCAGCTTATCTTCTCTTATTAGTAATTTTATTGAATGGAAAGAAAGACTTCATTAAACTAAATATTCTCCTACAATTTTGGAATTTTCTATGATATTTTGAGACTTAAAAAATAATTTAAAATACAAATTAATACCATAATCTATTTTGTTTTGTTATACAAAATATATTTTTACAAGATTTAATAATAAAATAAAAATAAATAATGTTGAAGTCAAGAAATTAAGTATTTAAATTTTAAATCGAATTTTAAGAAATTTTTGTTTTAATCTGTGATGTAATTTCAATTTTACATTCAAGGAAAAGGGGCAAATTAATGAAAACGCTATCAATTTATTTTCTCTGATTTAGTTTTAAATTTGTAATACAAATAATAAGTAATTGTTTTAATCCAAATCCTGGTAAATAATGCGTATTCAGTACTCAAGTGAATATTAAATTATATAATAATAATAATGAAAACTCAGTAGCTTGTGAATTTAGACTTGATGTAGTATCAATAGATTTCAACGTCAAAATATATTAATTTTTAACTGTTGAGATTTATAAAATTTAATTTCTTTAAAATGTTCAGCCAGTTTTTTGAGATTGGGACCTTAAATTCATTTCAAAGGAATTAAAAGATTATGATACAATGATTATGTTTTTTGAGGAAATGATTTTTTTATCTTTGATCCATTTATAGATCCTTTTATTATCTTGATAGAAAAGTACGTTCTTTACACATAAATCTTCAGTCATATTAGTATTAATATATCATCTTCAGTGATATTAATTCTGATGCAGTATTATTGTCTACTTTTCTTCCAACTTTAACCAATTTGTAAAGCAAATTAATATAAAAATATGCAATATAAAATGAAATTATTATAAAACATTCATTGAAGAAAAAATGATATACATCTAAAGTTATATATTTCCTTACTAAAAGGAATAAAATTCTTACATTTTTAGATTTAAATTATAAATAATCAATACACATTTAATTAATTCTAAATAAAAGTTAAGCATTCAAATTTTGCGTGGTATTAATTTCTGGAGATGGTATTAATTTCACTTTTCACTTTTGATTTTGATTTAATTAAATTCATTTTTATATTTAAATATAATATTACAATGAATATTAACAAACAAAAATATTATTGTTAGTTTTACAGTATCATGCCTTTTTATATGCCAATAATATTTGAGAAAAATTCATTTTAAAAAATATTTTGCTTATATATGCATATAAAAATACATTTTTAGTAATTACGTTTTTCTAGATATAATCGAAACTATTTATCAAAGATAATATACCTAAACTAGTTAAAATCACTTATATACAAATTTACGTATAATTAATATGTATAATTTTACTATGCTTTCTGGGTAAAAATATTTTTTGAAGCAAAAATATCCTTCTAAAGAAAACTATTATAAGCATTTTGTGACCCTTATTATGCACTTTTTGTTAAAATATTGAATTCTTAAATGCTTTTCTTCCTACATGAGTAAATAAATGATGATTAAATTATAATTATACGTTAACATTAAATTTTCTCATCACTTGAATTATCATACTAAAATTTGACTGTGATACAATTTTAAAATTTGAAAAAAATCTAATACTGTAGATATATACCGTATGTTAGCTAAATAAATTGTTATGCAAATAGTTGAAATATTTCCATTATCAATCAGTTATTTCAAATTCTACGCATTTGGGGGGGGGAACAATTAAGTACACCTAGTACAAGATGTAGTATATCTATCAACATTTGGTTACATTCGTAATTAAGTAAAAATTTAGTTTTTGTAGCTGCGTGAATTTGTAATATTCTATAAAATGTCTTTTTATAGAATGATAAGCATTACTTGAGAGCTAAATGAAACTAAAAGGAAATTTTTATTTATAATATGAAAAGAAATTATAATTTCAGTGTTTAATATAAATGATAAAAACCATTCTTGCTCTTATATAATGTTTGATATTATTTTCCTTGCAGTGCACAAACTTATTCTTTAATTTAAAAATGTTTTTAATTTATGAAAATGATATTCTTATTATTATACACCATTTTCCTAAATGTATTAACTATACAGTAATCTCCTTCGTTGGTTATTATGCTTTGTTTTAAATTTCAAAACAAAAAATATATTATTTCATTCGAATTTCAAACTTCAAATACTTTAACTTCCAGATTTTTTGAAGCAATTATCTCTTCAACATCACAAGAAATTTTTCATTTACTTATTCTAAAAATCATCTCATTAACTTTAAACTTCACTGTATCAAATAAAAAGTGATAAACCTACTTAAGTTTTCTAGGATGCACTTAATGTTAATGTACTCTTTCTTGATATTTATTCAATTAAATTTCCTCACTTTCTTATCATCTACTTAATATTTTTAAACCAAGCCATTTTCTCTAGTATCTGCATTTGTATTTATATGTTCTGTATCTAAAAAAATAAAATCTTCAAGATTCTTCCGTGCCGATAAGAAAAATCATAACAACTACTAATATTGCTTCTCTTTTTCCATAATAATACATTACGCGATGGTCATAAAAGATGCAGAAATAAGCATATATTTATATTACGACTCATTTATTGGTATTTATAAAAAAATAACTTGGAGTCATTTTGCGAGTAAATGGGAAACTCTTTTAGTTACTGTGTTTTTATGTTAAAATGCAACACAAAAACGTATTAAGGTCATTTTCCTTCTAGTTCTGTAAGGCTAATTTAATATCACTTTTACAGATATAAATAACCTCCACTTAAAAGGGCAACTAAAGAAAAGAAATTTTTTGATACCCTGCAATCTCGTGACGTTAATTTGATAAATAAATTGTTTATCAGAATGAATATTATATACTTGCATAGCAGAAGTCCATTAAAAATCTTCTGTAATCAACTATTTAATGAAGAATTAAAATAATTGTGTTATGAATATATGAACTAAAATAATTCTTAAGAATAACGAAAGTAGGGTAAAATAATTTCAAGAAAGTATTTGATTTAAAGAAAAAAAACTGTTAGACAAATGTTGATAATTTTAAATTAAGACCGAAAGAATTATAATTATCTTTACAAAAAAAATCCTATTAAAGTGTTTTCAATAGTAAAATTTTTGAATATTTAGTAATTTGAGCTTCTCATAGGAATATAATAAAAAGAGAGAAAAAGTAAGATTTTAATAGTACTAATTTTTAAGATTTATTAAAAAATTTAAACTAGAAACTGTGTTTTAAAATATTGTTTAAAAAAATTTTTAAGCATATCCAATTAGCAAAGAAATTTGGAGATTTAAATTAAGCCATTATTTTTCAGTTATTAAAAATCTTATTTTAGCTAAAACTAGATTATTAATTTTTACTAATGATTTACCCGAACTTAATTTTTAATTTAATCATTCTAATTTGTGTGTGTAATATACTTTCACACGTTTAGTTTACTTTTGACAAATAGACAAATTTGAAAGCGAAAAAATAAATGCTAATTTTATATTATGTACACCTAAACATAGTTCAATAGGCAAGTTATAAGATACACTAGTTATATTTTTTACTAAATATCCTATTTAATCACTATATTTTTGGTATGAATGGTATGGTATTGGAATGCGCATGAATTGCATGTTATTCAGAACTTAGAAATCATATGTGCAAACATTATTCTTTAAGTGAAAGGAATTAAAATAAAATGTTTAATGAAATTAATTTGCATATATGGGGCCATAGTAGCCTAGTGGTTAGTTTATCGGCCTTCCATCCGGAAGGGTGGGATTCGATTCCCAATGCCTGCCGTCAAAGACCCACCAACGACCGACCTTGTGGTCGGTCGTTGAGCAGTTACCATGGGTGCAATGGTCTGGAGAATTTTCTCCCCCTTCAGATCAATGCCAAAATTGAGAGAGTAGATCATCTGGTGCTGCCATCTATCAGAGAATTTGAAGAGCAAAAGTCGTTTTTTCACCTTTATGATGCTCGGATTAAACGAAAGACGCTCCCAATTGACTTAAATTTGCATAGCCAAGGCATAGCGGGCTTGGCTTGTCCAAGTGTCATTAATAACAACAACAATTTGCATATATTTTGTAATATTTAAAAAGAAACACATTTATGCGAAACTTTCAAAAATTATTTACAATGATAGAATACAGAAAAGCTTTTCATTTATTTAAGTTTCTATATTTCTTGTGTTTTTGGGAATTTGAAAATATTCGCCTATTTATATTGGTTTTATAATAAACGAAAATTTTTGACAGGGTTGCAAAACAAGTTTTATTAAATATATCTTGAAAAGGATGTATCCAAAATCAAAAAATGTGAGGAAACTAAGACGTCAAAATCATAGAGTTTTAAAAAAAATATTAGTCACATACAAATTGGATTTTACTCTTAAAAATATATTTTTGAAAAACTTAGACTGTTTCAAATTTCATGAAATTTGAACATGAAACATAACTTAGCAACAAAAGTATCCACTGTTGTGATTTACTTTAAAATTTTCAATTTTTTTACATTACCTTTATGTGTACTTACATGAAACTCATTTAATTAATTTTTTATACACATGTAAGCATTGTATTAATAAAAAATAATGTGATTTAGTAAAGTAATAAGATGAAAGTAAAGTAATAAGATTACTTATTTATATAATGGACATAGTTTATGTGTCATTTAAAAAAAGCAGTAAATTACAAAAAGTAAGAAGTTTATCCTACCAATAAATAACTACACTCAATTAGAGAAACTCAAAGACTAATAACAAAAAATTCTCAAATTACATGTTTAATAATACATTTCTTTCATTAACCATCTTAATTCATATAAAATATATGGAAAAAATGGTTTGTCTGATAAAGAATATATTCTGCAAGAACAAAAATTTATTATGTAATATTTCTTAATAATTCTAATTTATTGTAATAAGAACCAGAAAAATTCAATGAAAAATTTCCTGTTCTGATAATTGTTGACATTAATTGAACTGCTCATTTGTTTAAGCGCAAGAAATTCTATTGTAGTTATAAGAAACAAAGAAATCAGTTCTGAATAATTACAAAATCTAGCTCACGATTATTTCCTTCATCAAACCAATCATCAGATTGAAATTATATTATATTCTATTACATTTTATATATATATATATATATATATATATATATATATATATATATATATATATATATATATATATATATATATATATATATATATATATATATATATATATATATATATATATATATATATATATATATATATATATATATATATATATATATATATATATTAATGTCGTCAAAAGTAACTAACAAAAAAATACAAAATAACAACTGTTTCTTTATCCATATGCTCACAAAGATTCAAAAGAAATTCTAAAAAGTATCACTTTAAAACAATGCTTAATATAATTAATAAAAATTGCAAAATAGATCATAACAACACAATACGACATTAAACAAGCTATAAAAACTCTAAAATTTCATACAAAAATCTAAAGTTTGCGTTCTTAGGAAAATAAACAAAAGAAAAAACATTTTTTAAATGTTCGTCCTAAAAAGTATAAAATCGTATAATTATAATAATTTGATGTGGTATTGTTTCTAATGTCTTCTGTAAAATAACTATTTGAGTACTTTTTTTATTTATTTATTTTTTTTTTCTTTTGACTTTTGATTTTTTAAAAAATAAAATTTTCCTATGATTCTAGAATTTAAAAAATTATATTCTCTTATTAAAATAATACTGGGTTCCACATTTCCATGAAATATTTCAATTATTACTTGATGCTGTTTATTTTTAAACTTTTTTTAAAAAACTTCCTTAATTATTTTACTTTATATGCATTAATATATTAAATCATTTCTTAACTGTTCTTGCTTTAAATCCTTTGTTACATGCTCTAATTTTTGGGAATAATTTATGCGTAAATTTAATTGGTTATTTTAACAATGCTTTATTTTAATTTAACAATACAATCTTTCACTTATTCTACTAAGTAATTTATCATTCATTGTGCTTTATCAAATATAGTTGGAGTATTTTTTCGCCACACAAGTTTAGATTTATAATAATTCATAAGTTTCATAGCAACTCATAATTTGTATTAATATATTTAAATAGTTTTTGTGTCAGAATAAAAGATTTTCTATATTTTTTGAAAATATCTCTGTACGTTATGTGTTAATAATATGCATTCAATTATCAGATAATTAAAATCTTTGTTACAATGTTTTCAAGCAAATAATTATAAGACGAGTAAAACATATATTCAAATAATATATAATTAAATATTCAATTAAATTTGTGTTAATTATAAGCAAAGCATGCTGCTCATTAATGTCATTTTATAAACATATAATAACAAAAATTTTCCACAAATCTTACATATTTAGCAGTCTTATTTATGGAATAAATAGTTTTTAAATGATAATCTTTTCTTTAAATACAGGATAATCTATATAAAATGCATATTAATAAACTTAATAACCATACAGAACAATTAATTTGCAAAATTCTGTCTGTACCATTAATGAGTAAGAAACCACAGTTTTTAAATTAGTTTGTAATTTTGCCTGACTACCAAAATCTCAAAACTTTTTTCCGCAACTTAACTCATGGATAAAAGTTAGAAACCAAGAGACCAGCTGACTTCATTAAAAAAAAAAGTATTGCTATGATATCACACACACACAAACTGATTACCATACCTTCTTTACGACTTATAAATTCTCACAGTTTCTTTCATATTCCTCGTAATATTTTTACAAATATCTATTCGCTATTTAAAATAATTAGACTCAAAATTTAAAAAACCGTTTACAATTTTGTCTTATTTTGGTTTCTTTATGCGATTTATTCTGAGATTTTTTTAATGTATAAATGCTATTAAGAGAAAACTTGATGGTTTATTTTAAAAAAACTAAAATATTAATTTTTATAAAATTACGAAATAAAATTTAAATTATTAGCACATTTTTAGTCATATTAAGTAATATTTGCGTTGAATACAAAATGCCTAATCAAAATTATAAAACCGCAAAACTAAATGGCAACAGAAAATTGGTTGCTGAAACAATTATTGAAAACAATTACTGAAAAAAAGGCGGTAGAGTGTTTGAAAAATAATAAAAAGAAAGATTCAGTTAAATTATTTGTCAAAATACTTATAAAAGCATGTGTTATCAAGAACAAAGCTATAAAAATGTTATATAACTTTCAATTATAAAATTTTCTTTAATATTCTCTGTAATATAATTATTTGATTTTAATTGTTAAATTGTAAGAAATATATGCTTCTAAGTATTTAGAAAAATAAGAAATACATGCTTCTATGAATATGCTTCTATGCATTTTTCCTTCAATTTTGTTAAGAATAATTTCATCCTGAACATGTCTATTAGGAAGAATATTTCTCCCTTTTAACTATCATCAAACATCTATTCCTTTTTATGAAATTTTGTAAATGTATTCATAAAAGTACTTTAGTTGTTACTGGTCAGCACCTTTATCTTTTCTTATTACTAATATTTACCAGTTAAATACATATGAACTTATTTTATAGAAATATTTCATCAACAAAATGCATTTTCAGTTCTAATTAGAAGAAAATCATAGAATGTTTTACAATGTACTTTGGTCTTTCTCTCAAATGTTTATATTCAAAATGTTTCAGTTTCAATTGTTAGACCAGTGTTTATGCTCTGCCTTCAGTTAAAAAGTTTCTAAACACAATCCCAGCTTTAGATATGAAGGTTGTAATAGTTCGTTATCCATCTTAAGTGACAGATTCTTAAGGAATTCTCTCCCACAAACAAAATTTGATATAGAGTGACATGCAAATAATCATGATGTATTACTTTCATTACTAAATTCATACGTTATTTTTAAACATTGTGATTTATGTTCTAGTAATCAATATATTACGATAACAATTTATACTGCAATAATATAAAATAATTTCATTTAATAAAGTAATTAATTGATGGTTATCAAGATTAAGATAAGGATTGGTGGATATTAAGATAATAATTTATTCTTCAATAATATAAAATTTTTTCATTTAATAAATTTATTATTAATTGATGATAATATCTAATATGTTTAGATCGAGAAATTTTTAATGATTTGTACAATTAGATAAGTAATATTATGAAATGAATATATTACATTTTTTTAATTAACTTTCGATGTACCATAATGTTCTTAAATGTTGGATTTATTGATCTTTTTGAAGCATTAAATAAATTCACATGTAAAAGATATATAAATACAATAATATTTTAATACAATTTATCTGGAATATGAATAACTTGAACACATCTCTTACGCATGGCTTTACTAAGCTTCCCATCGCACTACTTATTTATTTTCTAATGCCCGGCTGTCAGGATATACCTATTGAGCGCTATAATGGGCGAAGATGATGGTATTTTATTCAGTGGGATACCCAGTGGATATGTCATCTCCCCCCGAAATTGAAGTGATAAAAAATACAAAGAAAGAGAAAAGAAAATCCATGCCCGAAACAGGATTCGAACCCGGGACCTACTGCTTCGAAGTTAGATATACTAATCTCTCCGGCATCGATCAGTGACACAACTTAGTTCTATTTAAAAACTACTGATAGGTATATTAGTAATTGTTCGAGACAATGAAGATATTATTGCTACTTCATCCACACCATTTTCACCTCCTTATCACATTCCCAATTGTATCTCAACTAATTTTTAAAGGATATTTTTATTCTTAAAATTGAGTTTCCATAAAATTTAAGAAAGTTCCTTTATAATCTTATTTTGGGCGCTTTGTAGAGTCTTATATGAATTCTGTATAGTTGCAATTAGTTTATTAAATAATATTTTACGAATAATTTTCTAAGATAGGTTGCTAATGTAAAAAGGCAAAATATTAAAAGTAATATAAGCACATTTTTGCAGTTTTCTAAAAATTTTAATTTTGTTTATGAAGTATATAAAAATTAATATGCACCTGTTACCAATATTCATTACTTGTTATTACGCATTTCATACAATTTAATATTCATTTTCATCATACCTATTCGTGTAATTCATCAGATTCATCAGTTTAGATAATTTACTTGTATTTTCAGGCTCATTATTCTATTTTTTTCTTCTAGTATATTACACTAATTTTTCACTTAAAAATATATTTGAATTCTTAATTTTATTAATTCTAAAATTATCATATTTCCTGAAAAACTATAAAATTTTCCATTATATCCATAATTGTACTACATTATATTTTAATGATACTACTTTGCAACCGTATTTAGTAAAATTTGTAAAATCATTTTTATAAGTGGCTCCAAGCAATTTTTTGAATGAATTTAAGGACAAAAACTAAATGCTAATGTACTTTAGTGAACAATATGTTATTCTCATAATTGATTTTAAATCATGGATTTTCTTTTACAAAATAAATGAAAAAGGAATTGTTAATAGGAAAAGTAATTTGTATACATATAATTATCTACTTTTGAGTGCATTTTTCATGAAAGATTTAAATAATGCTATTGAATATAAATGATCTACTCTATTATGCAGCCAATTTACAACTCATCTGCATTGTTTAAACAAAATAATCTCACAAAAGCAAACTCTCTCATCATGTTAATAAGAAACTGGAACTTATCCGAAAGATATTACCAAAATAAGGTAAAAAATTTCATTACTTTTACGACAAATACACTGAATGTTTCATTGTAGTCACAGAGGCATCATTCATTAATTAAGTTCTTCAAATTAATGAAGTTATTTTAATTAACTGAATTTGGAATTCTTTTCAACTAATAAATTTTTCATATGCTTAATAGCCCATTAATTTGACATTGGAGTAATTTTGTGCAGTGATTTCTAAAATGATTTAAATAAACTCAGGCCAGCAATAGTGTACAATAAAATATTTATTCTAATATCTTATCTTATTACACTTTATGTATTGTGCAAGTCATTTTACTCGAATTTAAAATTTCCTAAAATAAATTATTTTTAGATATTCTTATGATTTCCAACTAGAAACAGCAATTAATTAAACTTCTGTATTTCATAAATTTAATATTTTTTTATTAGTAATGTTGTTTAAAATATTAAATTTAAAATATAATGGATTTAAAATATTAAATAATATTTTATTAGTAACGTAAAAAAACTATGAAACATGTAATTAAAATTGATTTCATTCATAAAATATGCATTTTTAATTAATGCATAATGCATAGAATTTAAAATGATGAAAAATAAAATAATAGATAAGAAACTAACAACAGAATACTACTTCTAATTTTTTTTTTCAATTTCATTTTATCGCAAGTGAAAAAATATTTTTAAGAATTAAATATCAAGTAGATTAAAAATTTTACAGTAAAATTTCACATTTGATAGAAACTTAAAGAGTAACTGCTAAATAAATATTCGTCAAAATTACATGTGAAATTGATTTGCATCTATCATGCTCATAACTATAATTTTCACTATAGCTGTTTGCATGTCTGCAATATATTTATTAAAATCCTATTTAGATCAATGTAGAAAGATAAAAAAAAACATATACGTATTAATAAAACTAGGAAAAGTATTTCAATCAGTGCATAATTCACAGTATTTACATGGATACGACACTAACACTACTTACTGTATGTAAATGATCGACTAGACGACATGCTGTAGCGCTGGGTATGTCACGTCATTCGCTTCAGCGCATCTTACATGATGACCTCAATTTCCATCCGTACAAAATAATGATCGTCCAGCAGCTTAATGAAGGGGATTTTGTACAGCGCTGAGAGTTTTGTCGTATAATGGATGAAGTGTTTACGGAAGATCCAGATGCTACAGTCTTCATGAGTGATGAAGCACATTTTCAACTTGAAGGTTACGTCAATGTTCAAAACTATAATCTTGAAGGTTCTGACGGTATTGGGCATCGGATAACCCACAAGAATTACACCAAAGACCTCTGCACAGTTTAAAGGTAACAGTGTGGTGCTGCGTTTCAAAGTTGGGGATTGTTGGACCCTATTTTTTGAAGAGGAAGTAATTGCCGTTACTGTTACATCAGCTCACTACGTTGAAATGTTAAACAACTTCCTTCGTCCAGAACTTGAAAGGCGTCAAGTGAACATGAGAGACATTTGGTTTCAGCAGGATAGTGCCACAGCTCACATGAGGAGAGCATCCATGGCAGTGGTTCGACAAATGTTCCCAGGACATGTGATTTCGAGATTTGGTGATATTCACTGGCCCCCTCGCTCACCCGACCTGTCGATATGTGACTTCTTTTTGTGGGGATATTTGAAATCAAAAGTGTACATCAACAAGCCTCGCACACTCGATGACCTTAAGAATTTCATTCGTCAGGAAATTGAAGCCGTGCCGAATGAAATGTTGGAGAGAGCCGTCCGTAATTTCAAGAAGAGGATCCAAATTTATATCCAGCAAGAAGGACGTCATCTCAAAGATATTATTTTCCGAACCTAAATACGGTATGTTATTTCAAAAACTGCATTAAAAAGCCTATCATATCATACTTGTTTTTATTATTTTCAACCCATTGTGTCCCAGTAATTCAATATTGAAAAACATGCGTGTCCTCTGCACTACCTTGTATTATAGAAAGAGTTGGTAATATTATATACATCACAAAATCTATCCTTTTTTGTATAATAATTTGGAGCTGTACAAAATCGTACCACCATATTACATATTACAGCATATTACACCGTATCCCCATATACATTCCAATTTATTGAGCAACTAATACAATATCTCTTGGATTTTAAATTTGTTCTCAATTTTTAGTTTAAATCATATCTGCTTCAATATTTCAACAAGATAATGAACACTCCCACTTTGCATACAACGCCGAATTTTTCTTTATAGCAGCCAAACCTTCACTTCTTGCCTTATTTCAAGTTTGTCGAACATTTTTGGTCACTAGATAAGAGAACGTCAAGTGCATCACCCATTCTTTTAATTTGTTTTGTGCCTTGAAATACAATTTGTTATAAATTTTCATAAGCATATCTCAAACATTTTAGTCTAAAGATAAAGAGTGTAGCAGAAAATATCACCATTCATAAAGGTAATATTTATTATTTCTATTCATCTCATAAAAATCTATACCTTATATTATCATCTATGCATCTCATGAAAAGCTAAATTACTAAATTTTAATTAATTAATTAGTTTTCATGTAATTTCCTGTCTTTAATGTTTCTTATCCTTCTTGGTGTTTTGTTTTCAGAGACAGTACATGAGTCTATAATCATGAATTTGTATCATTTCTGTGTACATGAGTTTATATTATTAACGCATGTTTTTAAAGAAAATATTCAAAATTTTTAAAAGGTTCTGGAAACAATAAAAATTTGTGGTACTTTTACCTTCGTGGTGCTCTGATTAAACGAAAAACGCACCCTTCTGACTAAATTTGGCATAGCCGTTAGCAAGCGAGCTTGACTTGTCAAAGTGTCTTAAATGACAACAAAATAAACATAAAAATTTATTTTTAATAAAATAAGTAAGAAATGATTTTTCCTAGAAGGAAAAAATAATTTAACAAAACTATAATTATTTTTCACTTTTTAAAAATTAAAGTTTTGCCATAAAATTTAAAATAAAATTGTTACTATATAAAGAAATAAAGACAACATAGTAATGTTTTTGTACTACATGTCCTTTCGACGCATTTTTCCATCGAAACTTAAGGATTCATTAAAGCATAAATTAAAAAGAAAATGCTTGTTAACAATATTTGGAATTAATAGTTTAATAACTTACAATACAGGTTTTATTCAATACATAAAATAATATTGAAATTATTTTCAACTTAGATTAAATTTTTTAGCTTATTTCTTACAATTTAACTTTTGTGAAATCATTTAAATAATTTTTATGTGTATTGCACATGTATTTACACATAACAAATTTATTTATCTCTCAATATATATTCAGATCACAGGAAACATTTTTAAAGTTATATAAAATTTGTCTAAAGAACTAGCTTTTTAAAAAATACTATGTAGTCTCTAAAATAATTTTGTCAATAAAATCAAGTTCTTGAAAATTTGATTTACCTACTCGTTTTAATAAGCAAACCATATCTGTTATATTTACAAATTTTCTGATAACGCAAAATATTACCATTTTATTTAAAGTAATTATAGTTCTTACCATAAAGAGTATATTAATGATGACTTTTTTTCAGATATTTTCTCTTAAGTGAAAAATAATGATGGTTTTTAAGAACTTAGACAATTTTTGAAAACTGAGCTTTCTCAGCAGTTTTTAGTACAAGTGTTTCTTCAACATTTTCTTACATAATTATTTAAAATTATGTTGATGACATAATCTCACACAATGCTTATTTTTTACTAAAATGTTCAAGATTTTTCTCTTAATTTTAAAATAGTATTTTTATACATAATATTTGATAACTGGATGCTTATATAAAGTTTTTTTATATATTTTATGGTAGTTTGATTTCATGTGTTATTAATTATATTAAATCATATTAAATCAAAAATTCACTTTGCTTTTGAATGCATATTTAAACCATTTTATTTAACTACTTTGAAAAATTTGAGATTTTTTAAAGCCCATATTATATCTTACTGAAAAATTATTTCAAAGTGATTGCTTTAAGAGACATTTATTTAAAAATTTTCTTCTTTTAAATATTTCAAACTTTTTCAGAATGGCATGAATAACATCTTGGATGCCTTCTTAAATTTTAAAATACGAAAGAAATAATTAATGAATTACAAAATCCTAAAATATCATTGCAATTATATGTTGAATTCACATTATTTTGATAACGTTTTAGCTTCAATAATGAATGTTGGTTGAACTGTGCTTGGTTATTTAGCATAACACCTTGGTGTGAATACAGAAATTAAAAAGAAACTACCTTGGATCACACATACACATTCTTATTATGAGGAAAATGCGTTATTTTTCGGATTTTCCAAAGGGCTTAGTAGAATGTAAAGCAAAATTGTCCTCATCTACTATACTGTATCTAGATTTAATGACTTTATTCGAAATGCATGCTATGTAATTTAAGACATGTCTTGAGTCATTCACGTGAAATAAACATTACTTGTGGTTGATCATATATATATATATATATATATATATATATATATATATATATATATATATATATATATATATATATATATATATATATATATATATATATATATATATATATATATATATATATATATATTTGGAAAGTATTTTTCATAAATCTTCATTCTCTTGGTATATCTAGCGCGTCACGTATACCAAGAGAAGGAATATTAATTGAAAATATTGAACAAAGAGACTGAATTTTAATTTCTTTTGAAAAATGTCCTATTTTAATAGCTTAGCTGAGAAGAAAATTTTGTAAATACTCAAATTTCTAAATATTTGTTTTTAACATATATTGTTATTTTAATATAATAGTTAAATTATATTACATAATAATGTCACTAAAGTTTACATTTATAATTGTCTGAACCTTTTATTTTTACAATTCATATCGAAGAAAATCCTTTCTTATCTATTTTAAAACATCTCTAATTCAATTTTAAATTAATAAAACTAATATTTGGTTTAAATATAATGATAAATGTATAACTGTTCACAGTAATATTGTAACAATTATTATTATAAAAAATATATAACTATATGTGAAATAATAAAAACATTTTATGCAAAAGTACAGAAAAAAGTTGTGCTTCAATTTTGCAAATCCTTTCTTTGAATTCACAAAGGCAATATAAAATACATAATGTTACATATTTTACATATTAACTTTGAATACTCCAAATAAAATACAGACAATCGTTATAAAAATTAGGATATTTCTCTGTAGATATTTCGTAATGCCGTTGAACTCTCAAAAACGTTTGAAGAGTTCTTTCCCATTTTATGCCCTTTATTCACTGTTTCGAAAAGGAAATAATTCTACCATAATTGGTTAGAGTCATAAAAAAAGTTTTTGAAAGTATATTTAATAATTATGTTTGTATACTGACTTTATATCTTGATCACCATCTTTTTTAAGTTTGATAGGAACGTAAAATTATCCCTCAACTATATATTTAATGTGGATTCCATAGAATTATAGAATCAAATTTATTTTGAGTTTGAAACGTGAAACTTATATTTTACATTTAAGATTTCATAAATAATATTACATGTTAGAAAGGCATTAAATAGTGAAGAATATTAAATATTTAAGAGTTATATAAAGAAATTAAAGGGAATTTTAGCTTTTTAACTATTTTATGCGTCATAATCTTGTATGTAGTTTAATATCTCTTAAGGTTAAATTATATCGTTTAAATTACCTTGCTTATTACAGATTTAAATTCTGATTAAATAGTACTGAACTTCTGTATCCTTATGTTCAAGCAGTATCTAATTAAAAATTATTCACAGCTAAATTTTAGTTTTTAATCAAGAAAATCTAATTAATCTGTAAATATTTTTTGATGATGATTGAAAACATGCTTAAGAAAGGCTTGAATGTTGAAATAACATTTTAATACAACCTCCACTGTTATTTTTCCAGATATATAGAATATTATATATTCATATATTGAAACTGTTTCATTGTACAAAATTTTCAGAAACATAGGTTATATAAATTCTATTGTAAATCTCTCATTCGTACAAATAAACAATGAAAGCATATTATTCTCAGAATAAATAGGAGAATACTGATTTTTTTAAAATCTTTTTCTGTGAACACAATCTACTCTAAATTAAATATAGATATAACTTGCATATGTTTTATCGCGTATTCTGAAATTGAAGCACTAATTACTGAAACTTTATTTTGATAAAATAAAAAACATAAGCTGATTGTTTTCAACAATAACGCTAAAATTACTTTTAAATCAGAAAGATAAATATGGAAAAATCTGTCGAATCGTTAGAATAAATGTTTAAAATTACGAAAAAAATAATAATTTAATTTCTCTTTCAAAAATATTCCAAAAATAAATACAAATCATTTTCCTTAGCGTTTAGTTTAAATCAAGCGAGCCAAACTCAAATAGCCTGTGTTCAATATGCGCAAACTATTTCATAGGAAAAACGTTGATTTTATTGATGAAAAAAAAAATACAATGTAAAGTTCTCTCGTGGTGGAAATGCTCCAAAATGCAGACTTCTAAATCTGTGATGTGTTGCATTAAGCGTTTCGCTTCTCGCATAATTTCGTTATTCAGCTAAGACATTAAATTGCTATCAAACGCATGTTCAATAAAAAAAAAATTCCTTACGCAAAAGAGAGAAAAATAAAAGGGAAAAAACTCATATTGCTAAATCGCAAAAACTAAAATAAAACCTGCATTGCTTAAAATTTGTATTAAAAAAATGCGAGAATGAAAAATGAGCCCAATTTACCAGCCATCATCTATTTATAATGACGCTCATATTCAGCGAAAGTATGGGAAGGGAGAAAAAAAAGGGAATTTCAATTTTAAAACTCGCGGTGTTGAGATTTGGTTGAAAAACACTTTAAGTCTTTGTTTTTCCCCACAGCCGGTGACAATGTTTTGAAATTCAATTGTTTCGATGGAAATTTTTTTCCCTCGTTGATATTCCTTATTTTATTTTTTGGCGGTTTCCCTTCCGAAATGCAGTTAAAAGAAATTCGCCATGAGCGCTTACTGATTTTCCAACAGTTGCCTCGATAGAAAAGGAGAGGAAAAAAGTATCTTTTGCATTCCTTGCTGTATGTTTCTTTTGCTTTTCAGGCTGTCAAAGTTCTAGAAGATCTAGTAAAAGAGGAGAATATGTTTATACGTAACAAAAAGAGTCGAAAGGGAAGTGACGTTCATACAAGAGAAAAATAACTGACTTTTCGCGAGAGAAATCTTTCTTTTAGGGAAAACACTATTTATTTGTCAGGAAAAAAATTCCCTTTGAGGTGTGAAGTCTGCAACAAGCAAGCTTATGATCTGTATGCTGAAAAAAGGGGAAAGGAAAAAAAGAATCAGTTTCCATAACCATTTCATATTCTCAGCCTGTGTCAAATGCATCACAGCACCTTTTTAAATATGCATTTTTCTTTCTCAGTTTGAAGCTCATTTTCTAATTGCCTTAAAAATTAAATGACGTCTGAGATTCGAAAACAAACTCCTGTTTGTTTAACAAGAAAAACAGGTAACTATACGTTAAGAGATTTGGAGTTCATTATTTATTTAAGAATAATTACCATTTCGGGTATTGCAGGCTAGCTTTACTCCAAGAAAAAGATACAACGAAAACATCAAGAAAAGTTAACCAGTAACAACTTTTGTTGTCGTTGAGAGTCATAAATATTAATTTGTTTGCTTAGATTTTCCTCTTGCAAAAGTTCTTTCTTTAACATTCTTTAAGAAGAATAAATAGCGTAATTATACTGAGTTAAATAAAGTTTCGGAAATTTCCGAATGCGAGAATTTTTGAATTCCATTTAATAAATTTAAATCCCATTTTATATATATATATATAAGTACCGATTTCTCCATTAATCCCATGTCGTAGAACGATTGCTTAGAATATTTATTTCAAGTATAGTTGACTAAATATAAATACTTAATTTTTACTTTTTTGATTTTTTCTGCTTGTATATATTTTATCTTTCATTTGCTTTTAATCCTACTTTTTCCATGAATTAAGTTAATCATCTTAATTTTAAAAACTCCGGTCTACTCAAGAACTTAAATAAAAATGATATCATGCTTCCACACTAATTACTAAAATAAAAATAGAACAAAAATAAAAAGTAGAAAAAACAATATTGTTAAAAAGAAAGCGGAATGTGTTGTTGTCTTGTGCCAGGTAGCCTGGCAATAAGGGGTGCGCTGCTCCACTTTTCCAACTGAACCATATTTTGGTGTGGAGTCCTACTTCCTCAGTACACACATGCTATGGAGTCCCATTTATAGGGTAGACAACCATTCATACAAAGAAAGGACAAAGACAGAATAGATAAAGTACATCCATGTCCGAACTGCTGAATCCAGACACGTATATAGCTATATAGACACGTATATAGAGACAACAGCACGCAGACCGGGAACTTGTCTGAAAAGACATTATGTGTCCATTGTTTTCTTTGAGCAAGTAAGAATCCTCGTCTGTCTTTATGTTTTTATGAAAAGTCGACTTGATTTTCAAAGTGCTCCATGTGCATCACCCAGCATGAAAAAATATACAGAGTCAGTCCAGCTCCAAATGCATCATTCTACATAAGCAACTATTGTACTAGCTGCAAGGAAGCTCATTTCCTGATTGATCTCAGTGATCTGGCTGTATGGTTTTGCAAATCCGACCTCACAATATGTCTGTCTTCTCGGGTATTAGTCATACTATGTACTTGGAAACCCTGCATGACGAACAATTAATCCCTCAGAAACCCATCGATTCAGCTTTCGTATGACATCGTTGGATTACATCTCTAACAGCTCAACAATCAACTTGGTCAATTCTACATACTTAATGCACTGCCAACTATCTTGAACTTTTAAGTTAAATATTTAATTATTGTGACATTTAGGTATGAATGGTAATATCACACATGCAAATGGTAATATCACGGAATGATAAACCTAACTCTTAATAAATGAGGGTCTTACTCATATCACATTTGGTTCTAAGCATGCCTTCTTATCCATGCGTAAAACAACACTCTGAGAAAATTCTGACTTCACACAAAGAGATTTTTAAATGAAAACATCCATGACACAGTTTTTCGTAAAATCAGAGCTTTAAAAGTCGCTTATCCCTTCTGCTTTATCCAAATACTCTGGAAGGCTAATCAATGAAATATTCCAACCTCTTTTTCCTATCATGTGATTTCCATGTATGTAAAACCATGCCTTCTAAGAGTTGCAATTTTAATAACCAGCAGTCTCTTTATAAATAGCATGAAACTTTCTATATAATCATAAATTAAAATTATTTATAAAAAATGCTTAAGCATTTTTAATATTCTTTTTACAAAAACTTTTTTTTTTATTTCAGTATGTATTTAGAATTTCATTGAATTCTGAATTAAATCATATTATTTCTGCTAGAGCTATGTATTTTCATAGTATGTATGAATTCATTTAGATTATAAATAAGAAACATTTTTCCAATTTTTACATATCGTTCACGAAATATCCCGTTTTCAATGAGAATCACCCAGATTGTTCCATTAACTGGTATTGCAGATTAATTTTCCATTGAAGAGGGGAGAAATATAAATCACAATACTGGAAATTTCATTTCCACATATGCGGTTATTTTGATCACAAACTTGCCATTCAAGTGAAAGTGGTTTTCATTGCTAAAATTAATCATTTTCACATCAAACTTTTATTTGTCAAACATGTGGATAAATGTGTAGGTGAATTATGATTACTATTCAATGGAAATGGTGCGCAATGTCTTGTGCTCAGCATTTTAACTTTGTAAAGAATGAACTACATACAGATCTTGAATAATAATTTGTGGTAAACTTTTTCAATTAATTCTGTCATTTTCTATACCTTATCTGAACAATTTCATATAGCAATTTTGAAACGCAGTTAATGTATTATCAATATATTTTCAGTGTGATTTTCGTTTACTCAACAGCCAACATAATCGATTCACTGCCATCTATCTTGAACTTTTTAGCTAAGTATTTGACTATTGTGACATTTAGATACAGTTTTACCTTCAGCATACACTCGAAGATAAATTTCGTTTGAGCTGCAATCAGTTGTAGTTTGAACAGTAGATACGTACGATGAATTCCATTATATTATATTATAGTCCAGAAACATTATATTATGGTATTTTTTAAGGAAAAAGTAACAGGAATATCTTCAAGAAGTATCAATATGTCCTTTGTTTAATTGCTATTTTTACCGTCATTTTCTTCCCAATTTAAAAGCTATGAAATTATATTACATAAAGCTTAGTAAAATAAATTTTCTTTCTCATTTCATTGTCAAACTCTTAAAAATTTATTCCCTTTAAATCATTATCAGCGTCAAAAAGAGCATGTTAAACTATTAACTATAAAAGAAGAGAATAATTACATATCATTATATATATCAGAATCACTTAGTATCGATAACATTTTACTTTTATTTTACTGAATTTTTTTATTATTTTAATTAGTTAGTATAAAGAAAATATTTTATTTTGTGTTTCTATTTGTCATTCTACATGTGTATTCACAGATTTATCTTCTGATACAAATTACTCCCTACATACAATTTTAAAGATCAAACTAATTAATTAGTATTTTTTGCTAATCATTTTACGTACACATCAGGAAAAGATCTCTTATTAGAGCATTCATAAAAGAAATGGCATATTTAGCAAGAAAATTAGAAAACTCTAATATGTGATCTTCTGCTCAAACTATGTAACTGAAATAGAATGTTACTTGTTTTTCTACTAATTAAATTTAAATTACAAGTTGATTTCCGTATCAATTTATTTACCATGCATCAACTAGTAA
The DNA here is from genome assembly GCA_037975125.1 of Latrodectus hesperus. Classification (NCBI taxonomy): domain Eukaryota; kingdom Metazoa; phylum Arthropoda; class Arachnida; order Araneae; family Theridiidae; genus Latrodectus; species Latrodectus hesperus. Next base: position 70,351,195 of record CM075856.1, on the reverse strand, counting down.
ACTTGTATCATCTTGTAAAATAGTAGATAACATTTTAGACAAGCAGTGACTGATGTTTCATTAAGTCTTTATCTCTCATCCAAAAAATATGCTTTAGAATTCAAAATTATATTTATTACACATTTTTTAATAAAAACTATTAATCGCACTTACAATATAAAAATGTTCTCTCAATACTTAACATACACCTAAGGTACAAATCAAATTATTAAACTAGAAACAAGATTCCTTTGCTTTAAATACAGTGATAATATGAGTTGTTCATTGGAGCTAATATATTGAAAAATATCACCTCGTATACATTCTCTGTGTATAGTAATATTATGAAACTTATGACTCATTTTTCCATCTTGTTATTTTGACAAGTTAGTTTTTGAAAATAAATAAATACAAAAAAGTAATAGTATGACTAAAGAAACTGAATAAACTAAAATTTATAAGTGTTTTTTAGAACACTGTAATTGGAACATCTGTATAATTTAAAGGTTGCTGAAAATGAATTGTAAGGTAAATTATGTTATTAAAATGAAATCTGAATATATATATATATATATATATATATATATATATATATATATATATATATATATATATATATATATATATATATATATATAACATATATGTAATCTACAAATTTTTCTTTTCAAAATATATGTAAAGATTTTAGTTAATTACAGATATAAAGCTATAGCTATGAATTTAAATTAATTAATTTTTATTAATCATGCTTAACTATAGAAAAGAAAATATTTGTAAGTTAAAAAACAATAAAAAACTGAACAAAAATGGACATTTAAGATATTCATTCTAATATTTTAAGACATAAAGTTTAAGTATAGTCTAAAACAAATTAGTGCATTAATTGAGAAACAAGCTAATACATGAAAAACATTAAATATTATAAATATACAAGCTAAGCATTTCAGCAAAATATTTTTATATTACAGTATGATGCTGTCTATGATAACTTTATTTTATAAATAATTGTGAATGAAAGTGAAAAAATTTTTCTATTTTCAAAATGTTAAATTCTTCAATTTCTTTTCAGCTTCATTTGAGTAAACAATCCTAATAGTTAAAAATTATTTGTGCTCTCAACTCATTGGCAGAATCATTTAACTACCAAGGATTTCTCAATAATATTATTCATTTATTTTCGTATATCCAAAGGTAATGTTTCTATATTTTTGTTTATCATACCATCATTTAACAAAGTGAGAACTAAAACTACGGTTGTCATAAAAAATGATTAGAAGTAAGGAAAGAAATAACTCAAAAAACATAATGGCTTAAGCAGAGTGAAGAGGCTACAAGCAAAAAAAAAATTCTAAGCAAATAAATATGATGCTGCATTACAGGAATCACTTAAGTTGATTTGCTATAAAATCTCAACGGTAACTAGTTAGTTGTTAATTCTCTATATTTGACAATTTTGAATACTATGTTGTCGCTCGATCTAAATGCCTCTGGATTTATAATTTCTAATGTTGAATTTTACCACTGATAAATTAGCCAAGGTAAAGAAAATTTGATACTAAAAGAAAAGATTTCTGAGTGATATTTTAAATAATAGTAAAATGTTAGAAGTTAGTTTTAATAAATATTTCATTTTTGAACATATTTTTTCAGATAACGATAAATATTCCATTATTTTTAAGCAATTTTGACATTTTACTCTAAACATTACTCCCAGTTATTTTGTGTACAAGGGAAACATTTGTCACACACATAGCAAGTTATTAGATAACATCGCTATGTTTACTTATACTTAATAGGAATATGTAGTACACAATGCTTACCAGTTAATGCATAAATCATTAATTAATGCATTTCCATTTAAGTCATTTTTTTAGGATGTCGACAACAAAAGTCACAATAAAAATACAAACTTTATCTATTTCATTAGTTAATCTATATCTATTTTGTTCACTGAAATCTGATTTTAATTAAAATTTGGAATAAAAGTTCACTCTAAAGCAATTATACGTATTTAAAAACAATTTTTCAATCATTTTGCTTGATCAGAACTTGTTGAAATTACATTCTTTTAAATCAATTTTTTCAGATATAAATTTTGCTTGTTTCCTTTTCTCTAGTAGTAGCAAATACTTTTACAATGATAAATCCGAATTTTATTATATTTTATAATTTGATCTGCTGAACTTTAAAACAGATCTTAAATAACTTTAATTTCTTCAAGACACAACTTAGATTAAGAGCTTAGTTGTCTTGTGATTATGAAAACTAATCATAAAAACTAATCATACTGCCGTAGAATAGATTTTGAGTCAACAATTAGTGTTACTCAACAATAGATTAAGAAAACTTCTCGTTTGTCGAGTAACACCAATTTATTTCATAATATATAAACAATGTATTTAAGAAAATCACAAATGTGTATAATTTAAATATTTAAAATTATCCTTAATTATGTAAAATTATTATTGTTGTTGTTTTTGAATGTTTTAAAACCATTCATACACCCCATACTCACCCATAGACCAAGGATTATGCATTTCATTCCTCAATATTTAAACTGGAATTCAAAATTGTACAATGCAAACATTGTCACTTACACTAGTTTTAAATTTACTAGGCATCTAGAAACTAGTATAAAAATTTTTATTAAGGGAAAAATGGAAAGAAATATTAAAATTAAAAATCGAACTTTTCTGATAGCAATGAATTCATACCAGACCGAAACTTCTGGAAAATAATAAGATCTTTCAGAATTAGAATTTGCCAAAAGATATCTGAAGTTGAATGGCACTTTTTATTTGTCAATTGAAATGTTCAATAATACACTAAAATGTTTCTGATTAAATTATCATAAATATAACACCTAAACGTCTCATATTTTAAGTCATGCTGTTTAATAATATTTAATTTATGCTGTTTAGAAATATAAATAATAATCTTGTACATTCTTCAAATCGAAATCCATAACATTGATTATATTTTTTTGTTACAAAGACATCAAATTAGATAAGTCGGTTTTATATTGCAAACATTAGAGAAAAAATCAATTGTTAAATTATTTGATTTCAGGTATTTTTTAAAATTTATCAGTCAATTTGTAAATCCTTGGACAGTTCTTGAAATCTCATTAGTTTAACTAACAAAAAATTTATAAAATTTGCGAAGTAATATTTTATATACTGAGAATATCTATATCATACGTGTTTTACTTAAATCACCCTTAGCGAAAAAGGGATGTAAGTTATTTTCATATTTATTCCTTCTTACATCCATAATATGAAATACTTGCTTAATCAAGCCAATATTTTCAGGAAAAAATTTTCGACAAATAAGATGGATTATATGATCTTAAAAATCATATTTGGAAAGTATAACAAGGTCCCACTGCTATAATGAGAGTTCGTATCTCTTAAGAAACTTAGATGTCTTTTTTTGCTATTTTGTAGATTAAAATCAAACTTTTGATTAAAAATTGCATTCTAAAATTGTACTTTAAATTTTTTATCCAATTATAGTGTATTAAATTTCAAGTGAAAATAAATGTTTTTATTCATCATTAGTGAAAATTTATCTGTTTTCAAAATTTTATATTTAAGAATTATTTTATTTTATTTAAATTCAAGAACTTTTATATTTTGTTTGATCAAAAAATGTTAAAATTATCTCTCAGAAAAAAGCTTCTGCAAAATTAATGCAAATTGAATTAAGTAAATCATCTATTGAATTTCATTTAGCAGTTTTCTTCACATTTTTAATAATTTAAACAAAAATTTAGTATTAACAATTGACTTAAAATGTTTATCCTTTTTAAATCATAATGTTTTTACAAAAAAATTAAAAATAAAATGTTGCATCGATAAACTTCACTTAATATTCGAAATATTTGTTCGCCCAAAGCTTTGAATAATTCCTATATTTTACTTTAAAGCACAAAAACATATTTTCTTGTTCATAATTTTAATAGCTTTTAATCATTTAAAATTGATATTTTAATATCAGCATTTATGCAAACGTTATCTAAAATAATGAAGAAGCCTCATTGAAAACAATGATTTCTATTATGTAATACTATTGGGCTAAATTACGTATAAATGTCTGTTTCTCCTATAACATTGTTGTTCATATTTTCAAGGGTGAGTTAGTGCATTTTACGTCCTTGTTTGCTTAATTTCCCTTAGACTGAAGTTTATGGGAAATCTGTTTGACCAACGAGGGAAAACAATAAGAACTTGCTAGTTGTTGTATATTTGACCATAATAGTACAGTTGTTGGAATATATCAAAAGGCACCATGTCTATAACCATGACATCATACATTAATCATGGCAGAGCAACATCTTCAAAACAGAACTATGGAAGTAAAACCAAACCTCCAGCGAGAGACCAGTGAATATTAAGGAAAATTGTGATCATCAGAAGAAAGACTACTGCAGCAAGTAATTGTTTAGATGAATTAATATCTACAAAACTAGGTATGTTGGAAGAATATATCGGAATTAAAATATTTGTGCCAAAGCTGCAATTTCAAAATCTTTATGACAGATAAAAATTGGAAATGACAAATACATGATACAAAGACTAAAAAACATGAATTAATCAATAGAAACATGCATTGTTTTCAGATAAACCCAGTTTTCTCCTATTCCTTATTATGGGATGCGTTTATGTAAGACAAAATCTTAAGAAACTTACAAGACAAACTGTCTCCAATCTATAGTGAAACATGGGAGGAGGGTCTGTAATGTTTTCCAGCTTAATCTTCTGATTTGGACAAGACTTCACATTTCACAGATAGGTCACTAGCACTGACTATGTCACTCTTTTGGCCGAACAATTGCAATCATCGTATAATATTCTCATCTAAAAATTGCGCATATCAAGATAATAATTCTTCAATTCACTGTAACGAACTGTTCAATTACAGTTTAAAAAAAAGAATATTTTGTAGCACACCTTCTATTAACTGTTCAATGACGAGTATTAAAATATCATTGAGCTTCTATAGTCTGTTTTGGAAGAAAAAGAGAGAGATCCCGTTATCTTTTCCTTGCATCTTTCGGAAGTTAGAGAAATTTTCACAATGAAAAATGGTACAACAACAAACTTATCACCATACTTAACTTGTATGCTTCATTTCCATGCGGATTCAAGTAAGTTAACTGCCGTAGATACACTATACTATATTAAGAGCAAAATTCTTCGTTTTGTATGTGTTTTTCATCATTTTTAACAACAACTGTATATTGATATAGCAATAAAATGAAAAAATAGTTATTATTGTCAATTCATACTAATTATCTACATTAAATATGGAATTTTTTATAAAAAATTATGAAATAAGATTTCATGTGACCTGCACCCTTTTTACAAAAACTCAACAGAATGCTCAACAGAAAAACTCAACATATTTCCATTGTACTATTTTTTTTTATCTGGGATTACTGTAACTGTAATAAACTGTGCATATACAAAACAAATATATCTTTAATCAAATGTATGTACTAATAATTATTGCTTTGCATTTTCATACGCTCAATTGACAATAACGATCGCTTCGTAGATAATTTAATGAGAACATTTGTAAATGAAAAAAATTACAACTTTGATTTATTTGTTATTTTAAGATAAATTTATTGATTGATTTAATAGAACAAAGTCTAAAACGAGACAAACTGCACAAAGTTTGAAGTTAATTACACACTAATTCCTTAACAGCCGATTTATATGGCAATAAAAAGTAAACGTAAAAGCATATATAATTAAAATAATAAAAACAATGTGAGAAATATGTAGATTATAAAAGAAAGTATAAATATTGTAGAATTAATAATAAATCAAATTATTATTAAAATTAAGATGAAAGCCAAACACTAATTACATATAAAAATTCAAAGAGCTTGAGATGGGGAGGTTCACCAATTAAATCTTGCAACGATAAAATGCTACTCTTAAAAAAGTGCGCTGAAAATTAAAAACTGGATAGGGGTGAAAAATTAGATAAATTGAAAAAATTCATCACATGCCAGGCATCAGGAAGACGTATCGGATGAAAAAAATACTTGTGGGTAAAACATGTGTATTCAATGCAAAAATGAGTCAACCAAACATAAAGTCAATCGCACTGGTAAAACTTGAAATGAAGTGATGATAGGTGAAACAATAAAAAGTTTATTTGTGACAATGGACCACAAATCATAATGCGAGCAAACTTTTAATATCTGTATATGGGACAGAACATGAAGTATCAATATGAAACTCTTACAGTTGCATCCATAAGCTCGCAACCTAAAATGACTACATGATCCGGACCCCAGTCAAAGATACATTAAAATCTCTGCTAATCGGAAAAATTAAATATCTTAACAAAATCAGTCATTATTGAGTGACAGTCAACATAAAATTTTCCAATTACGCCACGATACTTTTGCTATTAATGTAAATACATAAATTGTGCTCTGATTTACATCTTATGTGCTGCAAAGTCATCTTGATTGTCATTGACTCTGCAGTATGTAATTTAAATTACCTGAAAAATTCAGTAGTAGTCATATTTTATTCTCAAGTTCTTAATGCAATAAAATTTCTTTAAATATAAATATTGTAATTTTATGCTCCGTTTATAAATATACTTGATTATTATTTTGATATTAATCATTAAGCTTTTTCAAGTGATAAATAATGAACAACTCACGAATAAATATGTCATATTTTATAATATAACTTACACAATTAGACATAATTTAGAACCGTGGGTAAATGATGAAGCTAACACGTGAATTAGGGTCTTGTTTTTCGAATTATTTTTCAGTTATAATAAAGGGACGTTAACATGTAGTTGATTACTTATAGATAAACATTATTATAAGTAGATTAACTTAGTATTAAGAACAAACTAGCTAAAATCAAGACATTTTAGTTCAACAGCTCATGGATTAGATTTCCAAATTGGGTTTGGATGCTTATAGTGGCTTGGAATCCCCTTTAAGTGATAGGTTCCGGTCTAATTATCCCTCATATACAAAAGTGATTATTGAGTGACAAACAAAAAATCAAACATCAATTTATAAAAATGTGTATCGAAATAAAAGCAATCTAGTTATTTTGTTTTCTTAAAAATACATTTTATATTTTTACATATTTCATCTGTTTTGATAAAACAAATATTTGATTCCGAAATCCTAACATATTAGTATTTATTCAACAAAAATTCCTCACTAATACAATTTTTATAACAGAAAACAAAAATTTAATAATTGTTAAGAGGTTTGAATTTATACTCTCTAATGAAATATTTCAACTTTTCAATCGATAGAAAATATATATCGTTTCTGTAGTTACCAATTACGAATTTAATTGTTATTTCGATTTTCACTTAAAAGTTAATTGCATCGTTAATCGAAAATTTAAGAGCCATTTATGATTTAGATAAGAAAGAATGTCATAATAATTTTGATTTTCAGAAGATGTCAAAGTTAAACATTTTTAAATTAAGACATCAATTGCTAGGCTTTTCATTACAAAACTTAATCACTTTTATAATGAAAAACGCATCCAAATTTAATACTTGAAATATATGCATCAGAACAAAGTAAAATGAACTTTATGATATGCTTAGGACATGAAACATTAAACGTATTACTTTAATTAAAGAAACATGAAGTAGAAAAAAGAAAGAATATAATTGAAGAACAACCACAGACACTTTTGATACAAAAAAACATATTTAATATACTATACAATGAACAAAACAATTTATTCTTGTAATTAATCTCCTAAGAATAGCTATCAGAAAATGAATAATTCAGCTCAGTTCAGAAATATTGAAATCTCCCACAACAGTTTAAATTTTCTTGTTTAAAAAAAACGCAATGAGGAAATTTATTTTCAATAATAGGTGCAGAAATAAAGCTTTTTATAATGAAGTAAACAAAATATAGAAATCCGTCATTAATTATGCAAAACATTTCCTGCTGATATGCTTTCACCCTGTATAAATCAGTAACGAAAATTAATACTTTCACTTATGAAAAGGAAGACCTCTTACGGTGCCCGAGTCCTTTGATTTTTCCGATCTCTGTAATTTCATTAGCTACCGCTGCGAACCCCGATACTCTGGTTTCCAGAGTAAAGCATTGTTAATAAATATGATACAGCAAAAGAATTGTAAGCATTGTGGAGCTTAAGCCTCTGGTACTAATGCAAAATTAATTTTGCTTCAACCCTATGCCGAATAATTTAGCCCTTCCGCTCGAGTGTGTGGAAAATATTATTTAGAAATAACCGTGGAAAAAGATTCTCAAGCATGTGGTTTTCTAATAAGTTTTCACTGCATGACTTCGGGGTTAATTGTTAGCTGTGGTCTCGTAACCTTTAAACTCGATTGATGACGCTTGTTGGAAACTCGAGCTACAATTGGGTGAAAAAATACTTAGAAAAGTATCAGAAATATTTCACTTCCGCAAATAAAGAATCTTTTTTTATTATTATTATTTAAAGGAAAAACAACTTATCGGTTTTATGTTCATGCTATATTTTCATTTAAAAAACTTCATATGAATTTTAATGATAATGTATTTTTTAATAAAAGACTTTTAGACTTATATAAAGTCCCAAAATATAACAAACTTATATCATAGTATATGAGTGTTTTTATACATATCAACTTCAGATCACACAAAATAATTGAAGCTACATTATGAAGAGTGGAATGGTAAATCTTTTATATGTACTCTAAAATTTTCAGGTTTTGTTATTGTTTTCGACAGAATTTTCCTGGAATAAATATAGTGTTCTAGTCACATTAAACGAAATTTGAAACCTGACAGTATTTATACAGTTAGATTTCCATGCATTGTTTGAATTATTTATCATACTTATTTTTTTAATTATTCTCTATTTTTAATTCTGAAATATTGCACAGTAATTTTTTTAAAAAAAAGTTGTTTTGCTCAAATATTTTCAAAATTTTCAACTCTCATATCCAAAACATTATTCTACTTCTGTAACGTTTTATACCTAATGTATTTTTATCAAAATCTATTTCAAGATATGATGTAATTAAAATTTTTGAGTAAAAATTTCAATTACATTTTCTTCTAGATTTTCTAGTAAGTTTTCTTCTAAATCTTTTAGAGAAATTGTAAATTTATTATATAAAATAAAAAATTAATGTAATGCAACACTTAAATAATTAAATTTTTATGAAGCTTATCAAACAGAGTACTGAATTTCAAACCTTAACATTTTTTTTCTTATTTCTTTATTTTCACGTTTCCATTTTGCATGTTCACTTTTGTGATGATGTCATTATGAAAATACTATCAGGTTGTTCAATATAGAAACACACACACAGATATATATATATATATATATATATATATATATTTAAATTTCTTAATATAGAATTAATGTTTAAATAATCTGATTAAAATAATCTTGCATTTTGTGTCACTTTTTATCTAAGAATAAAATAAGGTTTCATGTTTTTCCTAAATTTGACTATAAAATAAAAATAGTCAATGCCAGAAAATTTTATAAAAATGGGAAAAATAATGTATGAAAATAAAGAAACGTTTCTCAAACTTTCCAATGAAAAAGAGATTCTTTATCAGATCAATTATTTATTCATGCTTCAATATATTCCTTATTGGAAAAACATCTATAAATTTATATTTTACGAATACAATAATCCTTGTTAATTAAAACATTAATAATTAAAAATAATTAAATATTATTATTAAATTATTAATTAAAAATTTAATTTATTTTGTTTTATATCAATCACCATAATACGTGCCAAATACTAATGAAATTCAATTGTAAGATCTCTGAAATTTCATTTCAGCGAAAATATAGGAAATTAATATGATACGATAAATGAAAACAACAATACAGAATTCTATAAATTTTTAAAAATCAGTGACATAATTACCAACATATTTTCCAATGCAATTATTTTTATTTTAACACTCTTCATGTTTCATTTTTTTCATTCTATTAAAAGAAACATGCAGATTAATTTTACTAAAGCAAATTTAATTTTAATCTAATTAAATTAGTCTTTTTTTAATTATAACAATATTTTGTACCGATATAAATCTGTTACATAATAGATATAAAAAATACAGCGTAAGAAGCGTTTGCACAATTTTTTTAAATACATATCTAAAAATTAAATAAAATAAAAATATCTCTAACTGTTTTATATTACATAAAAATTTTATGTGATGCTTTGTTAATATTTACATAATTAATATTTAATATTCATTTTTATATAAAAAAATAAATTACAATTTTTAATCTTGCGAAAACAGATTTAATATATATTTAACGATATAATCACTGTAACTCAAATTTGTGTCACTAAATAAAGTTATCATAATTTATCATAAATTTGTAAAGTTTTTTATAATAACAATAAGTAACAACTTATTAAATAATACTTAATATCATATACTAGATAAAAAAGAGTATTTAATAAAAACTAAATAGGGTATAAATTAAATAGGGTATAATTATCTAAATAGAGAGAGAGAAAGAGAGAGATAGAGAAATATACCTGAATAAAAATTGTTTTTGCTAAGTACCTAAACATCAAATTGGAAAATATTTTTAAATTTGAAGTAACTTGGATTATTGATAATAATAGACCAGTTTTTTAGACTTTTTATCAAATAATAATATTTATTGTAATAATTCCATTGATTTTAAAGACATTTTATTCAGCATACCAACAGATAAATTAAACTATGTATTGTATTTCTATTTTCAAGATTATAAGAATTTATTGAATGTTGATTTTGAATTCTGAAATATAACTTGGTTAAATTATGTATTTATAACAATTATATATAATGGAGAAAATATTTTTATTCGAAATTGTGGTATTCCACAAGCCTCCAATTTTTTTATTTTCCTTAAATTTATTTTTACATTACTTTGAAAGGAGTTTTATTCATCAGTATCATTTAGGTTTTCGGTATATTGATGGCTTTATTATTTTCAATGATTCAAATTTTGGAAAAAAATCTAAATTAATTTATCCTAATGAATTTCCACTAGTTAATATCAATATTTTTGATAATATTGTTAAATTTCCAGATTTACTTATCAATATTGAAAACTCGATTTCTTAAACTGATATTTTCAATAAAACTAATCAATTTAATTTTAAATTAACAAATAAATAAGTTCAAATTCCAATATTTCTTTAAAATTTGCAGGAATATTATATTTAATGAATTGAATTGCAGCTACAGTATTTGCAATAACTTTAAATTTCTAAAAATCAAATAAAAAGTTTCTTTAATCATCTTAAAAACAACAATATTTTTGTCAATTTTATCTTAAAATATGTAGAAAGCTGGGAACCACTTTTAAAATTGAAGTAATATGTTCTTTTTACAACTACAGTCTGGCCACCCAACCATTGAAGTTCTTACGAGAATCCCAAAAATGCCTGCTTTCACTTTAAACCACTTTAAATGTCTTTAATGTGTCTTTAATGTGTGTGTCTTTAATGTGTGTTAAATGTCTTTAATGTGTGTGTGTGTGTGTGTGTGTGTGTGTGTGTGTGTGTGTGTGTGTGTGTGTGTGTGTGTGTGTGTGTGTGTGTGTGTGTGTGTGTGTGTGTGTGTGTGTGTGTGTGTGTGTGTGTGTGTGTGTGTGTGTGTGTGTGTGTGTGTGTGTGTGTGTGTGTGTGTGTGTGTGTGTGTGTGTGTGTGTGTGTGTGTGTGTAAATGATAGATGTTCCATATGAGTTGTGTATGATCCAGTCTTCCATTGTTTTCATTGTATACATCTTCATCTAAATTCAGCAGCTATTGGACACCATGGTAAAGCTATATATTAAAAAAAAAAGAATTTTATACAAGTATAACAACTCTAAGATCATTAGCCAGTCACAATAATTTATCTATTTCAAGTTGCTATGGCAGCTACCTGAGTTTCATTGAACCCTTTGGAAAAATTAACTATTGATAAGATACAAAGCAGCGGTAAGCTACTATATGTTTGTTCCGGGATTTTAATAAGCAGTTTTCAATTGATCCGCATAGAATACGGGTATTCATGCTTTTCGTATCCTTCTTGTACGTTGCTTCATTACTATGAAGGATCCATACTCACAAATCTTTAAAGCAAGCAGGTAAACATTTTAAAATTTGGTTAGCCTCCAATTTGATACTTTTTTTGATAGCTGAAATGAGTCCATATTCATAAGTTTAATCTTAACTGAAATAAATATTTGTCAATTTCTTTTCGTGAAACCTTTGTTATCAAATGCACGTAGTCAGCATCTGTAATAAAGACAACATAATTGCCGATGATGAAAGTTCATACATAGTGACATCTATTCAACATAATTTGATGATACGTTTTTTTCCTAAAATTTTCTTGTTTTGACTCTAAGAAGTCTAAAATCCGATATGAATTATAACTAGCAGATATCAAGAATAGTGCATGTTAGAAATGAAATGAAAGAAAGTAATTTTAGCAAATTTAAAAAGAACTTAAATTTTCTTCAGTTGATAAGGAGAGACTCTATTTCAAAATATATTACAATGCTAAACAAAATATATATCTGGTCTTTTCCCAATTTTATTTTAATTAAATAGTTCTAAAAGTTAATTCTGAATAGTTGAATAGTTCGAAATGTTAGAACTAGTTCATAAAGTTAATTCGAAAGTTTTAATATAATGTCAATAGCTATTTATCCAGGAAATAAATTTCTTCAAAAATGTATTCGATAACTCTCTTATGAACGCATACATTTGAATATGGAAAAAATTAAATTAAGCCATCTTGGATTTAGTAAGAGAGAGTCAGTACTAAAATTGGTTAGCGAAGCACATCATGAGACAGGGAAAATATTTCCATGATTACATATTTTTACATGTGATCAAATTACTTTCTTTTCTCTTAATTGTATGTACTTTTCTTATTACAAATCAAAAAAGAATGTTGAAATTAATATGGCCTTAACAAAACAAATGGAAATACAAATAACAATGGTAAAAACTTTTAAATATTCGTACTTTAGGCTGAATTCTAACAATCATAATCAGGATGAATTACAATATTTCCTGCTGAAAATTTGAAATTGGTATTTTATTATTAAAGATTATCAGTAGCTGCGTTAAAATTTTTGAGAATCATTTCTTTCTATTCATTCGTATGTAAAACTAAACTCTAAGCTTTCAGAGAAATTTGGCATATTCTCTTTTTTTATTGTGTTTAAGAACTCATAAAAAATAGTGCCTTGTAATTTTCTTCCTGTACATCACAATACATTTCTTAGAAAACTTTCAAATACACTCATTAAATTAATTTTTATTTAATGAAAAGCATTCTTATTAAAAATAAGACTTTAACAATACTATTTATTAACTAGAAATTAAAATTCCGTATTTCAAAGACCAATTAAGGATTACCTGTATTTCTAAACATATAATCTAGAAGTATATTTTTAATTTTATTAATTAATAAAAAAATTAGTTTCACTTCATTGATATAATTATGTCAAAATAGTATCTGTGGTTATTTCAAAAAAACAATTGCTATTTAAAAAATAAAAAAACTGCTAGTATTTTTCGAGCATAGTGCAAATTTATTTTAGGAAAAAACTTTGAATTTAAATAATATTTTTCTTAATATTTTTTTATTTATTACATGTACTTCAAAAAATCATTTAAAATTTCAAAAGACTTGCTATTGTTTCTCATGAAAATTACAATATTTTATTTGAGAATCATTGAAATGTATGCTCTAATTTTTTGACTTTTTAAATTGGTTTTTGAAATTAACATAGTTAAATTTGCTTTACAAATATTTTCAGCCGTATTTTTATTCATTTTTACTGAATTCCACATTAAACAAGTCCTTTTCTCATTCTCAAAACGCATTTGATATTTAAAAGAAGTAAAACAAATGAAATTCTACGCAATTTTATAAATTTTTATTTAACTTTTATAAAAAATAAGAAAACCGTAAATTTTTATAAAAACCTAGATGAAAAAATTAGTTTATTCTATTAATTAACTGACGCTTTGTTTTTCTCTAAATACCAAATTAAATATTTTTAATGATACATAGTTAAAAAGAAAATCTTAAATATTATTTTTAAAAGACATTTTGTGTAATAAGTAATTTCACTTTACACATTCTAATTTCTAAATTGTAATATAATTAAAATAACATTATTTGATGGAGGAAATACTCTAAAATACTTATTGAACACAAAAACAACATATTAATCTGATTACGGTATAGTTAAAAATCCCAGTAACACACATCGTATATCATCTCGCTTTTAATGGGTCTTTTGAAAGTATCGATCCATCAGCAAAAATTTCTTATTAAAGGTAATGGATATAATATCATTTTCGAAATTCAAAATTAATATGAAAATTATTATGAAAAATTGAAATCAAAATTGTATCAAATATTTCATTTATATTGCAGACAACCAAAGACTCCAAACCAAAGAATGAATAGCATTTTAAAATACAAAAATATTAGAAAAAATTATTCTCGAGAAAAGAAATTTTACAGATTCCAGTGTCTCAAATAGCATTATAAATATTTGTTTTCTTGATAAAATGTTAAAGCATTTAAGTTCATTAGCAGTAACTGTAAAGTACTAAAATTATATAAAAAAATTTTTACAATTTCGAAGCGTCAAAATTACATCTTGATGTATTATAATTTATCCTTCGAAAAAATTAAAAGTAAATTCTTAATTTTACTCTTTATAATACTTGTTCTTTTTTTAAGAAATCAAATTTACTCATTACAAAATCATATGATATAAATTTTAATTCAGAGTCCAAAGCTAATGTTACACAGAAATCTAACAAATATTGAAATAAAATATACCCATAGAAACAATAACATTTATTTTTATATTTCATAACAACAAATGGATCAATTATATTTCCTAGTAGTTAATTTTAATATACACAATGCCGATGTACTGCAAATATTAAAATTGCAGTTTTAAGAAAAATGTGTTGGAATCAGATGAAAATTTACACGTATGCTAGTAAAATTAAAAAAAATATTTCAAGTCGAAAAAGTCCTTATAATATAAGAAATTAGAAAGAAAATTATTGCATTAAAATTTTATCATACCATCTTTAATGTGATTACAAAATGCAATGTATAAGAACGAATAGTCTTTTAAAGTTATGATCATTTATGATCATACATTTTTCAGACTTGTAGTTTATTTCAACAAATATGGAAATTTTAATTCATACATATATAGTTATGGTAATGAACTTGAAGTTATCCAATAATTTGTTCTAATGAAAATAAAAATCGTCAATTAGAGTACAAGTTTGCGCAAAAATATGCATATAAATTTGGTCTAATTAGACAAATAGTTTCAAAAGTTTTGATCTTAGACAAAAAGGTTAACTAAAATTAAATTTCTTATAGTACTAATAAAATATATATGATAAGTTTGACTATATATTTAAAAATGCTTCCATGTGATGTAGATCACTTAAAATAATTCAATAAAATTATTTAAGGCAACAATGCGATATTATTGTAAGCAGTAACCTAATATATTAACTTTTACACTAGAAATTTCATTATTTCACTTAAAATAAACTTTCTTAATTGTAAAAGTTTGTAACTAATAATGCAAATTTGGCTGACATTTTTGCGCTGTAAAAAATTTACAGTACAAAACTATTAACTGTATCCTTTACAGAAATTTGTACTTTTTTAAAATGCTTTCCTATTTTCAAGTGAAATGAGACCTTCTGATAAATTTTTTATGTACTTTTCTTCATGATAGATCTGGTACACTAATCTGAACGATGGAATGTTTATTGGATTTTTATTGTTTATTCTTTGCAAAACTATTTCAGAGAGGATTGTCTTATTATACTTTTAATTCTAAGTCAGAAGGAAAGCAAGATTACTTCGAGTTATCACAAACATAAGTATCACTCATATAATTTATCACATCAACAGGATTAATCTTTAAAGATAATTCGGCTTAATTTTTCTTATTATGAATGCTTTATGAATGTTAGATTCAAGTAGGAGGGGGATATTTACCACTTATCATAATTGATACCTTGCTTAAATATAAATGCTGTCATAAATCTCAAAAACTTTCCTAATTTTAAAATTTCATCTGATAAAATATATTGCTGGCCACTCAGAATGCTTCACCAATAAAGACAAGAAATATCACAGCAAAATTTATTTGGTAGGTAGCGCCGTTATACAAAGAGTAAATGAATGATATTAGATTCTCTTGTGAAGTACAGATGACAAAATCACTTGTATTTTGGCTATTCTTGACTATAACTAGCATTTCTTTCATACGCCTTGGCATAAAATCAGAGACTTTGGCTGTATCCTTAGAGTAAAGTAATCCATGCGGATTCCACATATTTCCAAAGTTGATCTAGTGTAGCAACAGGTAGTTTATCTCGAGCCAGTTGTCATGCAAGCATGGACAACACGTTTTTGATTGATGATAGATCAAGAGAACAAACAGGCTAAGGAAAAGATTTTGATATATAAGGAAGCCTTGAACATTACATTCGACTTGTGCTAATGCCTATTGTAATAAGAGGGCAAGCGCTGAAGGTATAGGTGTACTGTAAACTCCAACACTTCATCGATATATCACTTGTTGTTCAGTGTTCTGACAATATGTACTGGAGAGATATGTGAAGAAAATTCAATAGCATCTCAAAACATGGTATCAATACAAGAACCAATGTGGTGATGCATAATGCAATAATTTAGCACATCTCACCTTGGTGTCTCCAGACTCGAATTCGACCATCATATGTTGAAGGTAGAAACGGGATTTATCAGTAATGATAATGTTATTAATTCCGTTGTTCATTGGAACATTGGTAGAGCAAAAGCTTATGGTTTTATGTCAATGATACTCTTGATTCAGAACCACAAGACGTCAGTTGCAATTTAAGCGATGCCATTGCCACATTGTGGACATTGCACTCAATTGTAAACGACGTCAAATAGTTTGAGCGAACAAATGATAAGTGAGAGACTTAATCTGTTGTTTTGTGGTTCATGCTATGATATGATAGATCCTCCATTACCAATACTTGTCATTACAAGCAGTGATGCAACGTGGAGTGTGCAATTAGCGTCGTCGGTTCGCTGTTCTCTCTTGCATCCAATGATTGATACTTCATATCATAGTACTTTGTTTTCCTCTAACACGGTCACTGATTTTTCTGAAGAATATTCTACAATCCTTAAATAATCCAAACTCAGAAATTTGCACAATTTTTTTCATTTTTTACAAACAAAATCATTTCGATTATAATTCAAGTTAAATCTCCATTGAAACTACAAATTATATACCAAGTTATATATTAATTTACAAAACAGAAGACCAAAGTTATATAAGTTTAAATTTTTTAATATTTTCTTATCGTTCTTTTTAGTGAAGGCATTGCTAAAACATTGAGATTAACTTTCATCTTCTACCTTTTTTACAGTTCAAAGTATTTCAAATTTTATTAAATTCAAAGCAAACTATACTTACCATACAAAAATTTCTTCTAAATATCAAAATCTAGTCTATAAAGAAAAATTCAAATCTTGCCTTCGGTTCAACAGTTCGTGGGTTTAAATCCTACCTTGGGCATGGATATTTTCAGTGGTTCGGAATCCACTTTAAGCCGTAAGTCCCGGTCTAATTAGCCCTCGTGTACAAAAAATGACCGTTGAGCAACAAACAAACCAAACCAAACCAAAGCGAGAAAATTCAACTTTAAAAAAGTCGGTCTTAGAAAAAACTTTCTTTAGTTACAGAAGATTACGTTAGATGCCAGCACTATATTCTTTTTGAAGAAAAAGATTTGAGAATGTAAATATTCGTATTATTTATTATATAATTTAAATAATTACATTTTTGATGGATTTTTTTTTATTAATCAGATAAACTATTTTATTATTTAAACTTAAAAATACACAGATACTTTTACTTATGAAGTATACTTAAAAGTCTAAAAAACATATATTAATGATAAATATTTTTTTTGTAAGCAAACGTATAATTCTTGCTTTCAGATTTCATTTTCATTTCTTTGCCCATTTCTCGTTCTAGAAATAAACCAATAAAAATTATGCTTAGTTATAACAATTTTTAAACATAAAAAATTTTCTTTTAAATTTCCCTTTTACATATTTTGCAAGTTCCTTTTTATTATTTGAATTATTGAGAAAGATATCACTTTGGGCGAATATAAATGTAATGAAAATGAGAGAAAAATGAAAATTTTTGTCTTACGCTAAGCACTAAAGAATCAACTATTCTAATTCTACGGGAACACCAATCACTATCACCTTGTCTGAAATCATCACCGCAAAATTGCCTTCCTTCTTGTCTGAAATTATCACCACAAAATATTCTTTCCCCTTGTCTGAAATTATCACCACAAAATAGTCTTCCCCCTTGTCTGAAACTATCACCACAAAATAGCTTTCACCCTTGTCTGAAATGAGACGAAGAAACATAGGAAGTCTAAAGAAAAAAAAAAAGGTAAGAATACAAAATTCTCAAATGTTCACGCAAACGATGCCAAATCTTTCAATCTCTTAGAAAACAAAACTTCCTTTTCTTCGTATGAGGATATCAGCAGAATGCAACAGTAAGCTGTCGTCATCAAAGATCATAGAGCTTGTTTATTATTGATGTTGAAAAATTTCCAAAAGAACCATCCAGATGGTTATAGACAAATCAAAAAATATTTTGTGAGACAGGTTCAGTCTCTGTAAGGATGTCTGTTTGAATTTGTTTTACAAGTACAAACTCTCTAGTGGTCTCGATAAAGAGGTTGAAATTGACGTGTAGCTTTTATGCTGAAAGCAAAAATTCAAGAGCATTTTTGTTCTTTGAAAATGAACGCAACGAAGTGTTGTCTTTAGATAGTTCTGAAGCTAAAAGCACTCATAACCAAAGAAACCATGATGAACAAATAAAACAACTGTGGTAATGAAGTTTGATATATAGAATAGGCAAACTGGGAAATCATCTTCGAAAAAAGAGATGACGCAATTTTTGCTGCTAATAATTCAGCAAAAAATTATACCAGATTTAATAGTTATGAGTGACGAATGATCTGCTTATAAAAGATCAGCCAGATTATGATTATCAGACTGTCAATCACCAAGAATATTTTGTGAACCTTTCAAATGGCGCTAACACTGGAACAGATGAATGTTATACCACGAATTGAATAAACATGAAGTACTTTGAAGTTGAAAATTCTTCGCAACAAATCAAGTAAGACTTCAGAAACCTAACTAGGATGTTTTGCTGAAGTATAATAGGGATCATATAACAAAAGGGAAGACAACTTCCTAGCTATGTTGCGTGACATTCAAGAAGTATTTATCGAAATCCTTGATAAAATAAAGTAATTGATTATTTTTAACATTTTATAGTTAATAAATTTGGTATTTTATGTTATTTACATTTTAAGCTATTTACTTATCAAAATATATTATTTATCTTATAAATTATATTTAAAATAATTAGATAAAATATTATAAATATTTTTCTGTAGAACGCTTAGTGGCGCTACCTATCGACACCTAGACTAATTACTCAGTTAAATAAATTAAATCGCATATTGGGAAAACACTAAACTATATTCAGAAAGAACTTAGTTTGAAGTTTCCAATAGAGCTGTGTTGAATGCACACAGATTTATTTATTGTTAATATAAAGAGTTAACAACAATCGAATGAGGAATATTGTGATTCTTAAAGAAACATTATCATTTTAAGTTTTTCTTTAAATTCTTGATAAAAAAGTGAGTTTAAAATGCCTCTATGTGTAATCATTTTTCTAATAAATTTAAATTTTTTAAAACGTTTGTTCTATTTTTGGTTTTTTCTAACTGAGCAAAAATTTGGTTTCAGTCTGGAGATATTTGGGACAACTTTCCTTGTCCACGGTATTTTATACACGTGCCAAGAAACAATATAAAATACTAAAAGAGTATAATGTCAGTTTTAAATAAAATGTATATTTATACATCATGAACTACTTTCAGAAAATACTATGAATAAATAATATGATAATAATCTTTTCACAAAAACTATCCCCTGGCAGGTAGTAAAAAAGTATGCATGTAACTTTTATAAAGCCAAATAAGAGTCAATAATATTTAACAATATTTCATCCACTTCTAACAACTTCTTTTAACTTTATAACAGTTAACTTCTGCAAATTTTATGTTATTTTAAATTTTTCACATTTTAATTTAATTCCAGAAAATATTATAAAATTAAATAACACGTAAAAAAATAAGCTATAAGCTTCGGTTAAAAAGCTGAAAACGAAAAAATGTAAAACTACATTCTTGAGCTTAAGCGAGTTATATTTATGATGATTTATTTCATTAAGCTTTATATTTTATTAAATCAGTGAAAAATATGTTTAAAAAAGGAAAAATAAATTTGCATGCGTAATTTAAATATGATTTAGATGGATTATAATTTCATCACTAACAATCGACGCATCTGTTCGTAAGTACATGCATAAAGGTACGAAAATATTTTAGAGATTTTAAATTTTAAAATATAATTGTACAATAAATCAGCGTAGTTTCTGAGTGAATAATTTTAAATTTCAAAATTGCATTATGAATTTATAAAATTGTAAATCAAATCAATGACAGACATTCACTTATCATCTATCAAAAGATTGTATTGCAGAAAATGCTCGAGCAACAATTTGTCTTACAGATTATTGAATAGATGGCAGCACTACCTATTCGGGAAACATGAGCTTGTGTAAGTATTAAATTATGAAGTATTTTAGAATTTTTAAATGACCATACTCCTTATGTAAGACATATTATGAGTATTTAAAAAATTATTATAATTCCTATTAAAAGAATTTGTTTCCTATGCAGAAAAACATCAATTAAATAATTTAAGTTGTAATTTTTTTTAACTATTTTAAAGCACTATTTTCAATTTTAAAGTACAATAATGTTTTCTGATTGCTTATATTCCTATATAAATTAGTTTCTGAAGTCTTAAGCTGTGAACTCACACACAGAACAGAATATAATCATTCTCCTAGGTACAGATAAACTTTATAGTAAAAATTTACTTACTCACACACGTACCTTACTTTTGATGGAAAACTTAGAGTATTTCCTCAAAAATTTAATTTAGCTATCATGTTTTGTAATAAACAAGAAATCTAAAGGTTTTATCCCACTCTGATTCATATTCGAAAATACAATTTATAAAAAAATGATAAAGTTTTGAGATTAATTATAACTTATTCCCTAAATTAAATGTCCAACAGTTGTTAATTGTTGAAAGCCATCAAATAAATTTTTAAGTTAACTATTTTATTCTTTAATTTATTTTAAGTTTCCTTACTGGAAAAAACAGTAATGCACTAAAAAAATATTGAAATTTGATGCTTAAAATGAAAGTCTTTGATTTACATATTTTCCCTGCATTTGTTTATTTTATTGAAATCAGAATGGGAGTTTATATATTTTTGTCATAAGCAGATCATAAAAAGAGATAAAATTTAAAGCTTATAATATCTGCAAAATATTATGATATATTTAAAAATTACCAATAATGATTAATTTCATGTTGAATCGCATTATTCGACAAATACAAGGAGAGACTATTTTACTTTATTAAAATATTAATAATGAAATAAGACTTCTGAGGCAGATATTAAACCATTATTGGTATGTAAAATTTAAATGAAATTTAAAAAATTTAATTGTTTGCTTGTACTGAAAATTAAATTTAGCTTAATTCAATCAAAATAAGTTTTCTACAATAAAATTTAATAGTCATAAATCCAAAGGTTATTTGTAGATTTTCAAAACTCTTATTTGCGTAATTAACTTGTTACCAATATTGCATAACTTATCAAATTATGTCTTATCCTTGTGGAAGACCCTATAAATTGCAGAATTACCTATCTAGATTTCCCTTTATATTTTTACTTTAAGACATTACTTTTTTGTTAATGTTTTTTGAAGATTATAAACTTGATTATTGTGTAAATCGTAGGTTATAATTGAGTTAAGACGTACTTGCAATTATTTTATTTTAACATAGAAACTTTAGTATTAATCACCGCTTTATCCGGGTGAATGATAGAGAACGAAATTAAATGTTTTTACAGGTAATTACAGCAACCTCAGGGAAATCCTTGCATTCTTCCTCACCCAAGGCTTTCAGTGTTCTCATGGCTAGAAATTTAGCTCTTACAGTCCCTTAAGTGACGATACATAGACTATAAATTTTTACTTTAGCATCTTTGCGTGCCTTTCAAACGATGCGTTGAAAGTCTCTGTTTTGGACCTATCAAAATCTATCTAAGCATTTTTTATGTCTACATTAAAAGCACATCTGTATGTTCTAAACATTATTGACAAGTGAGAAAATATCTTGTTGAATAGTCCCTCTATTTACAGAACAAATCTCAGAAGAGACCACTAGTGGTTTTATAGGTCGTGTCGAAAAATACTCTTGAAGGAGTCGAAGTCTTTTCCGGTTTACATAGAGCATGATGAGGAATATTATAAGTGACCTCGTTATTTTCATTGTATTTAATTTCTTTCTTGTGTCTTAGATTTTTGTATTCTTCAATAAATTTTCGGTATAAATTTGCAATTCTTTTATTCTCATCTAATTCATTCATTATAGAATCTAACCTTTTACTTGCATTTTTTTAAAGATCTAACATTTCCCTTGCACCTTGTTTCAGTGGTAACTGCACTATGAATCTACAAGTCTCATCTTGTTTGCCTTCAAAAAATTTTCCTCACACAGTTCTTCTTCTTCACCTTTAATTAAATCGTTTTTAACCCCTGGGTTAGATTCTAATTCAAAAAATCATTTAAATTCTAAGTTTGATTCCTTCAATAGACAACAATTCTTTTGATTATCAGACTGCGGAATAAAACCGGCGATTGAATGTTATAAGTGACTAATATTCAATAATAAACTGTCATCTAATGTGTTTGATCCATCTTTAAAATTTCAAGATATAATTCCCTATAATCGACACGACGATTTCCTCTGATGTGTAAAAATCTGGATCAGCCAATTCCATATAATGCCGAATTCTTATATTTAAAATATCCAATCTAGTAGTAATAACTAAATCCGTAATTCGCAGTGCCATCTCTAAATAACGCAAATATGTTTTATCAGCATTTACCTTCCCCTTACACAGACATCAGAGTTTCCAAAAATGGTTATTTTGTTTGTCCTTAATTTTATTCCCATTGCTTTGCCGCGTTCTATGAAAGTAAACAAATAGAACTGACTGTCTAAATGGCATCTCACGTTCACGCTTCCTCTATTTTTATGTTTGATGTAAATGTAAGCAGTTTTTAGCAAAACATATTTACTGCAGATGTGCGTTACGATTGCTGTCGTCACTTGACTTCCGCTGAGGTCTCCTTCGCTTTAAAAATCTGTAGTTTTCTAACAATCACCATTTTCTTTCTTTGTCACGTGACGGATGCAGGAGTGAATTATGAGCTTTACACTGCAGGTCTTTATTTGGCACTTAAAGTTTGACTTGCATTTACCATAATGAGAATGAAGACAGTTTGGGTATAAATAATTATATTTTATAAAATAATTATATATATATATATATATATATATATATATATATATATATATATATATATATATATATATATATATATATATATATATATATATATATATATATATAATTTGTGAAGGACAATGTCAACCAGCAAAATATCTAATAATTGTTTTTGCTCGTAATCTAAAACTTTCAATACTATCACTTTTTTCTTGACACTATTTATGAAAAAACGTATCTCCCTTGCAGATTCATGATGAATCTTATCGTAATTCAATGTAGAAAAAACATGAAAGTCAACAACAATTCTTTGATTTTTAAAACGTTCTTTAAGAATTTTATATAAAGTTTCAAAACAATCATCTAACGATTTTTATAATTTAGCTTCCAATTTCAATGATTCTCAACGATTATACTATCTCAAGATGCTAGCAAATAATATAACCATTGAGAATCATTTAACTGAGTATTGTTAATTATTAAATTAGTAAATTGAGATTTGAAATTAGCCTATTCAGTATATGTTCTAATGGAAATTGAATTTCTGTCCCACAGTTGTAACTTCATCTTCATTAGAATATGACTTAGAACATTTTTATTACTTTTTGAAAATTAAGTAAAATTACTTTTATTTTCACCGGGCGGTCAATTAAAGCGTCGATATCTATTTCCCCTTCTGGAATTTCCTCAAATTCAGAGGCTTCAAAGTCTACTCCCTTAATTCCTCGAATCTCTCTTGGTATTGTTTTATTTTGTTATGCTTCACTTCATTTGCTCTTGTGTTGGTAGCATTTGTTTCCTTTTTTTCAGTAACAAAGTTCACAATTTTTGTAATACTGCCTTTAACAGCACTTTTGCATCTATTTGATTTTTTTTCAAGTGTTTATTTTTCTAGCTTCGCTTGCACAATTTGAATTCCAGATGCAGTAGAATGAAATGTTCTGTGATGAACATAAATTTCCTTGATTGTCGTGTGAACTGAAGGCTATAAAGGAGTCAAGTTATACTTGCAATTATTAATAGCATAGAAACATTATTACCTATCCCCTGTTTATCCGGAAGACTGATAGAGAAAGAAGTTTTATATTCTGCATTGTCGAAAAGTGCTTAGATTCTATTTGTTTACATATTTGTCTATACCTAGACAGTGGCTCTGTAGTTAACATTTCGAAACGGAACAATTACGAAATACTCATCCACCATGCATCATCAATCGAATTTCTCAGCTCTTTTAATTTATTGTTTTAATATATTAATACTTTATATCGTTATTCAAAGTAAAAGAAAATTATAAAAGCATGTAATTATGAGTTGAAATAATAAAATGAAGTATTACTAATTACACACAATTATATTTACGTATTGAGTTTATAAAATGTCATTACTTTTGTTAGATCATTACTTTTATAGAACAACACAATTATAAATTTTAATTTTTCTCAAAAAATATCTTGAATTACTTCCGAATATGATAGTAATTTTTCTTTATATGAATAAATGTCTATCATTATAAAAATATGTAAAACTAAAGCCGTGTCTTTCGATTTTAAGATTGTTTCCAAAGAATCAAGCATTTTACCGTGACCGCAATTGATAATGATAAAATCTTCACTCTTAATTTCTCTTCTAAAGATATTCATCTCTTTCAGCTATTTAAATATGAGATCTGCGATGGCACTGATAAAATCCCTTGATATTACTAAATTTAAATATATGTAGGAAACGTAAAATAATAGTCATTAAAAAGATATCTCATTTTCTTTCCAAAAATACCTTTATGGAATATGAATTATGTTCACGGTTTCGCTTGAGTTGTCAGGAATTTTGATGAGTCCAATTTATTATGTTAAAATTGTAATTGCTCAAAATCAATTAATCTTCTTTGTAAAAAAAGTACCTTTACTCTCGTGAACAGCCTAACTTACAATCTGAATTCATAAAAATTACTCTTAACCACATTTCTTGTAATTTCATGTTACGATTTGTAAAACTTGCTTTATGAATTATTCATATTGCAATCATTAATAAATTACAACCCAAAATTTTCAATTGAAATAGAGAACAGATGACGGAATTTTCAGTCAGTAATTTATTTATAAATAAATTGATTTGCTGAATAAAGAAGAATAGTCAGTATTGCCCTAATTTTATTCGCAAATTAAAAGTAAAGTTATGAATTGATGCTTTGAATTTCAGTACTGATGTATTCGCAAAATATCCAGGATTATTAATATGTGCTTAGGAATTTATTCTTTTTAACTATTTTAAATTAATGATCATTTTTAATTGTAAAATTGTACAGAAGCAATCACTTAGTTGTCTTTAAATGGGTTATGAAATGTGAGGCACAGAAGAAACTACGGAGAAAATAAAAACAAAATGAATTGTCGAACAATCCAGAGACGATTGTGAAAATAAGAAATTGACTTAATAATTTTATAGAAAAAAGGTAAGGAAGCTTATATATATATATATATATATATATATATATATATATATATATATATATATATATATATATATATATATATATATATATATACATATATATATATATATATAGACAAATCTTTTAAATTTCCTTCCTGAACAAAAGTTTTAAATTGAAAAGCTAACGATTTTGAAAGAAACTTTAAATGCAATGGCTCGAATAATCGAAATTGTTCTAAGAAATAAAAAAAGAAGGAGGCACACTAAAGATAACTCAAAAACGAATATTTTCAATACTAAATTTAAAGAATAAATCTTGCTATTTACAAAAATTATTTTTATGGCTAAAAAAAAGTTTGAATTTCCTTTTTACCCTAAGATTTATTATGTATGCAATTCACTTTAAACTAATTCTAATATGTTAGAAGTCATGGTGATGGATTCGGGAGATTGATAAACTATTTAAACGAATCAAACTAAATTAACTTTAACATACAACGCAATCAATTCATATAGCATAAGCTATTACTGCTGAAACAATTATGATTGTTTTTCCAATGAAAGATTAAAGAGATTGCCTAGATTATCATAAAAGTATCAAAAATAGGCCAATATTTAACAACAACACCGAAAGATTGCCCTTACATACAAACGAAAATAGATCATGCAGCAAAGTGCTTCCATTACAATAAAGCACCAGATGATATAAGCAATATCATCGGTGAATTTGTTTATCAGACTTGCAAAATTCCCTTTATAATCATTTTCAATAAATATTGAAATTCTCACCTATTTTAATTCATTTTAAATCATGCCAGTTTACTCTCAAAAAGCGTAAACACTTCAAAAATCCTTTATCATACTGACTAATATTTCTCTTACCAACTATAGAAAAACTGAAGGAGAAACCTAACAGAAATCTACTAAAATTCCATCTTTATATTATTTGTTATATTTAGAGCAAGTAATTCAAATTCAAATGTAAAACATCTACAGAACATTGTGTTAATATTGTAATGACTCAAATACAGCAAAATAAATGCAAAAAAGAATGTACAATAGTAATAACTTTTACCATTCAAAATACTATGGTTTATCTTTATTGACTTAAAGTCAAGCAGGCCGTTTTATTTGCACAATATTCCGCAAATATAGCTCATTTAATGCTTGGTTTTCTAGGAAATAAAAAAATTACAATCACTTTCAACGGAGGATCCATAACAAGAAAAAACTAAGAAATATACCTCAAATTTTTTACTTTGGAATATCTTCTTTGACTAATTCCTCGATGATAATGGGCAAGTCATAACAAACTCTTTGAATTCACTAACTATTCTTTTTTAATACCAAAACCGAAGCAAATAGTAATTTCGCACTATAAATGTTCAGCACACCTTGCCAAGTAAATTAACTCTTTTTTTTCACAGAAAAAATATAGATCATTATTCTAGAGATACTTTTAAAACACATCTTATATCCAACCAAAAATTCAAACATAATCTTTCGTTAAATTTAACAACAATCTCAATTTCCTGAGTATTCCATTTTTGACATAATTTTATTTTTGCTCCCAAGCCTAAGAATCATCAAAACAAATATAATTCCAAACATACAGAATTTCAGGAAAGTAACTGGTAAAATGCTGAATAGGAACAGCGAAATCCTAAATACATTCTATTTGAAGAAACGAAAACTGCACATGAAGCTTCTCTGCTTGTCCAGTCTGTGAACATCAGAAAAGAAACAATTCTCTTAAACATTCAAAGGCACTTCTTCGAACTTCTCACCAAATTCACCAAAACTTAATGACGTCTTCTTAATGACGAAATAAAAGACTGTAGACAGTGAGGCAAACGATAATTTAAAATTATGGAAGCAATAAACAAAAATATTTACAGTTGCAGTTAATTACCTACTTTTAATATATGCCCAGATATCATCCTTTATGAATGTCTTAATTACATCCACTATGGACGTCCAAATTACATCAATCATGGACGTATAAATTACGTCTATTACAGGTCCAAATGTTAATACTCCAAAACTTTTCCATCGTGGATGTCAATTCGACTTTCATATGTAGTCGACCGAAGACTATATAGTTCACATCTTATCATGGACGTCTTTATGACGTCCAAAATGTATCCATGACGTCTTTTGGACTCCATGGATCTTAAATAGACGTCAAATAGAATAGCTCTATACTTATTTATAAGTCAAAATAATTTACTTTAAAAACCTTAACTTCATAATTAATAATTTTAATTTTCAATAGTAATTAATAAACCTATCCAAAAATGAACAATTTGTTAACAGATAAAAATTTCATCTGACAAGCAACGAAGGACATCATCATCTTGAAAGCCATGAACTGAACTCTAAAAAGTACACTTTAACTAATAATACAAACTTTTTGACAACCAACTTTTATGTAGATTTTAAACCAACGACTTAAATAAAAACATATTGAATTTTGTTTTATAATTGATAACAAATCATATTTTATTGAAGGAAGTAGATCTTCCAGACAGAGCTATGAATATTCAACTAGCGCAAAACTATATGTATGCCTATAATGAAAGCAAATTTACAATTTAGAGCAATGGTAACTCAGTATTACAATAAATAGATAATCCGAATGATTTCTCTCCACTATCTTATAACACAGAGAAATTCTGAAATCAGCACTCAACTGGAAATCAAATATCAAATGCATAAAAACATTCCATGGAGCAAAAGGAAACGAAATTGCTAACATAATAGCAAAAGAAGTAGCTATAAAATAACCTTAAAATTGCTTAAATGTCATGGCCTAAGTCACATCTAAAAACTATCCTTTCCTTGTTAAAATTCCGTGGTTTACTAGCAAGAATTCTGGAACAAGATCAGAATAACAGCTGCAAGCTAGATAAGTTGCAAAGGAGAACTGGTGACGGAAACAATCATCAATATTCATAGAGTGATGTTTCAACACTCAATTAAAAAAATAGATTCAGTTTTTTTATCTCAAGTATTTTCCAAGAACTTCTTTCCGCAGGCAATTATCAGCTGTAATGCTTCCTCTATTTTTGATTCTAATCGACAAAAGCAGATGAAGAAATTCCAATTACAAATTCAATTAGTACAAAATTCCTGCTCATGGTCTTTTGTATCCATTTTGAATTATTTATGCACTAAATTCTCAAGCACCAATCCACCTTTCGTAGTTTTCTTTCAGCATTACAGAATAAGTGAAATAAATATGCGAGAATCTATTCTAACTGTAAGAAATATTTTTTTAAGAAACTTCTTATTAAAAAGAAGAAATCAAAAGTGCATAGTATTTCTGTTTTCAAATCATTAAACATTTAATATCAACGGAATTAAGTCCTTTGGTATGAGCGATAGTAAAATAAGAGTAATTATGCCATTTCCCCCACAACATATTTTTTGAATCACGAAAAGGCTATCCAGTTCCACCAGGAAACTAAAAATACCGATTTACATTTACAGTAGTTTTTGAATCTCTGAGTTTCTGAGTACTTTCAAACATATAAAATGCGATTCATTATCTACTCAATTATTTACAAGACTTTCTATTGTAAAACGTAAATAAAAGTTTGTGAAGCATATATAAATTCTTCAACTTCGAATGATCAGATGCCGGAAATACACTCTAAGGGTGTTGTTTTAAGCATAGGAAATGGCAGATTTGAGGTTAATATATGTGAAATGAAATTGGTATCTATACCATCCGTCATTTACTTTCAATCTTACAAGTTCTATGATTTAACAGGAATTTAACTTCTTATTAATCATTAGAAATAGAGTGAAAAAGAGAAGAATATCCAAAAAATCTTTCAATTTATCTTTATTTTTTGTATATATCCCTAATTAGGATAAGAATCAATAGCATATTGACGAAAAAATATTGTTGAAAAAATAAAGAATTATTTTTGCAATAATTAATTTCTTATATTGTTTTCAAAATTGCATCTGAAAGGAAAGATTAAGTGAATCAAAGAAATCATTC
Organism: Latrodectus hesperus; assembly: GCA_037975125.1. Lineage (NCBI taxonomy): Eukaryota > Metazoa > Arthropoda > Arachnida > Araneae > Theridiidae > Latrodectus > Latrodectus hesperus. The sequence continues at coordinate 70,321,146 of CM075856.1, read as the reverse complement.
CATAAAGTTTAATCTATATTTTTATTTACATCAAAATAATGCTCAAATGTTTGAACATAAACATTTCTGATGATCAAAATATTAACAACAAATATGCTGAAAAATGAACATTGTTTCTAAATTTTGAAGTCAATTCATGTTTATCGAAGTCTGCTCAATTATGATAACCTTAAAATAGCTTTTAATTGAATGTCATTTGAATGAAGCAAAATTCTACTTACTCATCCACTGCAAGCAATAAAAGAGATTGTTTGATTTTCCTTCTGTAGACATTTTACTTAAAAATACAAATATGTTTTATAAGCAAATATCTTTTCTCGGGTTATTTGTTTAGATTATTTAAGCCAATATAGAATAATGCGGGTATTTTTCTTTTTTAAAAAATTAATGTTATAATAAAATTATTAACAGTAATAGCAAACTGAAGTTTGTTCGTGCAGGATGATATATTGAAATGAAATTCTGTAACTTCAAAAATCTTATATCTTCAGACACATAATAATTATTTTTATTCAATGATCTCAATCCTAAATCCTACACTTTTTAAGAATTTAGGAAAATAAATTCTAGCAGAAAAGTTTTTTTATTAATATCTTTTATTCATCTTTTCGCTGAAATCAAACTAAATTCAATTTACTCAAATATTGCGTGAGTGTAAAAAAAAATTATAACAATATTAAGTTTGTACCTTTCATATAAATTCTCAAGATTTTCATAAACTTATTATAGAGATTCTTCCCTATTTAATTATATTTTCAACATTTGGAATAATTAACTTGATACTAATTATTCTGACTTTAACTTATTTGCAATTTATTTATTCTTTTTAAAAATGTCTATTTAAAAATTTTAAAATAAATGTGCTTTATTATAATGAAAAACACTTTTAAATGATGATCTATAAATCCGAAATAATAAGATGTCCATATAAAGTTTATTCAGACTTAAGAAGAATGATTAAAACAAATCATTTTACACAAAGGGAAGTAGGGCAATAAAAACTTTTAATTTTCTTTACTTAAAAACGATGAATAAAAACAGATTATCTATGACCAAATTACTGTAACATACATCAAAAATCTGCAATCAAGTAGTTCAATGCTTACAAAACTGATTAAAAATTTTGTGACATTAAAAATGAAAAGTGATATAAGCCTAACAAAATATTTAAATATGTTTTAAAATATGAATTCTACGAAAGAAAGTTATAACAAAATATTTCTTCTAAGTTAATAATTTTTTACACAAAATGCAGGAAAATCTAAATAAATTTAGTTGTGTCAAACATTCATCATAAATAGCTTTTCCCAAAACGGGTGGTAATCCGAGATAAATTTGAGAGAGGATGGAATCTTATTAAACATTTTAGAAGAGCATATGAGCACCAAACCGAGAGAAAGTTTAAATTAATATTTTAACTTTAAAAGTTACTCTCAGTGTTTCACTAGGTGTAAAAGTATTGATTATTCAATAAAATCATTTCTTCCATCTTCTTAATAATTCTGAAATTTTTTAATCATGAATTCCTAATGACTCTGAGAAGAATATTTGAATACATGAAGCGGCAACATTTCTTCTTCGCCAAAAAATTTCAGAATTTGGAATCATGGATTATATGGCACCTGTGCCGAAATAACTACGTGCTCATCGTACTGATAACAACAATCTTTTTACTGGATGTTCATACGCGAACTAGTGACAGGTCCTTGAATTGTGGCTCCATAGGTATAATGATAACTTTAACTGAAATTTATCAACTGAACTTTTGAAAAATCCTTTTTTGAGGGGAGAAAAGAATTAACATATTTCTTTTGTTTGCATTTATTTTTTACAATACATTTTTCTTTAAAGTTTCTTCATATTATGCTGAAAAAATCGGAATGATATTTTCCTTTTAAAATCATAAATCCTTCAAATTTTGGATATCCAATTGCCTTGGTGATTTGCAACGTCAGTTTTTTAAGCAATTTGTGTAATGTTGTAGAACGACAAATAGTAAGTAATTTAGTCATGCCGATTTTATTGCAGAAACCATGGCAACTGAATAAAGATTGATAAGAACATTTACATGATGATTTTAATGAATTAGTTTATTCATTCATAAACTTTGACATATAAACCTATTGCTGCTTGAAATTTCATTTCAGATATTTTTGAATATAGACTCAGATGTAATTTGTAAATAAGAAATACCGAATAATTAAATGATTGATAACCAAATGAATGAGAATGAAAATGAATTTTCAGGTATCAAAACAAGAAAAAAGTGACATAGTTCATGGACCAACGGTAAAACAAGATTAAATTTCTTCCTTGTATAAAATATTGTTGAAATAGTTTACTAAATCTAAAAATGGGAAGTGCTTTTGAAATGATAGTTTTGGAACATAAAGCAATCAATGATTATGTGGCCTAATTTTTTATCATTTAATTAAGAAGTGTTTTTGAAAATAAAATTTGCAGTATTTCTTATATAGTGAATACTAAATAATTTTTGTATTAACACTTCATTTGTAATGAGAAGGCAACTAAATAAAAAATTTAGTTATATAATTTAGCACTTAATCATCTATTTTCCAAATTTTCGGTTTTATGAATTATTTAATCGCTTACTACGAGTTCTTAAAAACGAATATTTACTATAGTAAAATATAGAAAGAAAATGCAATATCCCACCTTAGTTTGCAGATAAAAGAGTTTATCTTAAAAGACTAAAATTATCTTTTTCTTTCTTCAACTGTCAAATATTAATAATTTATTAAATGTTTTTAGATATCTTTTATAAGAACTCTTGTGTGTGTGTGTCTCAAAAATCCAACGGTACTAAGATGTTTGGAAAGCAATTTGAAATATAAAGAATACAACATGTGTTTAAATGTTGTATTTGTATCATTATGTGATTCCTGCTTCACATATGACTATTTATGTGGAGGGGGAATAAATAATACCAAGAAGATACATTACAAGGTTTACTTCCAGTTTATTTCTGCATTTTTTGAAAGATTACTTCAAATAATGTAGAGACATGAATGATATATTTATTCTAAAGTATTTGATAAATTAGTGATAGTTTGTCCAACAAATAGAAAATTGTTGTTGTCTTGTGCCTACTAAGCTGGTAATATGGGTAGCGATTCTCCACTTTTTTAACTGAACCATATTTTTCTGTGAAGTCTGACTTATTCAGCACACACATGCCATAGGTACCCGATTATAGGGTAGGCAACCATTCATATAACCCATTCATACAAAGAAAGGAAAAAGGATAGACAGAGGGATAAAGTGCATCCATGCTCGAACTGAGTTTCAAACCCAGGACCTCCCTATCGGCATTCAGGCACGCTGACCACTAGACAGGATGAGTGGCGAATCGAATAAAATAAAATGTCACTATAAAAGATGTGTCGTCAAGTTATTTTTATGTAAGTTATTTTTGTTATTTTTCTGTTTCCAATTACCAGAGAATATCAGTTTATAAGCATTTAAACGAAACCTTCTGTTTCTTGGAAATTTAGATATTTTTTTAATTGGAATTAAAAATTATTTTGTAACAAAATGATCTAAGCTTAGCTTCATGATTTGCAGTTATACATTTAAATATTTTTTGTTACCCTATAATTTTATAGAATATCTTATAATGAGAAAATATATTAATTCTAGGAGAAAAAATCCTAATTTCACATGTTTGTTGTATATTCTCCATATTTTATTCTATTGGAAAATGCTTTCGACTTAACATATTGTATATTTCATATTTTATTTAAACTATTTTTTGATTGCGGTGCTGATTTCAGAATCAAAACTACTTTTTATTCATTACACTGATTAATTGATACTTAATGTTGTAGTTTTAATAATACATAATTCTCTCAAAAGATTTAAGATTCTCCTGTAGGAATGTAAGGTACTTGTATCTCAACCATAAAAAATGAATAAAGAATCAGATGACGAAAAACAAACGCAAACGAAAAATGAATGAAAGCGAATTCGTAAAAAAGAGATTTTTCAAAAATTTAATTCGTAAATAGAAATTAAAATTGTCATTGCGTCTATGGAACCCAGTTAGGGATTAGCTAATATTTTGTAATATTGTAAATCTTCGTAAATTAGCGGTTCGGGAATAAACGAGCATCTGTTGTCTTAAAATTAAAAAATATGAAGGAAAAAGAGATTAAATGTACAAAAATTAATTATAGTACTATAATTAATTTAGTGTACATTGAATACTAGTATTGATATCAACTGATCCATTTAAGAAAAATATTCCGTTAAATTTCGAATTTTACTAGAAAATAGGAGTTACTCACAGTCAATAGGATATATGCAGACCTTATAATCTTTTGTTTATATTTAAATTAGGAAAGATACATTTTGAAAATGTTCCTCTATTTATACAAACATTTCTAACAATATTTCCATATATGATAACAGTGACTATGTTTATTTTTCAATGCACAGAAAATATTCATGAGCAACTCAATTTTTAATTGAAGATCCCAATCATACGTGGAGTTATTGATTTAACTTGTGATCCATAAGTCTTTCATTTCCCATACACATAGAAAATTATTAATGTCAGTCACCATCCCCCTGTTGCAAAACACCTTGGCGTAATATTGGCTATTTTGGAGTAATCTTGGCACCATATTGGCGGCTAAGTTTTGTCCAATCTTGAATAATCTACATTTTGTTTCATGGACTTGTCTTATGTGCATCTTAGTTGCAGGGTATCTTATTTGTTTTAATTGGTGTCCAATATTGGGAAAATTTTGTCTCCAGTATAAGTTTAATATTAGAATATCATGACATGCCGAATTTTGGAAAAACTTTGCGTTGGTTATTAATCCAATGGATTTATCTTGGCATTCCCGTTTTTGGTACATTATTGAGTTAGCTTAATAACGGACTAAGACTGCTTACAATAGACTAAGATATTTTGCAAAATTTGGGTTGTCCTCATATGCTGAACTATGTGCACGTCTGCTAACAGATATGAAAATTAAGTTTACACTTTTGTTGGTGTGTTTGAAATTTTTGAAGAGTTTTGTGAAAAAAACTCATTTTACTCAATGCGAGCTATAAGCTTATGGGCATAAAGCTCCAAAACTGCTTCTGTCATATTACTGCTAACTATGTGCACATTTATACAAGAAGTCAATTTACAAAGCTTTATAATATGAAACATTTGATTTGAGTAACTTAATATTTACATACGAAATTGAAATTGTTAATAAGTATTGAAGTTTTTCCATATTTCTAGCAATTTCTTTTTTAAAAGTCAAACTTTTATCACACCTCTTCTTCAATTAATTTAATCTAATTTTACTTCGATATTATATCATTTTTTTCATAATCCCTTTATTTTTTTCCTTTTATTTACTTTCTAATTTTATGAAATTTTTGTTTTCCTCTTCAATACTACAAATTGTATTAATAATTTTATTCTGTATTAATTCTTGACATTCATTTTTAGGTTATATAGGAGGATGCATTTTTAAATACATTTTTATTTTGAAAGTTAGAAAAACTGCACTCTGCTATTTTTGACAGTTATTTTTTATTTTATACCAGATTAATTTTTATTCTGATATAAATTTTGCACGTCATTTTAATAATATATTGAATAAAAATTTTAAATTCCAACAAAGCAATTACATCTAGCATCAGGCTTAATCAAAAACTTCTGATTTAATTTATTTTCTATCTTTAGGCTTTGAATTATAAGATATTTTTTAGTTTGAAAATTTATATTTTATACAGAAGCATTTTTAGCGTCAGCATTTTGTCTTTCTCATTGATATATCTGAGATAATCACGTGGTTTCAGATTACTTTCAGGAGAGGCGCTGCTGTTGTTCTTATAGTAGAAGTTATTTTTTGTCCTATTTACATCTTCAAAATTGCTTAGTGTTATTGAGTTCTCATAATGGCGGACGAAGAATCAGGTCCCAAAATTACAATTTTTATTAAAACTGCGAAAGAGAAGAAATCAATCGAAATCGAAGAAAGTGCAACCGTCAAAGAGGTAATTAGAGAGCTGTCTATATTTAATTTTCTCTTAATACTAAATTACTAAACTAATCGTTGGATAAATTATGGGTATTGCGCAAATATATCCTTTTAATTTTCTCTTTAATTGTTGTGCCTTAATGTTCATATGTTGTACTGTACACGTCACTAATCAAAATTGCTTTTAGAAAATATTTTAATGCATTAATTTTGTCTATTAGTAATACAATCACAACTACACAGTACTGGAACTACGGAAACCTGACGTCACATTTTCTGTCTTATATTTCTTGACTGCATATTCTTATTTTGTTATGAACTTCCTCAAATCGAAATTGATATTTAATGTCATTTATTTGTTAGATGACTGTATTAATTAATGCCATTTTTTGTTTTAATTTTAATGAAAGTGGTTTGTGTGACGTATTGTTTGCTTAAGTTTTTGAAGATAGTTTCCTGTCTAGGAATGTTTTGATTTATGAGGTGATTTTTTATTTTTTCATTCTATGTAAAAGATTGAAAAGTATAAATGTTCACTTCTTTTGTATTATCAATGTTCCTTTGTTATAAAGTTGTAGATTTATTTTTCCTTTAAATATTTGAATTTAAATTTATTGATGTGCTTGATTACTGTTTATTTCAAATTAAAAAATATCCTTATCTTACCAAATGACAAAATATTAATGTTTCAGATTATGGACTTTAAATGTTTACAATTAGGAAAATTACATATTAAATTTAAGATACAGATCTATGAAGTGTTTTTAAATACATGTTTTATGCTTTGTCTCATCATTTTTATTTGTTTTCAAAGGAAATGTTTCCGTCTAATTAAAAACATTGAAATGTATGCGAGTGTTTCATAATCAAAACTGTGAATCTCAAAATGGCAATACATAAACATACAATCAGAATATTAATGTTGCCAAATTCATTGCATTATGGATTCTAGGATTTAGCAGTAATTTCATTTTTTTTACTTATTTCTCCTTCTCTCAGTAAACCCAACATCAGTTTCTGATGTGACCTTTCACTGTTATGTGTTTGACCTAAAAGAGTATATTTACTGTGAAGAATAATTATTGCAGTAGTATAATTTCTCTATGGGTAGTGACTTAATTTAGTTCATAAAAAGTATCAATATAAATTAAGTACATTCTTATATTCTGAATTTTAACTATAAAAAATAGTAGGCAATTGGCTTGTATTTAGCAGCAAAGTTATTTAAGGATTATTTTATTTTGTTATAGCCAAGCTAATAAGTGAATGGATAGCACTTTGGTTCTGTAGTTCGTGGGCTTACTCCTATTTTGGTGTAGATATTTGTAGGTGCTTAAAATTCATTTAAAATTGTTGGGCCCATTATAAGCAGCCAAAAAGGTAATTAGTATCATAAATGAAATTGTAGGTTCTATTCTAATCAGCTAAAATTTTGAATATTTCATTATATTTGTTTACTATAAAAATCTTTCAGAAGTAATAATTAGAACTAAAAAATTAAACTTTGATATGATAGTGCATATGGGGACCAAGGGCTACAGTGAAATATCTGTTTTCATGACCAAGGGGATTTGAGTGGGAAGCATATGTCCCGGTTAAGTGGTCAGCCTAACACGAAATTACTAGTGTTCAGTTCAAAAGCATGCTTGTTACCCAGTTTTAACACTCCACTAAAGGTATGAAAGGATCAAATTTAGGACTAGTGCCTAGAAAGTGCAAAGCACTACCTAATAACACTTTTACAAACATTACATATTACAAAAGAAATCTTAGATGAATAAAAATCAATACTTTAATAATAAAACATGTAAAATCAATTTATTTAATTAAATTAATCAAAAGAATATAAACTCTTAAAAATACAAAATATGTCAGTCTATACTACTTTTTAAGTATCTGTGGGCAGATGTCATTTTACCAATACCCACCAGTAGGCTGATTGCCAAAATAATTACCACGATAAGCAGAGCTGCAAGCATTAAATTTTAATGCAATTAAAGAAATGATAGCTATTAGTTTAAATATCTATAAAGTATTTCGTTCAATTATAGAACCTTTAATAAATAAGAAACTAATAACATGCCAATAACCAGGCTTGTTTAAAAATAGTAAGTTTGATTTATTGATACTAAACACAAAATAATTACATAACATAAATTAAGTTTAAAATTTGAGAATAAAGATATTCCAATTAAATAATTCATTATCATTACTAACAAAAATAAGTAAAATTATAATACCCATGAACATAAAGTTTTTAACCAAAACTATCGGGCACCAGAGTTTTCTATCAGACACCAGCGTTTGATTTTCTGAATCCGGTGCTTTTAAAACAACTGGGATATGCCCCCTTTGACGAACTGGCATGCGTATACAGTAAGTTAATAATTCAATCATGAATATAGAAATGCCAGATCGGCAAAGTAAAATTTTAAGTGTGATTGTAATAAATGGTATAGGAGTATGCCGGTAGGCATAGAAGAAAAAATAAAGTTTAAAATAATGCACAAGTAATTTAAATGAATGATAAATATGGTGATAAGAAAAATTAAATTGAACCGTACTAGACTAAAACTTAAAAGCACTGAATATATGAATTTAAATATGTACTAGGGTAACAATGCCCCCCCTTCTTATCACCATCAACTCTAGATTTACTAGAAATTACTAACTCCGGTATCTGATTACAAAATAATTCCATTGAAGATAACATATCTAAATTTTATAATTTAACATTATCAACATGTGCAACATATTAGTGATACACTTAGCTCAAATAAAAATATCAGTTAGACATCTGTTAATTCAATAAGTTTACAAATTTATATAATATTCACATTTCCTTTGAAAAAGTTCATAAACAGCATGTTATACAAAACAATACTTAATTCACAACTATGGCTGTGTGTTGCGTATGTGATTAAAATAATACATTATAGTACATAATATGCATTCACACAATACATGAACATTCACACACAGGACCCTGATACACAATATACAATGCACTCAAAAATAATGCACACACAGAATATTTTTATTTCAATTCAAATCAACCAAAATATTCATAATAAATTAAAATTACAAAATGCAAAAAAAAAAAAAATCTACAACTTTGTTGGTTAATGATCCAAAGATATATACATGAATAGAAATCTTTCAATCATTTCTTAAATATATTTGAAATGAACTTCTGCAGTTGAAATTTTGTTAGTGGCTTGGTGAAAGCGTCAGCTAAGTTAAATTTACTTCGTACAAACACTGAGTTTAAATTTTTGTGTATTATACATATCGCGAACAAAAAATAACTTCACATCTATATGTTTTGACCGAAAGTTTTCAATTGGAGATTTTATAAAATCTATAGCAGCTTGATTATTCACAAACAAAATTGGGATTTCTGGTTTATTTTTTACAATACCTTTATCATGACACTCGTTTAGTATAACACTGAACTCAACTATTTCTTTAGCAGCCTCGGGCATAGCAACAAACTCTGCTTCCATAGTTGATAAAGTGACACTTTTCTCTTTGAATGTATGCCAACTTATGGGAGAATTTCCTAGTAAAATGAGTTGACCTCCTCAAGACGTTCTGTCATCTCGGTTTGCATCGAAATCATCATCTGAATAAACTCTAATTTGGGATTGTTTACAAGAAAGTTCTGAGCAAAAATTTTCCGTGTTGATAACATAACCTAAAAGTCTTAATAAACTATCCCAATGATGCATGCCTGGGTTGGACTGAAATTGGCTGAATATATTAACAGCATAAGAGATGTCAGGGCGATTTCCATTAGCCAAAAAGAATAGACAACCTAATACACTTCTATAGGGATATTTTAGCATTTCTTTTTCTTCCTCCACAGTAGAGGGACAGGAAGTTGTGGAATAAATTGAACCTTTAGATATGGGTTGTGATGAAATTGGTATTTTAAATCGTTCGAAACGCTCACATACATCTTTAATTTATGAGCGTTGATGAATCAAGACACTACCATTTTCCTCACCAAACTCTACGCCTAAAAAGGTACGAGTCTTGCCTAGTACTTTTATGTCAAAATGGTTTTTCAAATTAATAGTTTTATGGATTGTCCTTTGGTCTCTGCCAAATATAGCAAAGTCATCAACATACAATATCAAGTGATCTCCTAATAGATAAGCACAGTTACTCCACTGAAATTTACAAAAACCCATTTTTAACAAAACATTATGGATTTCATTGAACCATTGTCGACCACTTTGTCGAAATCCATATATAGCTCGATCTAAATGGCAGAATTTTCTCTTTTGACTAGTTTCTTCAATACCTGGAGGTTGTGTCATATAAATTCGCTCTTCCAAAGAGGCATAAAGGTAAGCTGTTGTATCACATTGAAGGTGGTACCAACCTTTACATGATACGAGTAACGCAAAGAAAAATCTGATTAAACTAAAGTTGACCACAGGGAAAAAAGTTTTATCATAAGAGACACACTTCTCCCGTTTAAAACCCTGTGCTACTAATCAAGATTTAAATCTTACAAATTTTCCTGTATCATCTCTTTTTACGGTGAATACCCACCTACATCCAGTAGGTGTAGTATTTTCTGGTAAGTCTTCCAAATGCCACACTCCTCGGCTCTTTATGATACAGAGTTCTTCTTTCATAGCATTTAGCCACTCTTCCTTATGTTCCGATTCAATTGCCTGCTTATAAGTCTTGGGTATAGGAATGTGATCTAGTCAGCTAGATATGCTAAGATTATTGGTGGTCTCATTATCTTTATTATCTGTTAAAACTGCATCTCGTCTGCTCAAAACAAGACCTTGTGTCCGATTTATTCCTTTAAAATCAAATAAATTAGGATTGAAAACAATTTTATTTTTATTGCTGTATTTTGCAACATTATTCAGGGATCTTAACCTTGCCTTCTTCATAATGATAGACATCTGTACGCGATCTATCTTTCCTCTGAATAGCCTTTCTTTCCCTAATCTAGGTTCTGATATAGGGCTAGCAATATCGTCTTTCGAGACTTCAGCATCACTGTCGTCGCTTACAGAATCACGAGGTACAATGTGGTATCCGATATCATCGTCACGTCCCACTTCATTCTCATTAGAGACAGTCGAAATCCTGTTACTAGGGCCCAGCACTGCTCCACTTAAAGTGTCCTTGTACACAACTTTCTCATTAAAAGAAACATTAATAGTTTCAATTATTTTGTTTGTGTTTCTGGAATCCAAATCCGGTATCCCTTTGTACGGAATGCGTAACCAATGAGGAAACCCTTTCGGGCTCTGATATCTAGCTTTTTTCTATGTTGTCGGGGTACACCTATATATGCTATAGTACAGAAAGGCTTTAAATGTTTGACTGAAGCTCTGGACCCTGAGAATAATTCGCAAGGCGTCTTGTTCAGCTTATTTTGGCACACTCTATTCCAAGTAGATGTAAAATATAGCATGGCTTCAGGCCAAAAACACTTAGGAAGACCAGATTCCTGCAGAACTGCTCTAGCACCACTTAGACAGTTTGGTTATATCTTTCACTAACACCGTTTTGTTCCAGGGTGAATATATTCGTTAATTCATGAGTGATCCCTTTTTCAGCAAAATAATTTTGCATCTGTCTATTCGCAAATTCTGTCCCATTATCTGATCTAAATGCCTTAACCTTTTTATTTAAAAGATTTTCAACTCTGTTTCTTTTTCAACTCAAAGACATATATTAATGTTTTTAATTATACCAAAAACCTCAGATTTCTCAGACAAAGGAAATAATGAATCTTTACGTGAATAATCATCAATTATGGTAATAAAATACCTTTCTCCCATTCTTCCTTTGACAGATTGAGGACCCCAAACATCAGCATATAACAGCTCTAACAGAGCCGTGGATCTCACTTCTCTCAAAGACTTAAATGAAACTCTTCATTATTTACTAATTTTACATGGTTCGCAAAAGACTGTCTTATCGCTTAAGAGTGGTAAGCCAATCACTCCCCCTTTCCTACTGATGTGAAATAGTGGATGTGCTTATATGTCCAAAACGTCTGTGCCATAGTTCAAGAGCTTTGCTATCTTTTAAGTTAGTTGTAAAGGAAACATTTTTGTCAGCTTTAACCATACGAGGTGAAACTTGGTAAATACCTTTTAATATGGCCTTAAAAACCGTTTTCCCCCCTTTTTCTGAGACTTTCACTGCACTGTTACTGCCATGATACACAAAACCCTGAATATCTAATTTTGGGCCTGAAATAAGATTTCTCCGTAAATTTGGAGAGTACATCACATCATTTAATGTTTACTTCTGTAAACCAAACAATAATTTAACAGTTCCTTTTCCCTCAATAGGAAAGTCAATGGCAATTGATATTTTTTCATTGATTGTACTTTAAGAGAACATGAATTTCTATAATGCCCAGGCTGTTGACAACCAAAACAGAGAATTTGTTTCTTCACAGATGTTACTGCACTAGCATGTGTTAGATAGTCTTTTTCTCGTAACTGAAGACGAACCTCTTCTGCATTCAGGGCGTCTGTAATAGCTTTGTAGTTAAAAATTTCATCCGGCCAACCAAGAATAACTTGCACTATTCTATCGAAATGCATAGGAAGATATATCAGAAGTTGAAAACTAGCATATTTTTCATTAAAAGTAGGATCTATAGTTTTCAATCTGTTGTACACTTTTAATAATCTTGTTGAAAACATGAATACTTTCCTCAAGTAACATCTTAGTATCACATAATTCTGAAAATACAGTCATGTGATTTGCTCTGGTATCTGGATGGAAGTATTTCAACAATGTTTCCCAAGCAACTAATGGATCTTCTATTCCATCTATTATATGTCGATGATCTTCATCAATATTCAAATATATCAGAGATAAAGCAATGTTTTTGTTTTTGTTGAATTCTTTAAGACTCTTGAGATACGCAGTATCATTCAAATCTTAGAATGAACCAGTTTCAGTTTTTAATATCGGTGGAATGGGAGCTTTTTCAGCTCCTTTTACAACCTCCCACACATTTCTCTCTATCAGAATGAACTTTATGTCTGAAGTCCATGTCTCAGTTATGGTTGCTTAACTTATTAATTGCGTAGTTAGCCATGGCAAGAAAAATTAACAAAATTGCAATTTTTTTTTCGACAAAAAGATTAATTTATAAAAATTGGATTATTATTTTTTTTTAAATTGAAAAATTTATATCAATATTGCCCCCCTCCCCCATCATAAATAATCAAATACATTTTAAGATGGGTAAAAATTCGCGTACAGTATTTTGACTAATTATCCCGAGATAAATTTCAAGATATTTGATACGTAACACAGGCCCATAACCTTTTTGCTAGTCTATATTACTTTTTAAGTATCTGTGTGCAGATGTCATTTTACTAATATCCACCATTAGGCTGATTGCCGAAATAATTACCACGATAAGCAAAGCTGCAAGTATTAAATTTTAATGCAATTAAAGAAATGATAGCTATTAGTTTAAAAATCTATAAAGTATTTCTTTCTATTAATAGAACCTTTAATAAATAAGAAACTAATAACATGCCAATAACCAGGCTTGTTTAAAAATAGTAAGTTTGATTTATTGATACTAAACACAAAATAATTACATAACATAAATTAAGTTTTAAATTTGAGAAGAAAGATATTCCAATTAAATAATTCATTATCATTACTAACAAAAATAAGTAAAATTATATTACCCATGAACATAAAGTTTTTAACCAAAACTATCAGGCACCAGAGTTTTCTATCAGACACCAGCGTTTGATTTTCTGAATCCGGTGCTTTTAAAACAACTGGGATATGCCCCCTTTGACGAACTGGCATGCGTATACAGTAAGTTAATAATTCAATCATGATTATAGAAATGCCAGATTGGCAAAGTAAAATTTTAAGTGTGTTTGTAATAAATGGTATAGGAGTATGCCGGTAGGCATAGAAGAAAAAATAAAGTTGAAAATAACGCACAAGTAATTTAAATGAATGATAAATATGGTGATTAGAAAAATTAAATAGAACCGTACTAGACTAAAACTTAAAAGCACTGAATATATGAATTTAAGTTTGTACTAGGGTAACAAAATATATAACAATACCATGCAAGAAATATGGACAACTGCTGTGTGTAAATATAAATCAATTACAGGAATTTCTTATGCATTTTTATGTAAACTCTGATTTTAATTTACTGCAATCACCCCCAGCTTAAAATAAAGCATCCTGCAATGCAATCTAACACTGGAGAAAACAGGTCAATAAAGCTAAATCAACAATATAAATAACTTATTTTTATGAAAAGCCTGGTTTTAATTAATTGTGCAGTAATGCCCACTAAAAAAACCTCCCTCTAAATAAATGCTTTCTAGCATGAGAGAACAAACCAGCAGTAAAGCTAAATCAATAATATAAGTTATGTTTTTATAAAAACTGAGTGTTTAATTTGCAAGAATTAAATTTTATAATAAATCGAAATATATATGTCACATTTATATACACATATTTAATAAATTTTTATGTGTAACAGCAATTTTATTCAGTAACATGTACAATTTTTCACTTATAAAAGAGTTGTTGGCACTGGTCAAACAATACTCACAGTCCAAATTTTAAAATGCGCAAATTCAGTTTATCAATATCCATACCCTACACTAGCTTTATACGAATACAAAAATTTGAATGTTTGAAAGAATTTTATTCACTATAAAGATAGAATTTAATTTTTCTGTATAACAATTTCAAATGCAAAGCATTCAAGCGTAAATGTAAAAAAAAAAAATGAATATCACATAGTAAAAAGTTTCAAGAGTTATTGTTATTTGAAACAAATTTTGAGTATAGACATATCATGTTACGCCATAAAATCAGAATTGATTTTGCGGCCATAATCTACAAGTTAGGCAGGTTTAGCATCTGTACTGACCTGTCAGATCTAGCTAATTTTTTTGTCCGCTTGATCATGAAGTAATACATTTTATTCTGGGAAAATTAAATGCCACCTTCTTGATTCTTTGATGAATTAAAATTTTTCAATATCTTAGGATGTTTGAATTGAAAAGTGTATATTATGTCATGGAATTTTTCAAATAAAAGTCAAAAACTTTAGTTGCTCTTTTTTTTTTACATATTTAGTTTATCAAAGGACCATGAGAAAAAAGCTCATGAGCAAAAATGGTCACTGGCTATAAGAAAGTTGATTCTTAGAAAGATTTTTACTCAGTTATGGCTATTAAAAACTATTAGACCCAAAATCATTTATAAATATTGAACAAATTTGATAATCACGAGATTTGATTTTGTGCATTGATTAAGTCACTCTTTAATGAGTAAATTTGCAGTGTAAGATTTGGTTTAAATATGTTAATATTTTTTTTTATTATAAACTCCTGGAATTCAACTCATTGTTTTTAGTAGTGTTATATACATACTATATTTATTCATTAAATATTCATTTTTTGGCTGATAATTAGATTATAGATATGAATTATTTTTCTTCTCTATGAAGAGCTTTTTTATATGAATGTACTAATTGTGAAATATGATTTTATAGCTAAAGGAAGAAGTTGCAAAAGCATTTAGCACCACTCTTGAGCAAGTATGTTTAATTTTTGCTGGCAAGATTCTGAAAGATCATGAGGATATTAAAACACATAGTAAGTGCTTCTATATTTTATGCAAGCACTTAGAAATATTTGTTTTGCTATGTTAGGTTTTTATTAAAATGAGTTCGATGGTAATCAGTTTTTTTGTTACTTGGTTTAGGTAGATGATCTTGATTAGTAATATTGTATATCTCAACATCCTCATCTGAGATTATTACTTCCAGTGCATTGCTTCCTAGCACAATCTATTGTATCTTACATTACTGTTATTCTTATGCTATAAATATGTTCAAAAAACAGTACATAAAAATGAGAATAATTATAAAAGTATTTTAAAATGATTAGTGCCTTGATTTTCTATTTTTTATAATGACAGTTTGAATTTTTGTAAATGATATTTATTAAAAGTTCTTAATTTCCATATTAAATTATGTTATACTTTAAGCATTCTTTTGCTTATGATTGAAACTGAGATTTGTATTAACACTAATAATTTTAATGTTATAAAATAGTTTTTATTAAAACACAAACTGTAATGATTCATTGCAAATCTAAACAAAAAGAAATTGATATGCTTTATATAATTTTTTTAAAAAAATACATAATTCAATTGTATTTTCAGTTGCAATTTTCTTGTAATTGTTAATATTAACTTGCAAACTTTTTCAATTGTTGTGTTGTATTTTAGTTAGAAATAAAACCTATTTTTTAAATAATGTGTTCAAATCATTTGAATAATTCTGTTCTGTAGAATATTTTCTGTATGTTTTATTTAAAAATAGGTATAATTAGTGACTGATATATTTGCATTGATATTTTTAATAGCTTAATAAAAGTAGCTTTTTCATTCAGGAAAAATATTATGAATTAATGTTGAGCAAATAATTATTCACTTTGTTTTTATCATGGATTTTGCTACTATTTAAAAAAATGGATTTTGCTAGATTTAAAAAATATTAATTATTAAATTGATTGTATGTTTTCAACATACCTATAATATGTTTTTGTGATCTATTTAAAATGAGCCACATTTTCTTATGAAAATATTTTATGCTTAAACTTACCTATATATATATATCTTTGTTCTCTAGATTTGAAGCATATTTATTTAAATGATTTATAACTGTTTTTCCAAATTGAAAGAGGTAGTTATTAAAGGTAAAATAATTGGCTTGGTGAAATACTAAATTTTAAAGTTGTGTTTGGAATTATATATAATTTCATTCAAATCCAGAAAAATTATGTGTTTAGAAATCAGAATTTTTCATATTTACAACCATGTTTAGTCTATTTATGAAAAGAAATATAAAATAATACTAAGGATTTTTAAATCAAATTTTACTGCTTTAGAAGATTTAAAATTAAGCATTTGTGCAGTCATTCAAATCATTAAATTTTGTTTATAGTGAGCTAACTATATGCATAAGTTCTCATAAAAACTTTACTAAGAAGTTAAATTAATAAAGAAAAACTATTCTTTATTAATTTAACTTCTTAGCAAAGTGTTTGTATGAAAGTAGCTTTCTAACATTTTTGTATTACATAAAGTAATAACATCTCATCTTTATTTCTTCCTTTCAAATTGAATATATGTGTACACACTTCATATGTCTGATTATTTTATCTTTGAAAACTATTTGGTGGTATTATCTAATATTGCATTAGCTCATATCAAATGAAATATCAGTTCCTTTTCAATTCATTGTAAGTAAACATTGAACTATAATAAATGTTTTATAATTATTTTATTCTATATTCAGCTAAATCAATCTCTGATTTTTATTTCTATTAATTTTGTTTTTTATCCCTAAATCATTTTCATACTGTGGTTCACATTGTTTACAATTTAATTTTTATATTTTTTATTCCAAATTAATAAAAGAGTATTAAATTCTCACCATGCATATGTGTAATTTTTTAATTTTTTGAATATTTTGTTTATTTAATAGTTTTCTCTATTAGTAATATTTTATGCATTATCAAATTTTTGTTTATTAAGCATAACTCTATTTTAATTTATTCTGTATTAATTATAATGGTGATGTATTTACTCATGTTTTCTTACATTTAAATTATATTCAATCATTTGGTATAGCTTTGAACTGATGACTGTAATTGTAAGTTTTATTAATATAATAATTGTTTTTATTTCTAACAATGTATTCCTACAATTTTTTTAATCATATTATATTTCTATCAATATCTTTTAAAATTCTTTTCAGATTAATTTTTGCTTAATATTGAATTTTTTTTAAAATATTTGATTCTTTTGCAGACATTAAAGAAGGATTGACTATTCATTTAGTTATAAGACCAACAAATCGAGTAAGTAACTTTCCCTTATTCCAAGCAGAAGTATCAAAAAATTTCTTTTTAGTAAAAATTTATGAATGAATTTTATGAAGAAATGTCAATACACAAATCTGCCATGCTATTTTGTGCATAATGAAAATATTAATTTTATTTGTAGAATTTTTATTTTAATCTTAATACAAGTACAAATAAAGTGTAAGTTCATAAAGAGATGTGATCTAATATTTTAGGATTACTAAGTGCCGACCAATGGCTGAGTGGTTAGCGTTCCTGACTCTTGAGCTGTGGGTCCCGGGTTCGAATCCCGGTTCGGGCGTGGATGTTACTATCTCTCTGTGTCTCTCTGTCCTTTCTTGTGTGTTGATGTATGAATGTGGCCCACCCTATAAACGGGTCTGTGGTGGTATGACGCGGGTAATGCTACTCACCTCCGTGACTTGGTTCACAGGTGCCCGCTGGGTAACGACAAATGAGTAGCAGTTTCCGGCCTTGTTGTGGCGAAGGGTTAGTCACCCAAGTGCCCGCCGTTATTAAAAAAAAAAAAAAAAAGGATTACTAAGTCATTGATAATCTAGACATTTAAAAAAAAAAAGAATCTGAGATTTTAAGGTAGATTCTGTATTTTTAAAATTATAAAAGTTTTCTCTCAAAGGTTAATTTTACAAATAGAGTGGTTACACATAACTGCAATGAATGTTACTATAATGATGTAACAAGAATATATCTTATGTATGTGATTAAACACACACACACAACATTCTCATGATTTACATTAATTTTTTAGTATTACAATTGCTATTTTAATAACACTTTAAACATTTTTCTTTGTCACTATTGTTAACTTATTACTGACCTTATTTAATGACCATACATTTACACATTTTGTTTTAAACTTTAATATTTGACTTGCTATATACAGGTGGTTATCAAAATAATTAAAACATCTTAAATTTATGGCAAATCTTTTATTAACATTGTGTAAGACCATCTTTAGCATGTAATGCAACTTGGATTTACTTGAGAATCACTTTTAATACAAATATAGGAATTTTGTTCATTTCTTCAGAGATTTTGTAAAAGTTATAAAAGATTCAAAATCAAGGATACTGATTACACATTGGATGCTCTTAAATAGACCATAAGGATTCATTTATATTGAGATGATTGTCCAAAGTAGTTGTTTTATTTCATTTTCATCAAACCATGATTAGATAAGTCCTGCTACATGGATAAATGTATTGTTATACTGGAAAAATTCCATTTTCTACAGGAAATAAAGTTTGCATTATAAAATGAACTTAGTAAATTAAAATTTCTCTACTTCCCAGTGGTCCTTCTTTTCAGGATTGATTATTTCAGCAGAAAATTTCAACACTTCTGCTTATGTCATGACAAAACCATCTCAATTCTTAATAATTAAAAGGAGACTATCATGTTTATATCCCTGTTCAAATGTCTTCCAAGTGTGCACCTGTTCTTATTTAGGGAAAAGTATGAAAGATGATTAATCAGTTCAGCACTTTTTTCACTTATCAATCAAATAGGTTTTGTGAGTGACATTACTGTAGATGACACTTGGCATTTATATCTCTAACAAGTGGCTTTGGAATTTTTGGAATTCTCTTCTGTGGGTGTTTTTTTTTTTTTCTGTTTATGGAGGTGCCTTTTAACTGTAATCGCTGACATTGGAAAAACCATTTACTGATTGAGCTTTGTGGTCACTTTTGCTGCTGTTCACTATTTAGGTATTACAATCCATTTCAAAATCTGTCAATCTTTTTCATTGCACTTTTCTTTCTGCTCACTATTAAGCTTTACTGAGCTTGTCCTGCTACACTATGTTTTGTTGTCATGGCATTAGTCATTGTGCCTCTAGAAACACATAAAAGTTGGGATGTTTCTATCACTCTTTCTCGCCGAGCTGGCAGTCGAATGGTTACCGCTATTGCCTTCTGTTCAACACTTCGTGGGTTCGAATCACACCGTCGGCATGAATGTTTGTAGTGGTTTGGAATCCACTTTAAACTGTAGGTCCCTGTCTAATAAGCCCTTGTGTACAAAAAATTACCGTTGAGCGACAAACAAACCTATCACTCTTTCTCTATTTAGATGGACTCCTACAATTTTGCATCTTTGAATTCTTAAATAGTTTGACATTTTAGGCTTTTGAAGAAACCCAAGACTTTTAGAACTTTAATGAAACTGTTGTACACTGCCAAATTATATACATTTATTAATTATTTTTTTAAACTATCAACAATTAAGTTTTAATGCTTACAAGCACATTAAAAATGTCACTTTTATATACAAGTATTTTCATTAATTTGATAACCACTTGTGTTTCAAGTTATATGTTAACATCTTTAAGTTATCTAAATTTTCTAATCATCTCTTGAAGCTTAAAATTAAAAAAAAAATGCAGATTCAGTTTACCACATTATCCATAACTATCACTTGCTACACAAAAGTATTAAAAAATTATTTTTATAAATAAAAAACAAAACACAGCAAAAGCTTCAAGAGTTATTAAAACTTAAAACAAATTTCACGCATGCACATATCAAGTTGTGTCATAAAACCACAAGAATCCATTCTGGCATATTAATCTGCAATTTTAGCTTATTTGACATCCTACTGGCTTGTAGAATCTAGCACATAATAATTTTAATAAAATTTCTTAGGAATTATTCCAAATTGATTTTTAAGTACTATATTTCAAATTTGTGAAGAATGTACCAAATCGTGAATATAAAATGTAATAAATAGAAAAAAAATTATTTAACTCAATTTAAACATAAAGGTGATTAAATTAATTCTTAATTATGTAGGGAAATGGACCAGATAATTTTATATTATTGATTAAGTAGGGCAATAAAATGTTTCAAATATTAAAAATTAACAATTGTAGGAATTCTGGTGTTAAATGAAAATTTCAAACTTTCTGAATTAGTATTTTTTATTTGAACTTTATTTAATTATTTTGTATAGAAATTTAAAACAATAGCTTTTTTATTTTCATAAAATATGAGTCTTTGTGCAACAAAAACATTCATTTTATCAATTTCCTGTCAAAATTGCAAAGTAAAATAATAGTCAAATTTTGTATAAAATAGAATAGCCCTTTAATCACCTAAATTTTAAAATACATTGAAGATTTTAATTTTTTGGAGCAATCAATGTCTTCCTCCTTGTAATAATCCACATTTGGAAAAATTATTTATGTATATTTCATGAGGAATAATTAAACAGTTATTAAAATAATTTTATTTTCTAGAGCATCATAAAATAAGACTTTCAGGATTAAGTGTTTTTAGAATCCAATAAATATTTTTTTCCAGACTAGCATCTCTAATATATACCACTTGTATCTGAAAACTGTCCTAACAATTAAGTTATGATTTTTAAGAGTGCTGTATCCATTATAAAAATACTTATTTAGGAAATGGCTTAAAAAGCTTAAATAATAGCTAAACATGATGAGACTGATATATCCAACATTTTATTTAAAAAAATGTCTTAAGGAGCCTAAATCATAACATTGTAATTATATAGAGTTGTCTTGCCTGCACACAAATGGCATTCTCTTCCAGTGTTCAATTCCTTTTTGAAAACTAATCTCTTATTAGTTAAGAGGGTTGAAATGAACACCTAGATATACACTGCTGGACAATTGCTAAGGATGGATCACAAATTGCAATGTAGCATAACATTAAACGAGACATGAGGCCTAGTAAGACAAAATATAGTTGCCACACTGTTCAGACATTAGAATAAAAAATATTTATTGTTCTGGAAAGTGCAAAAGCTGTGAAACATCTAAAAGAAAAAAATGTTCATTTGATGCTGCATACGGAAAAATGGAACAATGCATCTAAAAATCAGCAGGCACCTTGAAGAAAGGTATCAGTACAGGATATGTCCACCATGGAGTGTGATGCAACATTCCCCATGTCGTATCATACTTTGCACAATATTATCCAGCAGCTGTTCAGGTAATTTATCCCATTCCTCTGGGAGTGCACTGATGAGGGTGTTCTTGTTTGTTGGAGGATAGTTTCGACCAGAAACTTGCCTCCCCAAAGCATCCCACACATTTTCAATGGGGTTTAGATCTGGAGAACGTGATAGCCATACAAGACGCTAAATATCCTCGTTGTCTAGACAATTTTGAACAGCGAGTGTTCGATGACATGTTGCGTTGTCGTCCATAAAAACAAATTTATCACCTACAGCACCATGGAAAAGATGAACATGAGGAAGTAGAACTTCATTAATGTATCAATGGCCCGTCATAGTCCCATTCGCAACCACATGTACGGGCGTGCGTCCATTGATCATGATGCCGGCCTGCACCATGACACTGCATGTCGGATATCGGTCCCTTTCCTGGATATTTTCTGGAGGATAAGCAGTACCACTCTCGCACCAGATCAGTTGGAGTCTACAATCCAATGACAGACTGAACCTACTCTCATCTGAGAATAGTACGCATGCCCAGTCCTGTTTAGTCCAATTGCCACCTGCTGAGCTGTGGTGCACCTGTTCCTTTTTGCTGATAGGATGATATATCTGTCTTCTGCAGGCATCATACTTCTAACACAACCTCCCCGGTGCCACCTACTACACATTCCAGTAATTTTAAATGACTTCCACAGCCGTGAAGCAACGCTGTGAGCGATGTCCAACTTCCTGCAACATCTGTTATTTTTCGCCCTTCTTCGATCTTTCCAATAATTCGGCCACGCATAAAGTCATCTAAGTGATGTGGGGAAGACATGCCAAAAATTTCAAGTTTGTCTATTAAATCTTTCCTGTAAAACTTTGACTTTAAACAACAACTGTCCACACGCGTCAAAACCTTTAAAGCTCTTATGACGCTATCATGTGATGAACAGATGTGAAAAAAAAATTTGCATCCGCATATTTCTTCTTACTATATGCTGCACTTATTCTAATTTTCCACATTTTGCTTCCTTTCATTTTGTGGTTGCTATGGATGATAGTGTTATCTGTTCTTAGCAATTGTCCAGCAGTGTTATTTCAAAGTACTTTCAATTTTCGTAGAAACTAAGAGTACTAATTCATTTATAGATATACTTTCAAATATTCTTATTTTGATGAAATTAGTTATTTTACATTGTTTACTGACCATTTCTTTTTTTTTTTTGTTTTTAGCAGCAGGAAACATCTCCACCTGCACAGGTACATGTTATTTAATATAGTTTCTAATTTGTTTTTTGTCATTTAAAATTTAATTTAAGTTCATTGCTTTACCTAAATTAATTTCAATTAAATGAAAAGCTGTTAACAAAAAAAATTGCTTGTTAAAAATTCTAACTTTTGATACAGGTTTTCATGATTTCCTATTTCCTTGCTATCCAAAATAATGTGATTTCAATAAATTTGAAAATTTTAAACATTGATATTTTTTAGTAGAAACAAAAAATTATTAATGTGCTGGAAAATTATTTTGAGCAACTAATGTTGCAAGTGAAGTAATAAAATATTTTTTAAAAATCAATTCTTGTTTCCACTTTATCAATAATACATATATTATATCATTGTCTATAATATTTTGTTTTGATTGAGTTATAGTACATAGAATAAAAAATTAGTGTTACTTATTTGGTATAAAAAATAAAAGTCTAACAATAGTTTGGTTTTTATGCGAACTATATTTTACATATTAATTAATCATTAAAAACAATTTTAAATTAACATCCAAAGTAAGGCTACCAGGCTGAGGTGAACACTGGACAGTATTTAAAATTCAATAAAATGAATTAGGACAATTATATATATATATATATATGTCTTTGAAAAATAGAAGTATCCTTTTAATATGTTGCTATCATTTTTATTGTTTCTTTTATAATCAAGACTTAAAACAGTTCAATTTTACTTTCTGGGCCAATTATTTCCAAAAATATAAAAACAAAGAAATTTTAATTTTTAACTTAAAATCAATTTTTGAAACTGATTTTTTAAATCTCTGATTTCTAATTATTATTTTGCCAGCTGAATAGTTAGTATTAGTCTTTGTTTCATGAGTTTGTGGGTTATCCCTATTCTGGATATGAGATGTAAAATTGATTGTGATTTAGGATCCACTTAAAACAATAAGTATTTGTTAAATTCAGCCTCTAGTATAAAAACTAATCATAAGGTTGCATATTTGCAATATGCAAAAAGGCATATTTGGTTAAGAACAATTTTTAAAATAAAATAAAAAATTATTTAACATGAATGTTGATACCTCCAGGAAATATTTGATTTGACTCCTGGAAAACTCCTTAAAATTCCTAGAATTTGATTCTTAGAAATCTGTACAAACACCCTGTATTATTTCTAAAAAGGAAAAATGTAATATTCAAGTTTCATTTTTTTCATTAATTTATTTGTATATAAATTTGAATTACTGAATTATTTGTTCTTTAACTATTTCGGACTAGTATTTGCCATAAAATTTAAAGCAAGACATATTGAACTTAACCTTTATTATTGGCTATTGCGGTTTAATACTTTTTATTTCTTATTTTTTGTTTGTTATAATCCTTTTATGTTTTTTTTAATTATTGTAGTATACATTATATTGTTTTTTAGTGAATGTGCTTTAATTTAAATTATTTTTTATGAAGACAAAATTATTGTTAAATGAATAAAATGTTTTAAATTATATTTTATATCTATTTAGAGCCAAGCTCCTCCACCAAGTCCAGCTAACTTATTTGGACTTGGAGGATTCGGCGGACTTCCTGGATTGGGTAATTTAGGAGCTGGCCTATCTGGTGTTGCTGGTAGTTCTCAATTTGCTGATATGCAGCAACAGATGCAGAGAGAGGTATAGTAGGTGGTTTTCACATTAGTTTAAGTTTCACATATGTAATCGAAGATATTAATCATTAGAATTTGGTGAGCTTTTTGATTTTAACATATATTTCATGAAGTTTTCTATTTGTTTATAGAAACAAATTTATTTCTTTGAGTAGTACTTGTAGTTTAATATTTAAGTTGTATCGATTTAAATTTTTTAACAGATGATGGTTTTCTTGTTGGCAGTACCTCATTAATTGTGTCTAGCATTTTATCACGCATGCATGTGATCTTAAACTAAGCCCAAGAGCTTTGTTTAGGATCACTTATCAATACCCGTGCCTTGGGACTTTGCAGTCCCAAGGCACAGGTCTGAAGTTCGATCCTTGGTAGGTCTTTTTCATAGATAGGATCTCTTTCATTCCTTCAGTAGATCAATAAACTGAGTACCAAGCATGCTTAAGAACAAAACACTGGGTGTTCTGAGTTAGGGTGATAAACTAATCAGGACTTATGTTTCACACCCTAAAACCTTTGTTCTGAAAAATAGATGTGAGCACTATAGGTCTTGTCCTACATGGGCTGACATGCCACAGGTTTAGTTTTAGAATCTTAAAATTTCAAGTAACCTGATTTGAAGGTGAATTTAGAAATTGATAAATTGAGTCTTTTAGAGAATTTAGAAATTGAGAATTTTAGTATTTTAGAGAATTTAGAAATTGAGTCTATGAAGACTTTTTTGTAGTGCAAACCAACGTGTGTAAACAGGTTCAAGAATTTTTTAAGTGTCTTTGTCACACAATTCTTAAAATTTTTTCAGGATTTCTTTACTTTTCGAGTTCTGATTTAAGTAATAATAAATGTCAATTATGATTTCATCAGCTTTAATTGGTAAGCTTGCAACCTCTTTCTCAGACGCAAAATTTATCCAAAGACAAGAGCAATCGATATCAAATTTTCTTGCTTTGTTCTTAAATAGGTTATCACACCTTTTTTCTTCCCTTGCATTACTGCTGCATTATCAGCAACAAAGGCTATACAATGGCTTAAAAGGGATATTTAATCGTTCAAATTCGTTTAAAATTAAAGTGCTTGTATTTTCTCCTGTTGTATTCCCTGTTAATCTTAGAAGTAAAAATAAGCAGCGTTGAATAGATTTACGAATGGGATTGAAAAGTTTACAACAATTGGATATAATTTCGAATCGCTATCATTACTGCCATCACATGCAGCAGAAAAGAATGAATTTTGTAGGAGTTTAACAATGTTTTCCTTTTTATTTGATGTTAATTCCTTTATAATGGCAAAAGCTTTGGTTCGACCACATCTATAACGCTCTGCAGTTTCACTTTTAGGAAACATTTTTCTGAAAAGGGGACCAGAATGATTAGAAACGCTGTTGTCTAATAGCCTAGTAGCCAAACGACAGGCATTTGTAAATAAAATGATTAAAAACGCAGAGTGGTATGTTGTGTTCAATTAAGAATAAGGTAAAATATAATTCTGACCAAGTGACTTCTTGAGTATCATTTTTGAAATAAGCATCCATTTTAGAAGTGCTTGCTGTACTTTTTGCTTTCTGTACATGTTTTTGGCCTTTGACATGACGAGAATTATCAAAACAACCATCGTGAGATATATTAAAATCACAGTTTCAAATTATGCTGTAAGCAAACTTACTCCTTTTGATGCTTTAATAAATGGAAATTCGACACTATAATTATTTTTAAAAGATTGAAAATAAGATTTATTAGGTTTACTAACAGCCATTTTCACAAATTATATCAACAGCCACTCCAGTCACAACACAGCCCAAATGTTTTCTTTTATCCAAGAGAGCCTCAGAGTTAACTCCGCCTATCTGCAATAGTCCACCAATCTCAGTAGTGAAAATGAATGATGCTGAGTTTTGATCAGTGTGGCTAAAGTACAAGATTATACCTCTATCATTTCTTTTTTCCCATCTATATTTTTTCAAGTTGGAGCCTTCCTCTCCCCCCTGATAGGAAAAGGGTTTGACATTTGCATTTTCGGAGCCTCTGCGACCAGAGTCTGGGAAGTTATTTCTCTCTTCCCTCAGATAGGTTGAATGGGGTACTAATTACCGTTTCTCATCATGGCTAACGAGAAAAAATCGCCATTATGTGCTAAGATATAAATTTTTTTTCTTTTTAAATTTTGCCCAGAAGAACTGAAATGCGTAAAATAATACATGCTATCAGTAAAACCGTGAAACATGGCGATCTTGCATAAAATTTACACACGATGCGTAAAAGTTGGCAGGTCTGCTTATTATGCGCTAAACGTCACTCAATGCATAAATAGATGTTTTAAATAATTAATTAGTAAGTGTCATATTTATTTAAATGTCCTTTAATATATTTAAAGGTGTGTGTAATATTTATCAAGTGTCATCTGATAACTATTTAATAAATCTTTCTATGCATAAACTTAAATTATGTTATTCCCACAAAAAACATGGAATTTGTATTTTTAAATAATTATTTTACTGTACTCAAATTTTATGTTTTGTGCAAACACATGAGAAAATTTAGTGTAATGTTTTGTATAGAATTTGAATTAAACGTATGCATTTGAAAGCATTAACATTTCTTTTGTTCCAATAGCTTATGAATAATCCTGAAATGATGAGACAACTTTTTGATAGTCCCATTGTGCAATCTCTCTTTTCAAATCCAGAAACATTGCGGGACATGATTATGAATCATCCTCAAATGCAGCAAATAATTGAGGTAATGTAACTATAATTAAACATTGTTATTTTTATACCTTTGTATTTTATGCAATCTGAATTTCTGATTTTGTTATATTTTTTGACAGTTTCTGTTAACTTGAACATTGAATTTTATTTTTAATGAAATCTAATTTGTGCAATCTCTTTTACGAAGCATAAGAATTTTATTCCCATATTTGTAATGCAATATTGTATATAATAACAGGCCATGACTGTTTGCCAGTGTATTCGCATAATTTAATTTTGGAGTTCTCCCATGTGTTCTTTGTGGAAACAAGATTAAATTTTTGATGCTAATCATTTTGATTTGTGCTCTGCTCTTATGTTTTTAATATGTGCTTAGCTCTTGTATTTTTTATATTGGAAGGTCAGAACTAATGGTGGCATAGCCAATTTTCTGGACATTTTTAATAATAATAATAAACATTTTATACAATTCAAAAAGTTTTGTTACACATCTGTTTATGCACCATGACTTTGAATTCCTGATCTATTCTTAAAAGAAATATGTATCCTTTCGTATTATGAGCCTTTCTGCATATGAGATTAGATAAAGTATAATTATTTCTCTTTATATTTAATTAAAATTATTTATAAATGTAAAAAGAAATGTTTAGTTTTATGTGGAGAAACAAGCATCTGAAAGCAATTATAAATTAGATTATGATTACATATTTCAATATATTTACAATTCAAATGTTTTTTATGTATGTATAATAATTTACATGTTATAGGATTTTAACGATACATTGTATGTATCCATTGCTAAATTGATTCTTGATTTTTCTTGAGATTAGCTGGTTTTTATTGATTTAATAGCATTTTAGTTGTAGCATAATAAATTAAATATTCTTACTTGCAAATATTTTTATTTTTAGATTTTAATTTATTTGAGATTTGAAAAGAATAATAACAGTTTTGTGTTAATTTATATTATACAGTAATGCAAAATTTTTCAAAAGATGGCTTAATTCATTTTCAGAGGAATCCTGAAATTAATCATATATTCAATAATCCTGATCTTTTGAGGCATACAATGGAGATTATGCGTAATCCAGCAATGTTACAAGAAGTAATGCGAAATCAAGATAGAGCTCTGAGTAATATTGAAGTAAGTAATTTATTTATTTTCAGCACTAACATATTTATTCTGTAAGAAGTATTTAAAATTAGGACAAATTGCATATAGTCTGCAGAATAATCTAAATGAGCAGAATTAATAGAATGTAGATTTTATTAATTATAGAATGTAGATTCATAATTAATAGAATGTAGATTCGATCAATTATTTAAATCCCTAATACAACTTCAAATTATTTCAATTTCAAAGATCTTGATCTATTAATTTTGTTAGTTTTGTTTCATTTTATTATAACTACATAATATTTACTTAGAACATAATCCCTTTGACTGTGGTTATCCAAATTTTGATAAAATGTTTAGAACTTTTCTGTATTTGCTCCTTTAATAATTTACTATGATTAAGATTTTAATTATGATTCTGCTCCAGGATGCTTAAATGTTTATCATTTAAATATTTGAAGAAATGCTTTTTCTCATCATGTAAAGTTGTGTTTTTTAGATAAAATCTGATTTGTGACAATTATTTGCCCCTGATAAGTCTTCTAAATTGATAGTATTCAGTGACTTGCTTTGTTTTTCTCATTTCCTTTCGAAAGGATTGGATTTTTTTGCAATCCATGAGTCTAAACTTTATTTTGGAATAAGGAACACCTAAATATTGATTATTTTTCAGTTTTTTAAGAATTTCTTTTAAAATTATTAAAGCTCTATTCAATATTTTGAGATTTAATTTCATTTGCTATTACATTACTTTGAAAGGGCAACATTCTATTGAAAATTTTTTAACTTCCTGAATTTTTAAGACTAAAATTCATTGAAATTAAATATCTTGGAACATTGTTGTTTTAAGTGATGCATATACAAATTAGAAAAAGAAATCCATTACTTTTTCAGTAGTAGATGGCTGTTGTAATCAATGTGTTATAAAGTATTGATCATACAACTTTATTTTTTTTACCAGATGGTAAGATGACATTTTTCTCTAAAAATTCTTTTTTTTTTTGGTCCATTCAGTTGTCAGCATGTTATCTGCTTTAGCATCACCTATGAACTAAAAATCGACCATAAAGTAGTTTATATTATTTCCACAAAAAGAATCTGAAACATTAAAGTCTTAAAGTTCATGTGAAAATACTGGATTTCTCTTTCCTCAATATAATATATTTTACATTTTATCCTTATACTTATTATATAATAGTATCCAGTTAGTTTGATACTTTATAAATTAATGAAAAATGAGGAAAATGATTTCAATTCTTTATGTGACTAGTTATGTTTGAAATTTATTTGTATTTGTTTATGAATAAGATACTTATATTAGTTTTATTTAATAGATTATTCATTATCTTAATTGAAATTTATCAGGTGCTTCAAAAATGTCAATAAATAATTTTTTAAAGTTTAGAAAGAATATAAGTATTTATAGTTAACTAGATTTTAAAAATATATTTGTTATAAGTATTCTGGTAATATTAATTCAATTGAAGTGAGGAGACAAATAAATGTTTAATTCTCTAACTTTCATTTCAATAATTCATGATTCTGATTTCTCACTTGATGTGGACATCTGTTGTGATTCCAAATTCATCTTAAACTATAGCCCAAATCCATGGAAGCCATTATTCTGTTAAAACAACAGATTTCCATGTTTTGAAAACTTAACAGCAAGATTTAATCTGCACAATCACATTAATGTAACCACCTGCCAGAAGCCAGAATAACCACCTTTTGCAGAGTGAAACTGCTGCTAGATGAACAGGAAGAGAGTCAATTAGGTTCCTGAAGGTGTTCATTGGGATGTTAAGCCATGCTGACTCCAGTGTTGTGGTCAGCTACTCAAAATTATGCAGGTGAAGATCCATACTGTGAACAAACCAATTGAGGTGGTCCCCCATATTCCCTATTGGATTTAATTCAGGTAAGTTTGTTTGGCAGGGAAGAATGGTAGACTCATATTCTGATGATCTTCAAACCATGTACGTACACTGCTAACAATGTGACATCTTATATTGCCCTGCTTGTAAATGCCATCATGTGAAAAAATGCACTTATAGGGTAGACATGGTCTGTAAAGACAGATATATACTTATATTGCTCCATCGCTTTTTCAACTACACATGTACACTGTACATACAACAATTTCAAAATAGGTTGTCCCTTTAAGAAATTACAAGTGACAATTATTTTATTTGTTATAGTGATATTTGTTACCATTCAATTCATTTATATGAAATTAAATTTTTTAAAGTATAATATTTCTTACAGAGTGTACCAGGTGGTTACAATGCTCTAAGACGTATGTACACAGAATTACAAGAGCCTATGTACAATGCAGCTCAAGAGCAATTTGGTACAAATCCATTTGCATCACTTGTCAGTGATTCTGGAGGTATTGATCGATAGTTGATTATTACTCTTATAATTAATGTTATATTTTAGGAAATGATTTTAAGCTTATTTTTATTGAATGTGATGCATTTTTAAATTTTTATTCTATTTTTAAAGTTAGGAAAATGAAAAATTATAAAATTTTATTTCCATTCATTGATGAGGAAATTTTTATAATTATAGAAGTAGAAAATTTTATAACCAGCAATAATTTAAAAATAATGCACTGTCTAAGATCAATATTCATCTGATTTGTTATCTTCAATGTGAAACTCTTTGATCTATCAAATTGTGCTCTGGTTTTCTGTTCAAGAATTCATTAATTCTATTCTTATCTTGTTATAGATATTTTTATTATTTGGAATCTATCTTGAATCAAATATTTGCTTGCAAAAAGTGACTTTAGAGTGAACATAGTGACCTAATCTGCATGAGATTGTTATGTAATTCCGAACAGATAGTTACCTTGGTAGTAAGATTATTCTTTAACAAATTCCAAGCTAGCAATTGCTTTTAATAAGCAGTTTTCCAGAAATCGATTGCAATTAATGTGAATAATGTGTATTTGTCTTTTTATAGGTGTGTGTTTTTATGTTTTCTTTCTTTTTTTTTTTTGCATCACTATGAAAAATGTGTTGGGAAAAATTACAAAAAAAAATATGTAATCTTTATTGTGTGCGACATTGAAATTTATACTGTTTGATTTTCTTTTTGTAAATTAAAATACATTATCAATTTTAATAAACAATGTGTGTGCCTTACTTTTAAAATGTTTTAATGATCATTGAAAAACATTTTCATGTTTCAAATAGGGATGAATTTGAATTTGTTTGCTTAAGCAAACAAAGATATTAAATACTAAAAGTTTGTTTTGAAAGTAAATTGTTAATTTACTTTCAAAACATTGTCACGAATTGAAAAAAAAATGTTAAGCTAAGATTATTATAAACTAAACACTAATAATAACAATTGTACTATCGTATACTAATAAAATCTGACTTTAATAGATTCAAGTTCTACTCAGCAAGGAACTGAAAATAGAGATCCTCTACCTAATCCATGGGCTCCAGGTGGAACATCAAGTTCTGGTTCTTCTACGCGTCCTGCTGCACCAACACCATCTCCTAATATAATGTCTTCACCCGGTATGCAAAGCATGTTTCAACAGTTATCCGAAAATCCTGGACTGTTATCTAATATCAATACACCATTAGTGCAAAGTATGATGCAATCATTAGCATCAAATCCTGATTTTGCACAAAGGGTAAGATTCATAACAATTTCTTGTCTTCAGAATGCTATATTTTGTATTATAGTGCAAAATTATTCCACAATATTTTTAACCATTGTAACCATTAAGTTGATTTCTTCATAAAACAATATTTGTTACTCAGTGATCCTTAAGTTATTTAAAATCTTAATAAATTATATGATCAACATAAAGAGCCAAAAATTTACACAAATGATTGACTAAGTAATTTTACTACCTTCTCTAAAAAATTAAAATTTATCAAATCAATTCTGTTTCAGATGATAATCAGAAGTTAGTATCATTATAAGTAATTTACTATGAAGATGGTTTTCCTTAACGTTTCAACTTTGATTTTTCAACAATATATATTATAAACATTTTGATTAAATTTATGAAATATTGAAAATTCGAAGTCAAGTTACTTTTTGTATCGTTAAACTGTTATAAGTGCAGTCAGTGGTAATCATGTACACAATAATATAATGAATGAAGCCTGAAAAGCTAAGAGTTAGGTAAAAGAGGATTCACTTTATGACTTTTATCAGTAATCTGTGTAAGAAATTTTAAGTTACATAAAAATGCTTGTGATTCTTATCAGCATATGTTTATTACCCAGACTGAGTACATAATTTTGTATCATGTCAATTTACCTAACATTTGTTACCCTTATAATATGAAATTCAATACTCACATTTACTCAAAAGCAAAAGAAGTCCTATCACAAATGGTATAGTTAATCCTCATCACATAGTGATTGTTTCATTATATGCTAGAATTCTCCCAATAACTTAATTCTTAAGATATATCTCAGATTTTTCTGAGGGGGGGGGGATTGTGATTCAATCTCAGTATGAAATGGGCTTCATTTGTTTTTAAAACTATTTGACAGTTAATCCTTATAACTATGTTTTGAAATTCTTCATTGTAAGAATTTAAATTTATTTGGTTAGCTTTATTTCTCCATATGTAATGCCTTTAGAAATACTAATGTCATTCATGACTTAACAAATTTTGTCTCCATCTATCATAAATTTGCTAAGATTTCATTGAAAGTATCTACAATTGTAGCTCTTTGTTACATTCTGGTATAGAAAAAGTGACTATAAAAATATATATTGAACCCAATCCTTAATATAAAAATAGCTTTGGTCAAATTTATCTTCATGTACACACAATTTGTTAAAAAATATTTGAAAGCTTTTAACAGTTTACCTGCATAATCTGAAATTTTTCAAGAATTATTTTAAATTAAGGAATCATTTGGAAACACCATTTTCTATACAATTTTTATGAAGCAGTCTGTTGCTTAACTGGACAGTTCTTGATGAAAAATAATTTTAATTGCCAAGGCTCTGCTTTGTTAATAAAATGGTACTAGTCAAAAACTTTATTCACTAACTTATTTAAACTGTAATTCAAATTTCCTATAAAATGAATAAATAAGAAAGAATTTTTTTATTCTTACAAGAATTTAAGACTTCTTTTAAGATAAAAAAATTCTGGCTATTAAATAATCAATTTTGTTGTTTCTTAATATAAATATAACACGTTTAAAATTAAAATAGCATTCAGTGGATTAACTGATTAAGTAAGGATATAGATGTTATATATATGCTATTATAATCTAAAAAACAAAAATTAACTTTCTATATTTCCAATTGTACTTAAATATGCCCAAGGTCTTATAATCAACTGTTTGTCCTGTTTTCTAGATGATATCAAACAATCCTCTTCTAGCTGGTAATCCAGATCTTCAACAACAGATGCGAAATATGTTACCTCAGATGATGTCTCAAGTATGTTTGCCTCTCTTAATATTTAATTTAAAAAAAGTTAAGTTAGCTTTGGTTTCTGATGTATATATGAATTTTAGTATTCTATATTTCTAAAATCAGATTCTTGATAAATATTTTTTATAAGTTCTATTCCAGTATATATATACCTGGAATATAATTTTTTGACCAGGTATGGATAATTGGTATTTGGAGTTAATTTAATAATTTTGTTTATACTGAATTCATTAATATAAAATTAATATTTCTTGGTTTTTTGTACTTAACATTTTTTTTAGTCACTGTAATTTATCTAACAGTATGCATGATCTAGAAATATTTTTTGTTTTAAAAAATGTTTCTGTTTAAAGAACTGCCTGCAAAAAATTCCCTGTGAATTTTAAAAAATATAATTTTTCTGTTATTTTTACTTCTATTATCTTATTTAAATTATGAACTTTCTTCGAAAATCATGTGTGTAAGAAGTCTTGCAGTAAAATTTTAATTATTATTGAATTTTGGTTACATGAACTTAATTAAAAATTGTTCAATCTGGAAAATTAATGAGGAAAAATTAAATCAATAGATTTTTTATTGCATTTTAAATTTATGTTAATTTAGAATTTTTTCCTATCTTTGTTATATGACTTCAATGTTTAAAATGTTCAATTTTGTTGAAATGAATGCTTAAAATGAAATCTTCCTGATTAATTTAAATATTTGCTTATAAAGATTTGGAAAGAAAATGTATCATTTATAAATGAATTATTTAAAATTAGCATATTTTTAAAATGTTGTACTTTTATAAAATTAGTAAACTTTTAACTTCAAATTTTTTTCTTTTATATGTGTAATTTATTTTTTTTTTCTTGGAAAGTAATATCTCATTCCAAGTGTATTCATTTAGATTATTACTTGAATAAATAGCTAATCTTTTTGAAGGTATTGAAAAAACCTAATGAAAGCTTTCAACTTTCTGTGCTTTCAAAAGTGTTTAGTGTATTTTACTTTTATATATGATTAGAAAATTTTAAAGATATACCAAATATTTAAAAGATTAATGTCTATGCTTTAAGTTGGAAAAGTTAAACTGGAAATTAAAATTTCTAAATTTATTCTTATTCAGTAACCCAATTAATATTTGAGTTAGAAAGTGCCATTTATTGAGTTTACTTGAAAGTTGTGTAATTTTTAGTTTGAAATCCAATTTCAAAAGGATCCTCATCATTTGAAATGTATTCACTTCAAGCACTGGATGTGAAAATTTTTAAAAATTTAAATAAAGATATTTTATAAAATCAAATGTGTTATTCATTTTGTAGAATTTGTTGTATTTTGTTGAACAATATTAGTATCGTTAAGTATAATGGAAGGAAAATAAAATTATTTATCTATATTTTTCCTTCGCATATAATTATGGTTCTTACTAATATTTAAAATATTACATTTCACATTCTAGCCTTTGTACATTTCAGCAATATTTAATGTATCAATATTTAATCAGCAATATTTAATGAATTGCAATGTATTTGATCACTTTTTCTTGTAAAAACTTTGTAAGTAGATGGTACTTTCTCAAGTTTCAGAGGTCTGAATAAAATGAGGATTTGAATATTTGCTTAGATAATTTAAAATATAATAAAATATTCTTTATGGAAACACCAATTGTATGTTTTTCAATGTAAAAGGCAATTATATCTTTTTGAATGCATATTCAAATAAATGCATTAGTACCTCATCTTTTATTTAAATGTAAAATTTAAATTAGATAAAATTTATATTTTTTGCTTTTTAATAATAATATCTTGTGCAGCTAATTTCTATCTCAAAAATTATTTAAAATTTAGTTCTGAATATAAGATGTGTTAATTAGTTTGAGATAACTGTGGAAGTTATGTATTTTTAGAACTGTTAATTAAATTGAACTGTGACAAATTAGTCTTTAGTTTTTATGGAATTATCAATTCAATTTTTATTTCATAATGATAATTTTTCAAGCAAGTTTCATTTTTATAAATACAAATATTTCAACTTTCATTTAATATTTCTCCTTTAGATAATATTTATTTCTACATGGTTACCCCTTAATTTGCTATAAAAGTATATTAATTTGATCATAACAGAAAGTTCTATTTTTTAATTTTTAAAGTTATAAGTACTATTTTTTATTTCATTATATAAATATATTTGAAAGGATTTTCTTTCCTAATATTGCATTTTTTTATAACTTCATATAGATTCAGAGTACCGAGTACCAAAATGTTTTATCAAATCCTGCCGCGATTCAAGCATTGATGCAGATACATCAAGGCATGTCTCAGCTTCATCAAATTGCTCCTACTATGTTTAGGTTAGTTATTAATATTCATATCTTAAAATGCATGTTTTTCTTTTTTTCTTAATTGTTGATTATCAAAATATATTCTGAATTAAAGTTTGAGCAAAAATTAATAACTATTTTCTGTGTATGTATTTTGTTGGTTTCTTTTTTATTTCTCCTTGTTTTAAGTCATTTTGTTATATCTACATAATTAGATAGAAATTTTTTTTAAACATTTGCAAAAACGTTTTTGAATATATTTCATTTTTGTTAATCAATATTTATTTTAGATATTCCCTTAGTTTTTTGTTTGAGTTGATTCTTGATTAGGTAAGTCTTTAGAATTTTTAGTTTATGGATTCATAGCTGCCAACTTGTACTCTTTGTTCTATTTCTATTTGGATTTTAAAATCTTGCAGCAATTGGTAAAATAAGTAAGATACTTGCAGTATTCTCAAATGAGTCTGAAAATATAATATCTTAAGAAACTTCAATGTTATTGCTATTGTAACCCTATTTCAACTTTGCTCCTATTGATCCATTTGGCTCAAAACTTAGAGAATGTTAATTTAATTTTAATTGCCTAATGTCTAACACATTTCTCATGTAAAACTCAATTTTACCTATAAAATCTGCTATTTTCATGGATGTTGATTAAGTTTTAATTTCAGATATCAAACAATAATAAACACAATTACTATTAGTTAAACTAGAATACAGAAATATAAAACATTTGCATAAATATTTACACTGTTTACATTTTTCAAAACATTGTCTTCGTTTTAAAGATTTCAAATCTTGAGCAGTTCAGTCTTGAAGAAAGTTAATCTACTAAGTATCACTATGATAGATGGCCAATTTATCATATTGACTTTTTGTTTAGAAGGTTTTTTATAACCTTACCACAATGTCATTGATTATATTTTGTATTAAAGGTTCTTTTCAAAGTGTTTGTACTTGGCTTGGCTGTACTTGTATCAACTTGGCTGACAATCCTTTATTTGAAGTTATAATCATTTGATCGTCTCCAGTCAATGGATTTTATATCATTTTTGTTCATATGCTCCATAATGATGTTGATTCTTTCTTGATAAATGAAGTAAATTCTGTATTTACAATGATCGTATGAGCGCTGTGAAGTAACTTAATTTTTCTAAGCTTTTTCAATCTGTGGTTAATAGTCTTGGCTTTGTTAAATAAAATGTCTCATAATGGCTTTGAAATTCTGTTTTGCTGAATACCTAGTCATGTCAGTAATATTGGCAATTAATTGGCCAACTTGGCTGTTAAAGATGAAGATCCCATTGGCCAACATGAGGTGTTCAATCTCTGGCTATACCTATTCTGTTTGAAATTCCTGAAATTAATACAGAAAAGTTTTACTTGCTAAACTTCTCAGAATTGAAACACTGAAATGGCCATCAGGAAATAACTGAATCATCCTTTTAATTTTTAACATCAGTTCTTGCATTATATTCCCAATGTTTTCTCTAGTTTTCAATTGCTAAGCTGCTGATATGTATGATTTGGTCATGCAATGTAATGTATAGTTTTTAGATGAAATGTACGATCTCGCTGTTGGGTAAAATTGTACAGCTTTCAAGTTACACTAAAAATCTCTTATTTCTTGTTTATGTTTCATGCATATTAGTGTAAAAGATTGAAAAATTATAGTTTCAAAATTTTCAATGTTCGCAGGCATGTATTTTCAGCAGTAGAAGTTTTTCAGATGATCTCTCTCATAACATAGACTAAGTTGGTTAATTTCTGTCTTGTCCTCTTAAAAGAGTATTTGTAAGGACATCCACAGCTTCTCAAAGACATGGCTAGGTAATATAATTTTGTTACATCATCTAAGCAATTCCATGTTGAGAACATGTGGAATTCTGTTTTGAAGACGCTCCATGGTTTATGGCATATGATTTTCTGTTGTACACTGAGGCATTTAATATTGGGTGGTAAACTGTGTTAGAAGGCATAGTGTTCATTGTATTTGAAACATACCTGTTTTTCCATGTGGCAATAGTATCACACTTGTTTCTTGTCTTTTAATCATATTATTTATTGATCATATTTTTTATTAAATATTTTGTTTTCATTACTATTTACATTAATTCCTTGTTTAGCATTGTTAACAGTATTGTTTTAATTTAAAATGAACACCAAACTATTTTAATGCAAGTATCAAATCTCTTAGCAAAAGAAAAGAAAAAAATTGCTTAATGACATAAATGTCATTTTTTGTTTTTGCAGTGTGTAAAGAATTCTTTTTTGATTGTACAGTTATACACAATGCAAAATGCGTTTTTATTAATATTCAGCACAAAAAAGTCAAGGAAAATGGGCTAAGTGTTTTAATGATTAAACTAAGTCACATTACATTTAAAATTGTTATTCTGTAATTGATGCACTGTGGAAATTATTCACTTTTTGTATTTGTTTAAAATAATGATTAAACAGAATAGCATTAATAATTGAAAATGTAAATAAGTGTAACAAACAATTAAACTATATTTGTTTGAAAATTAATCAATAGATAAGGATGATTTTATCGTTGCAATTCTTAATATGCTTTTATATCAAGATTTTTTCAGTATATTATCTAAATAATTTTATGAAATAGGATGCTGATAAAGTAACTATATTATTTCCTAATAAAGATTGTAATATGGTTTTCAAAAGATCACTCAGTATTTTATAAGTTTTTGTTTAGAAATGAGATTAAAATTGACTTTTTTCTCCATGAGAAAAAAAAAAAACTACTGCATTTAGATATGATTTCAAATTTATTATTGCAATTTATTTTTGCTTTATTTTCTTAAAAATATATAAAAATTATGTAAGGAGCATATTGTGTTATGATACCTGGAGATTGCAAATTAAGTTTTGATATATATCAATGGAAATTTTTTTCCCTTTCTAGATTACACATATATAGTTATTAAAATTTATATGCATATTTTCAGAGGCACTGTTCCACCAGCAGCTACAACAACTGCAAGTACTACTACACCAGCTACGACTGCTGCATCACCTACATCCACTAATTCTAGCAGTACAACTACCACCACAACACCTTCTGGGTCAACTCCTAGTACAAATCCTCTAGGTGTTAATAATCCAGAAGCATTTACTCAATTAATGGCAAATATGTTATCAACCATGGCTATTAATGATCAACAACAGGTAAATTACTGATCCATTAAAATTAATAATTTTAATTTTCTCACAAAATTTTATCATGCAAATTTGTCTCTTTGTACTTCAGTTAATTGTATGTATTATGTTTTAATAAATTCAATTTTGAAATTATATTGTGAAACTGGGGAAAAGTATGGAATATGATTGTTAGAAACAAAAATATTGGTTATTACTTAAAATAATTTTTTGTGTAATGCATTTACTGGTTACTTGTTTTAAAGCTAAATAATAGAAACATATAAAATGTATAATGTAAAGTGGTTATGATTAATTGCATCATTTTAGAATCATAAATTTATTTAGAAATCATTTTTAGGTCATTTGCTTATTATAGAATAATAATAAAATAAATTCTTGTATCATTTAAGCAATCATATTAATGTTTATTGAGAGATAATTAAAAAACTGAATATTATTGAAAAATATGCTAAATTTTATTAAAAAAATTCAGTAAAACTGTAGATCTTTTTCTTAAATTTTATTGAATCATAAATATATTAATTTGAGGTATACACTTTTTACTTACAATCTTTTAATTCCCAAACTCTTCAATGAAAATTTATCTCTCTCTGATAAATAAATTATTGTATCAAAAATTATGGAAACTGAAACCCTATCGTTTAATGTGGTAAGTACTGCCCTCTGAAAATGTATTTTGAATTGAATCTCTTTGCAAGATATAAAAATGCCTTTAAATAAATAAATTATTAAAATGTAAAGAAAATAAAATCAACAGTTGCATGTCATTTTAATCTTTAAAGATAATTTTAGTCTTTGAAGCATTTAATAATACTCAGACTTACTGTGAAAATATTTTTGTAAGAAAATGTTAGAATACTTAAATAACTTAACGAGTTAAATTTTTTGGTATTTGAAATATTTTTAATCTTTTATCATAGCTGCCAACTCTATTGATTTTATCAGGGAATTCCTGATTTTTCAATATTTCTCCCGATTCCTGATAATGTAAGAAAATAAATTGATTTTTGGCAATTTCAATGAAAAACTTAGCAGCCAAAATTTTGCTGGAAAAAAAGTCTAATGAGTTGCTTTAGTAGCTTAAACAGTCAACAGATGGTACATTAATATAATGATAATAAATGTGACAGATGGAGTTCAAAACTCAAGAGAAACACATTTAAAAATATATATTTTTTTAAATGTGTTCCTCTTGAGGTTTGAACCTCATCTGTCCGCTGTGGTGAGGTGGCTAGGATGTCAAGAAAAATAAGTTGGCAGTCATATAATTAACATTCAGAACAGACACCAGGTGCTTGTTAACATAAGCAGTTCAATTAGGAGGAATATTACTAGTTATTAATTAGTATTTTTCACTCAATTAATTAATTTGTAACTAAATTTTATGTTTTTATGTAATTTTATAAGCTAACTATTTATAAATTGCACTAGAGTAGCAAAAGTTGCCCTGTAAAATAAATATTGGGACATAAACATTGATGTTTATTTTTTTACATGCAGTATATTTTAATTTTCATAGTTCCTTTATGAGATCGATGAATATTTTGTTAAAATATTCATCAACCTCATAAAGGAGATTACAACAAAATGTTTTTAACATACATCCTTTTCGAAATGTATAAAGAGTAAAATTGTCTTTTTTGCAGTACTACCGTTTTAAACATTCTGTTTCAAGCAAAAATGTGGCTAATTGTATCTCCTGATTTTTTCCTGTAAAATCAGTAGAATCTACCGATTTTTTTCCAAGGTTAACATGTATGTTTATACTCAATAAATTTTTGGAGCTATTAAAAAAAAGTGTTAGTAGAAATTTTTGTGAATAAAATGACGAGGCAAAATTTTTTGATATCTTAGTCTTTAATTAAAACCTTTTATATAATGTAGAGTTATAATTGTTGTAAATTGAAAGTATTTGTACATAAAAGAAAAAGGAGAGTGTGTTGTTTGATGTATTATTTGATGTAAGTAATTCTTTTTTTAAAGTTTTTATCTAAAATTAACCCAGGTGCTTTAAAAGTACCATTAAGTTTTTATTTATATTAATTTTTGGGCTTTTGATATAATTTTTATAATTTGAGTTTACTTTTTGAAAATTGTTCAGTTTTCAAAAACATATAATGCTTAGATTTTTATTTTGCAACAATTAGTGAACATGTTATTAAATACTTCTGTAAATCAAGTATTTCATAAGAATCAGATTTTAAGATGCAAAAATGTTCATTGTGGAGAAAATGT
Source organism: Latrodectus hesperus (assembly GCA_037975125.1). Taxonomy (NCBI): domain Eukaryota; kingdom Metazoa; phylum Arthropoda; class Arachnida; order Araneae; family Theridiidae; genus Latrodectus; species Latrodectus hesperus. Next base: position 70,279,422 of record CM075856.1, on the reverse strand, counting down.
AACCAAAATACCAACAATGAATGAAATTTATTAAATTTGATATTTAAGGATTATGTAAATTGTATTTAAATATTTTGTCAATGCATATTCTATTTAAGAAAATTAAGTCAATTTTTTAAATGCTGTTCAAATAAATTTTTATAATTAATGAATTGCTTTATTTATTGATTTGATTTCATATAATATCATTAAATTTATAAAACCTTAAGTTGTGCCTAAAAAAGCAGTTAGAAAGTTATTAAAGCATTTTTTAAAAATCTATTATGATGCAGAGATTCATATAGGATTGGATTCTACAACTTAATACATGTGGGCACTAAGAAAGTTCACAATACAAACTTAAAAAACATGTAATTAGAAATAAAGATCATGCTACAGATAGGATTGAATACATAACATTGATCAGATCACAACATCAGTGCAGTATTTTATTGTCAAAAGTCTTTTATGATTGCTGTGTAGAGACTAGTTGAACTGCACATCATACAACCATGTTTGTCGATCTAGCCAGGTTGGGAGTTGCAATATGTGGTGATGCAGGTGCATGGTCTCTACAATAATTAAATTGGCTTATTTATTTAAAGTTTAAAATCCTAGTCCATATCCTTTTCCACATTATCAATCCAGGCTTCTCCTGGTCTCCCCTTTTTCTTGCTATTGAATAATTTACCCTTTATTATCCTTTTTATGATATTTTTTCATCTCTGCGGTGTATGTGGCCAAGCCACCGTATTTTTTGTGCTTTAATGAATTTATATCTTTGTTTCTATAATCAAAAATTCTAATATATTCCAAGTCCCTTACATTCAATGTCCGTGTTTCTATGGCATAAGTAACGATTGGTCTAATGAGGGTTTTATAGATTTTAAGTTTTGTTTTTCGTGATATCACTCTATTATTGAATAATTTTTTATTTGCGTAGAAAGCTCTATTGCCAGCTTGCACTCTCTCGCATATTTCATATTGTAGGCTGTTGTCGTTGCAAAAATAAGTTCCAAGATATATGAATTGTGACACTCTTTCAAAATTTTTACCCTCGATTTCAATACTTCTTGGTTCTCTTCTAGATTCATTGGGCGATATTATCAAATATTTGGTCTTGCTTTCTTTGATTTGTAAACCAACATTGTTGGCTCTATTTTCCATCTCTATAACATTCAAACCAATATCTAGGCACCTGTAAAGGTAACTAAAAACACACACACACAAAACTGAAAGTTACTTATAAAGTTAAATAAAGGTGGGTTTTTTTTTTTAATATTCCCTTTTATTCCTTTTATTGTTTTAAAGTTGCATTTTTAATTGTTTTGTTATAATTATTATGCTTATTAATGTAATGTAAATCTGTTAAATAGTTTGATATGAGAAATTAATTTTTTTCCCTTTTTGTACAGCAACAGCAGCAGCCTCCTGAGGAAAGGTATCGTTCCCAATTAGAACAATTGGCTAGTATGGGATTTGTAAATCGTGAGGCTAATTTACAAGGTAAGGGTTGAATTAATTTCAAAACTCTTATGTGTATTTAATTACGTTGAACTATTCTCTTATTAGATAATATGCTAATGACTTATTAATTCATAAATTCTGCATTTTGAATAAAGTATAATTAACTTTCAAGATAAAAGTTTTATAAAATTCCTGCAGAAATTATTTTTGAGAAATATGTTATTTTTGTAAGAATTTGATGAAATCTTATTTTTAAAACAAGGAAAAGGTAACAAATTCAGTTAACAATAAAATTGGTTGAAAATAACAAAAAACGATTTTCTTACAAAATTGATGTGTTGTGTTCAATTCTGTTGTAAATTTTATTTCTTCTGATTTATGTTAAAGTAAGAAAGGAAGAAAAATAGGAATAAAACTTAACATTTGCAATTTTATCTTGTGTAAAGCAGATAATTTTGCATTTTATTGTATCACAAAATAAAATATTTCTTGTATCTAATTATTTCATTTTAAACATTGTCTATGTGTTGTACATGTTGAACTGCATTCTAGATATATCAAATTTTTAAGTGTATTAAAGAAAGTGCCCTTATATTTCTGCTAGCAAGTTTTTTTTTAAAAAAAAATTATGATAGGGGTGACTGAAAATACTTTATATTCTATACTGTAACAATATTATATAAGAACATATATATTTCTGGAATTTCCAAACATAGAAAATAATTGGTAGTGGTCCAAAAAAATTTTCAATGAACAGCTGTAACATAAAATGAACAACATAAAATTAGTAAACAGATTGCATTTTTTAAAAAATAATTTGCTAATAAATTTCAACTGTGAAAGGAAAAATGTTAATATGAATAGCTTGAATAAATCTTATATGGGAATTCCTACTCATCAATTAATTAAATCAGTTTTATTTTAAAAAATTTTTTAGTAGAAAGCTTATAGACCATGTGCTCCAATTGCAGTTGATGTGAAATTTACTTAAAAGGTATGAAATAATTGAACTATTTCATTATCAATTATAAGATGAGTTGCTACAAAATGTTCTTTTTTACAAACAACAAAATTGCTTAGTTTATAACGTCTTGTAGAAACTAAAATAGACTTATAATATGAATGAAAATTGTTGCAGCATAAAGAAAGGTAGAGAAGCTCTTCACTATTTCAACTGTACTTGATAATTTATTGATAAATTTTCTGTCTCTATCTAATTTCTTTTCATTTTTGTTCAAATATAAAAATTTCACTCCTAATTGAATTTTGTCCACTCTTAACTAAGAATTAATCATTATTTTCTGTTATATTTATAAATATGAAATTTATTCTCAACATTCTTATTAAAATTGACTTAAAATAAAATAATTATGTATTTATTGTTTTTCATACTTACACCTTTTGAAAGTGTTACTTTCCATATTCATAAAGTATAAATTAGTGTGTATTTAAGAAAATGACTTGTTTCAAAATTGGCTTATTTTTAATTTTTGTAATTTCATAATTCATACTCATACTAGAAAAAACTTATTTCACTTCTGAGTTATTATTAAAAATGCAGTAGGATATATAATAGATTTTAGCTTGTTATTTTGAAAGATAACATGTAAATGAATTGGAAGTCTTCTAAACCCTGTGTTATTAATTAAGTTTTCATTGTGTTTATTTTAATTTTTTTTCTACAATTATAAAAATCTTGTTTAGAAAATTTTAATGTTTATGCTTACCAGTATTTTTGTTCTTTCTTTCATATTATAAAAAACCAAAAACACTCAAATCTCTCTCAGATATATTAATTTCAAATTAATATTTCATTTTCAAAATTAATAATTTTATGAGTCCATGACAAGTCTTATTAAAATATCCATGACATCAGAATGCATATCATGCATAATAAATTACAATATCATATTGAGACAGCATCATAAATCCGATTTGTCAACGAATTTGCTACTTTTTCAAATTGAATTCTTCAAGCGGCAACAAATAAGGTGAAGTTCACCAATGAATGTTTGAGAATACTGTTGAAGTTCATTTCGTTAATAAAATGATTTCTTTTATAAAGACTAAAGCATCGGTTTGAGAAGTCGTTATACATTGATTCCAGCCATTGACAATAGAACAACAGTAAAATGAAAAACATCCATTTTATAGTAGTTTAAATTGGCGAGAATGATTCAAATTTTTTAGAACTTCATTAATTAATAGAATTTTAAATTAAAAACAGCAATATTTCTAAACAATTTCTTGTAAATCTAAATTTTTTGTTTTCACTGTTGTGTTGATTTTGGCGAATTGAGTAACACTGTCTTCATTTCATAGAGTTCTGCTGCAACAGTAATCTCTGAAATGATAACATTGCTAGGAACTAAGCAGTTCCCTTTGACTGGTTTTAATGATTGTGGATTCTGGGGAGTGTAATCTTAACCCTTTGTGGTTCAGTGTTCCAGGTGATGGAACAGCAAACTTTAAATTGTTACCAAATGGTTGCATTTTATGATAAATAGATGAAATTTAGCTTAAAATATTCTTTAAACTCTTTTTCGACAATAGATGGCAGAACTACATAAGAAAAATAATTTTCAGATATAGCAGATTATTTAAATCGCTTTATTTTGAAGGAATATTTCTAAATTTTTTTTCTTGTACAAAATTATTTGAAAAGAAATTTCTATGTTATTTTCTTGCCTGTACTATGAACTATTGATTCTATATTACTTTAAATTTTTTACTCATAAGTATATGCAGAAATATTTGATAAAAACTAGGTGTTATTAAAAATATTAAATAGCATTATTTTTATGCTCCTGATTTTTCTTTGCGCTGCTATTTGTTTTATAATATTGTGTATATCTTTTTTTTGAATTTATATATTTTAAGTTTACTTTTTCCAAATGTAATTTTAACTCATAGTTAATTTGTTAATTGCAAATAAATGGTATGTAGAAATCTTAGTCCTTCAGAAGCAATAAAAATGCTTCAAAAATTGCCCTTTGTTAGTGAATCAGAACACATGGATAGTGATAGTAATGCAGAGAATTTTGTTCCTAACCTCTTGATCAGTCTCAGACTGATAATGTTGTGTCGGATGCCAGTGAAAATTATGGCGATGATTTATCTCAACAATGCTCCTCTATGCACCCCCAAAACCTGACTTGGATAACTAAGCAAATTGTACAGAAATCTTTATTTTATTTATTATTTTTTAGTGTAGAGTAGCAGGCTTTCTTGTGATGCACCGTTTACCACGATAAATATGCTACGCAGGTGTAATGCATTGTTTTTTCATTCATATGCAAATACATTTACGCCTATATCGGCTTCACTGCAATGCTTACTTTTTACCATCATAGCGGTGCAGTGTTCCATTTGATGGAACACTCACAAAATCGAAATGGTACACGTAATCTTTACAAAATTTTCACTGTATCTCATATAGGCCTAAATAGGCAATCTACAATTTTTTTGTTAATATTTCAACTTTAAGGGGTAGGCACCTTAAAGGGTTTAGTTAATCCAAAATAGTGCTATTCTAAACATGTACATTCCACTGAGGCAAGATCCAATAATCATCCATCTTCACAGTTGGGACTGGTAGGACATAGTAACTGCTGAGAGAGAGAAAAAACAGTTTTTTTACATCCTTCAAAACAGTAAACACACAATTGGTATATTTTTTCTTTCACCACATTAGACACTTCATGGTTAAAACTAATAGTTAACTAAGTGGATGAAGTATGACATGTATAGATGCATCTAAGTTTATGTACATGTATTTGTATATGCATATGGCATTTATATGGTTAAAAATAAGAATGCTTGAAAGTATAAAATAAAAATACAACTTTAATAACCGTGACAACTTTGGACGAAATACTTTCATATAATGACGAGATTTTATAAATAAAAATTGACGGATTAATATGCATACACCAATATAAATTGGTAATTATGTAATTTTATGGAGAGAATAAAATTTTTGACAAGTTTTTGCTATGAAAAGCAGAGTAATCACCTTATATTTACCAACAGATGTTTTGAAATATTAAGCCTGGGAATGTTAAACATCATGTAGTTAACTCGGCAATAATGATCCCAATTGAATAATTCTCAATCTAACGAGTGAATATTCAATTTTCTTCAAATTCCTAGTAAATATAAAAAATAGTTATGCATAATAGCTTTATTATAGTTTTCTGGTTTATAAAAAGTGAATCTGCATATTAAAATATATGCTATTTATTTTAAAGTTGCTTAAGTTTAACAAAAAGATGCTAACACTTAACTTTGATTGATTATTAAGCAAAAAAAGATTGTTTTTAAACTTATTTGCCTTGCAAATACTACTTCTTATTGCCTAATCTGTTATTCTTGTAAAGTATCTATTGAGTTGGAAGCAAAATAGTGTTCTTGCTTTTGGCTCAATAGGTCATTGGTTTGGAATTTACTTTAAATAGTTAAGTCTTAATTTTAACTCTTTCAAGTGCACTATCTTTTAAAGTTTAAATATACACAAAAAAATAATTTTAGTATCTCTATTTAAGCCTGAAAGAGTATTCAATGAAAATTTGAACATTGCTGTATACCACTTATACCCAGAAATGCTTTTGCATTGGAATGAAAAACAATGTATTACACCTGTGTGTAGCAGATTTAACATGGTCCAAGGTACACCACAAAGAGGCCTTCCTCTACACCAAAAAATATAAAAAAATTCTGTACAATCTTTAGTTCTCCAAATAGGTTTTGGGGCTGCATAGAGGAGCCTGGTTGAGATAAATAATTGCCATCACCTTCACTTGCATCCAACTCATCATTCAAGAGACCAAAAAAGATGTAGAAATATTACCCATACATCCCCCTGTAAATTCCACAGCATTATTTTATTCCACCCCAAAAGACAGAAAACAGTAAAAATTAAAAACAGCTTTTTCTCTCGTCATTGCATCTAATCGCACTCTGAATCGTGTAAAGAAAAAGTGCAGTGTTGCATGGGATGGAACACCTTGTTTTATCAGACAATCCTGTGTATGCTGTATGTGTGAAAAATTTAAAGTAATATAGAATAAATAGTTCAAAATAACACAAATTTCACAAAAGGCAACAAAATAATAAATTTCTTTTTAAACAGTTACTTTTATATAAAAAAATTTGGAGATATTCCTTCAAAATAAAGGGATTTAAATAATCTGCTATAATTGGAAGTTATTGATCATCTTATGTAGTATTATCAAAAAAGGAAGTTTAAAGAACATTTTGAGCCAAATTTCATATTTATAGCTAAATGCAACAATTTGGTAACAAATTAATTTGGTGCTCCATTACTTGGAACACTGAATTGCAATGGTTAATAAGTCCTTATGTGTAGATAGGGGAGAACTTAAACGCCAAACAAACTTAATCTTGTAAAGCATCCTGTTTTTCTTTTGTATAAAACATTGTAATTTAATTTTTATGTTTACAGTAAAGGAATTTAAAGTAGTTTCTCTTTCTAATTTTACAACATTCATAAAAGATTAAATTGCAATTGCTCTTTGATATTAAAAAGGATGTAATTTTAATGTTAGTGTCAGGGTACATAACTGTATTTTTTATTTTTATTATGTATTTGCATAATAGTATTCTATTTTAAGAATTGATTACTTGAAATAATCTTTTCAAAATTTGCATTCATACCAGGGAATAATTACAATGTATAATTAAATATATTCTATGCCAATAATTATAATTTTTGTCAATTATTTAATCTGTTTGTTTTGGGTTTTATAATTTCTGCAATTGTTTTAATAGCTCTCATTACTACATTTGGGGACATTAGTGCAGCAGTGGAACGATTGCTACAATCGCACCAGTTCAATCCAGCGTAAAGGCAAAGCTAGATGAATAAATTCACTATGAGAGGAAATAGATTTACAGAGTATCCTGGACCAACCCTTAAAAGTTTCATTAGCATTTCTTTGTGAACTGAAGAAAACATTTCAAAATTTCTCTTAGTTTTATTTTTACTTTAAATATATTAGTTGAAGTGCAGAATTTTCTTGTCATTTTCTCACTCCTTCAAATTATTGCAACTCTGACAGTCTGTTTCTCCCTTAAATGTTCTTTCTTGTTGGTGTTAACATATGAGAATTATATTCAACCTTTTAATTTTAGGAACTTTTTCTCTTTGTAATATATACTTCTTATAACATCTATTTTTATAGTGTCATAGAGCCGTGTTTACTAACTTGTAATTGTAAATGTTGAGCATCACACGCTTAATCTTCTCTTACACAAGTAATGTGCTGTAAAAGTGATTATTTCTGCCGATTCTATTTAAATTTTCCTGTTATCTTCTCATCCCTTATCATAAGCATGCTCAAAAATAAAATGATTTTAGATTGTCCAATTTCCATATTTGTAGGAAGTGCTAAAATGATGTGATGTCTTTATTGTAATAAATATGTATATGACTGGAGTTTTCATATTCGTCATTGACAGTTCAAAAAAGTATTTGTGAATTATATCTCAAGAAATAATTTTAATATATATATATATATAATATTAGTGTGATGTAAATCAGGCAATTAGTACATGATGTGCTTTCCTTATTACTGTGTATTGTGTTTTGTACTTTTTTTTCTTATTTTGCCATGTAATAAAATCAATATTTGCCAGAAGAAATTTATGTAGTACACAGATTGTTTTTTGTTAAATTGTTGATGAGGCTAAGGGTTTTCAATGATACTTAATTGTGAAATTCAATAAAAACTACATGAAAGAATTTTTTTTGATAATTCACTTGTTATTTTAATAAAAAGAGATTTTTGAAAATGTGTTACAAATGATTGCTTTCCTTTTAATTATTCATTTTATTAATTCCAAAAGTGGAAAGAGTTTAGTATTACTTAAAAATGATTTATTTAGTTGATTTCTTGAAACATACCTCTAATTTATATATTTTAAAGCAAAATGATAAAAGTTCAAGAACAGGTCCATGATTACTTGATGGTAGCAAAGTATTTTATAATATCATAAAGTAATATACCTTAATGATTTATATATCTCATTTATGTGATTCCATTTCCTGCACTGAAACAGTACCTTGTGCTTGTGATGTATTGATTATTATTTACTGATTTACATAACATTAATCTTGATATAAAGTATAAACTCTTGAGTTAATTCAAAAGAGTATTTATTTTATAATCTAGTTAATATTAGTTTGGTTTGTAAATATGTTTGATTTTCAATGGATAAAAGTGTAATGAGTAAATGCATAACTGATATGAAGATATTTGTTTCTGAAATGCTGCTTGCCATCATTAATAAATTAAATTTTCTTATTTAATGTCTTTTGTCCCAATTTATATTAAATTATGTATTATTGAAACACTTACTCAAATGTTAATTCAAAATTGTGCATATTTCCTACTCTAAAGAAAGTTTTTTTTTTTTCCTAGATATGTTTTGTATTGAAATTCAAATAATTTATTCTTTTATAAGGAAAACATCTTCCCTAGATCTCCTGATTGGAAAATATAGTAGGAATTGTTTATAGTCAGATTTTAATTCTTTCATATTTTATTTCTGTGAATAAAATGTATTGTGAGAATTTTATTACAAAATTAAGTCATATTCATAGGAATTGTAGGATTTTGTTTTTCTCAATTCAAATCTTATTCCCTCATTTTTGTTTTTTATTAATTAAAAAAGGTTTGTCACAAACATTTTTTAATTAAATCAAGATATAATTTAATTTTAATTGTAGAAATGTAAAAAATTTTATATGATAATTAATTTAGAAATGCTCTAAAAATAAAAAATGAAAGTTGATAGTGGAAAAAGTATGGAGCTTTTTTCTAAATAATTAATTTTCATGGGTAATCAAAAATTTCATAAAATTAAAGATCTGAGGGAATTTTCTTTAGAAATAAATTTGTGAATAGATTTATAAATTTAAAATGTATTAGAATGTTTACAATGTAATGTATGTGTATGATTCTTACTTCACCCATCTTATTTATGGCTATTGCTCCTAATTTATAGTGTTCAGAGCGATACTAACACATTATTTATCAATGCAACAGAGAATATATCTTATTTTTATTTATTTTAAATATTTCAAATACTTTTTAAAAAAAAAACTGTTCATATTTTTATTTTTTGTCAGAATAAATTTGCTTTGTCTGTATATTAAAATTTTGCATCCATTTCCATTCTCCTATATCAAATATTGCTATCATTGATCATTGTTTAATTCAGTAATTTTTTTCTTATATTTAAGCAGGTTTTTCTTATATTTGATACTTTATTTTCTCATTAACTTAAAAATGTATTGGCTGACATGATTACATGCATGTTTTCTTCATGCCATGAAAAAGATTAGAGTTTGCGTTCTGCTTTCATTTAATTAAACATATACCCACCAGTTATTAAATGTAATAAAAGTGTTTTATTGGTAAAAAAAATTGTAAATATTTCAATCAATGGTACAAAGGTGTTAAACAGTATTGATGAAAAAAAAAAAGCTAGAGATAATTTAAAATGAAATTTTATGTAATTTACTATGCTTATTTAGTCTTCCTTTTTTGTGATGTCTAAGTATTCTGATCTAAACAAAAATTTTTAAATCCATTTTATGTTTATAGTAATTTATAGAAAGTAATCATGTTAAAATCGCTAAAAAAATCATTATATACAATATTTCAGTAATTAATCGGAAACATTTTGCTGTCATTAATAGAAACAATTAAAGTTTTTTAATAATTTTGAAAAATTTATTTTAAATCGTGAATATTGTATGTTATGTATATATTTATCATTATCATTTGATTAATATGTGTTCATAAACATACACATGGTTACTTAAAAATAATTTATAGATTAATATTTACTTTGTGTTTGAATCTTAATGCCTCCGGAAATAATTTAATTGAAAAATTCCTTGAAATTCTTAAAATGTGCTTTTTGTGATTCTGCACAAAACCTATGAATGGTCCTCTTCCCTCAACACATAGAATTTTTCATTTGAACTCGGAAGTTTTTACTTTGTTTTAAAGATCTATTATTTTACTTCATATGTTTAATACTAAAAATTTATTTGTATTAAAACAAAGCTTGCAAGAAATTTTTTTACTACTATTTAATGATAGGCTTCTGAATAGTGATTGCATAATTTTTAAAGTTTATATTTCAGAATGTCTTGAATGATTTTTTTAATATTAGTTTGAAATGTTGCAAGTTTAAAATCAATGTTTCTTTGTTTTTTTTAAATTAAGAAAATTTTTGCTGAATCTATTTCATGTGATATGCGGACTTTCCGTTTTCTGAATAAGTTTTATAACAATCTAGCTATTTAAATACACATCCCATTTTATAAATATGGTTATTTGAAATTACAATATTTCTATTTCTATGAACCTAATCTGTTATTAATTTATATGATGGGAATATTCAGTAATAATTAATTTGAAGAGCATGTGGTAATATAAAATTACACAAATTTTTAAATATTAGAAACACACGAAATATTTGCTTGAACTTTTAGACGTACTGTTTTCTTATACATATTTGACTATCACACATATAATTTTATTGGTAATTTTTTGAAAGCTTGCTTTTTTTCATTTAAAAATCAATGTAACAATGAATTACAAAAATTAAAGACAAAATAATTTCTCATATGGATTTATTCTCGGAAATTTTCCAATAAATTATATATATTTATTATCTCGTAATTCAAATATTCAGATTCTGTTATTTCTTAATATAAATTATACAATTCTAAATATGAACTTATCTAACTGTTAATTACATCTTCAGTTTATTAAATTTATTTATACCACAGGTTGAGAAAGTTTCCCTTGCAAGTAATTATCTGTTTTTACTATTTTTGATGCATTAAAGTCTAATCTCATTCTTTTTATTTGATTATTATCACTTGCATTTTTATCAGTTTAAGTCACAATTTTTAATACATATTTATGGTTAATTAATATCAGATGCACTGCAATTTTCTGATTTTTTTTAAAAATAAATTTGTATGCTGATTAAATTAATTTAATGTAATTTGCTTTGAGAAATATAATTTAAATGTGTGATTAAAACATTTTAACCCCTCAGAGGGTCTATTTTCCTTAAATAAACATGGGTGTCACAATTTGGACATACCCTAGTGATTTATCCTCTCCTTTCTATTCTGATTTTCTACTTTACCTTTTCCTCCTTTCTTCCCTCATTGCGGTTGCCTTGTGAAAAGGTTGAAGGCTCTCCTTGAGTAGTTATCGCCACCCTGTTGCTACTAATTTCTCCTGTGGACTTAATCACCCACATGTTTGCAGTGCTTGGAGACCCGTGTCCCTGAAAAGTAGGATCCTGGTGATTGAGGCTCTCGGAGACCAGCATATTACTTTGGCCTCTTCTACAAGTAAACAGGAGGTGTGTTGTGGTCGTCAAAGAAAGTGTTTTGTATAAAGCAAGGGTCTTTTTTCGATTAATAATTTATTCAAATTGTTTACTGTTATCATATAATGATAAATGTTTTTAACTGTCCAATAAATTATTCTATGAAATTTAATTTATTTATACGTAAATGTGTAAGAATCATTAAGCAAAAAATCTTTATTTCAAATTTTGTGTGGGCTAAATTAATAGAACTAAAATAAAATTTTTGTGAGAAAATTCTTGAATCTCTGTTATGAGTATTAAATGAAAGAATTTTCATTCACATGAGAATTCTCAAAATGGAAAAAAAAATTTCAAGATGCAGTGAAATTTTGCTATAATTTTATTAAATAAGGAAACATAAGGATTATGCAGATTGTTTTATATTCTTTATTAAGAAAAATTTGCAATATCCAAAATTAACTATAAAAATTGTGGTGTAATTTAAGATATATCAGTTATGTAAAGAGAATTTCTTCATAACATTTTCTTAGAAAAGTAAATTTAATTGCATATTGTGTTTCTTGATTCTTTGACTTTAAGTGATGATTATAATATACATAAAAGGTTATAAAATTCTGATTTATTTAAGTATTGGTGGTACACAAGAGCATAATAAATTGATAAAAAAAATTTCTATCTGGTGTACATGAGAAATGACAACTACAGAACATTTATTGACGAGAATGATGAAACCAGACAGGAACAAGAAGGTGCACTGCTTTCTTTTGAAATTGGATCCATTACAAGCAGAAAGCCCGACTTCTTCCCTGGTCTTACATCCAAGCCTGGTCTTACTTCGAACCTGAGCCCTTTTGGTAAAAGCCAAGGATCATAACTGCCATACAGGCTAAATGGCAAAAAAAAAAAAAAAAATCCATTGTTTACTGAAAATATTACTCTGCTAAGGAAATTCGATGTGTAGAAAAGGAGGGGGGGGGAACTAATAATTAATACTGACGCTGAAAAGTCCTATAAACTTGGAATTCGTTTATTTTTTCCAAAGCCGAAAAATTCTAAATTTTTCTTTAGATTTAATTTTTTATAATAGAAATAAATCAATTTCATTAGATTCTTACTTTATTTTCTGAAATGAAACCAAAACACTTAAGATTGAAGTAAAAAAATTAAATTGCAAAATGTGTTTGTATTTCGTATAATAGCTTAATGATTATTTATGCGCATTGTTGGCAATTAGATATTTATGTACAATTTTGTAATAGTACAAATTGTGAAAGTACAGATGTTCATTTTTATTTTGAGTCATTCATACTAGAAATATATTTATAAAATTGAATAAGAAGTGCTTAGAACTAGAGTTAAGTGTATTATTTTGGTTTTATGCTTAATCCGTGTGTCAAGAATTGTTTAGATTTTTAAAGAAATAGTGCTCTGTTAAATATTATTAGTTGTAATCGGTGTGTTCCTTGCGGAGTATTTATTTAGAAACATACTCTTTCTTTTTAATGTCAACACAATTACAGGCTTGATTATGTTTACCTAAAAATATTAAAAGTATTGATCATTGTTGTGATTGTTTCCATGAACCTGTCGTTCTAGGATCGTTCAGTAATACCAAAGATCTTCGATTTTTACTACACATTTATTTTACAAAAAAAAAAAAAAAAAAATACTACAGACACAAACATAATTTTAACACATCCGCACACAACAAAACAGAAAGGCATCGTCTCTCAAGTGCTTGATTTTCACAATTGGAAAATTGATCACTGCATTTACATAACCTTGTTTTTAAAATTTTAGTTCAAAACAGTGAATATATTTTCAAATCTTGATATTGTTGTAATGTCCAAAATTCAAAGCAAGCATACAACATTTTTCTTGTTTCTTGTAATTTTTTTAATATATATTTATACAAAATGTCAAAATGATAAACTTATATTCATTTATTGCTGAAAATGTTCACTGTAGAGAGTTTAACACCAACATTTTAAAATAATTTTAACACAATATTTCTCAACATCTTTATTATTTGACATTGAGTATATTTGACATTTTCACAAAAAAAATAAAGAAAAATGTTTTACAAATATTTGTTGAATTTCTTATAAAGACATTAGAGATTATTATCGCACAAAAATTGCATTACAAGCAGAAAATCAGAATTTTTTTTTTAAAGTGGCTATAAAAATGCTTCTCAAATTATTTTGTGGTATAAGATGCTTTCTGTGTGTTGGTAATTCCTTAGCACAGTATTTCGTATTAAATGGGTGATTCACAGTTACTTTTTTAAAAAGAAAAATTAAGAACTGAAATATAGAAAATTTTGAGATGACAAAGATTTAAACTTAATGTTGAGGTCTTTTAAGAGAATAAATTAGTTTAAACCCCTTTTTTTGGCCTTAAGAAAATATTATGGCAATAATAAACATAGAGGCTTAAATTAATATACTCCATTAATCTATCTGTATTAATATTAATTGAATTTGAGAATTTCTTAAATTTTACTGTTATAACTAAGTTATGAATTGCGTGTTATTGCCTGTGTATATCGAAACACGTTAATGGCATTTCGCGCTTGTCATTAAAGTACTAACGCTTTAAATATTAGGATTAAAAATGTTATAGAGCGGCAGCTCGAATGAAAACTTGTCATAAAGGAGAAGAACTTAAATATGTTCATTTATGTCATTCCTTTATGTATTTCTTACGTATAGCTGCAAGAACATTCTGGACTTTCACTAAAATAATATAAAAAAGTGTTAATTAAAAAGACCTGATAAGTTTACACCAGCGAACCCCCCTGTACCTAACTCCAAGGAGAATGAATAGTGATTACATTTAATGAGTTGATTTTTATAAATCGCGAAATTTAATGATCACTTTGTTACCTGCACTTTTACATGCGCTTATTTTAAATAACATTTAAGCTATTTTTCAAGAGGAAAGTATTTGTAATGCTATGATTTGCAGCTAACACGTTCTCTTTCGCATTATTCCAAATCTTTCATTACTCTGAGACGCAAGGATATAAAATCTCATAACATTTTTTATCATGTTTTACTTTTTTATACAAATAAATTTATATTTATGCATTTTTTAAGATATTATACACAAGACATTGCCAAACCACATGCTCATTTTTTTATTCCTTATATATATATATATATATATGTAAAATAGATTTACAATTAAAGCATAAAATAATAATTTTTTCAGATAAACAGAAAAATATAAAATATCAAAAAATAAAAATTTAATTTATAAAAATTATAAAAAATGTTAATTTCAGATATAGAAAATTTACTTTTAATTACTAAGCAAATGAATAATTGTTTAAAATATTAGCCAAAATTATTTTAAATATTACAATTTTATTTATTTACATTTCTTATAACTTTGCAGCACGTGAATTTATATTTAGTTTGAATAGTGTCGCCATCTGTTGATATTGATCTAATATATTAATAAGATATCGCACGAGCGTGTTAGATATTTTCTGAAATCTTTGTGGGGAAATAAATTTTATTTACCGTGAAAAGAGCATTCCTACATTACAATTTAAATGAATATTTTTTTGCTTAATCATATTTCGAAGTCATATTCGAGTTAATTTGAAAGTTTAGTTTTAAGGAGTTAGTGGATAATCCAACGGCTTTTAAAACTGTTGTAAGGCATTTCAATCAGGTGACAGTGTATGTCCCTTTCGTAAGGAAGGAGAAAACCTATAAAATTCTCAATGACCCACTTAATAAACGTATACATACAAAGTCAATATTGATCTAATCATTGTTAAGCTGTGGTAAGTTTTGACCCGAGATCTTTAGCGCAGAGCAGCATTGTTCCACCCCCAGGATTTACGACCTTTTGAACTTGCTTGATAAATTTAACTTTGGAGAAAGTTTTTTATTTTATGATTTTTAATATTTCTCTGGAATTATTTTTATTAGCTCATGAAAAATGTGGTCATTTTAATCACAATCTTCGCTCAATCTAATTTAATCTTTGCCTTTTTTCAAATTAAGTTAATTAAACTGTCAAATTGCTTAATAGCTTCTTTGGAGTCTGCTTGGTTTGAGCAGGTTAAAATCTATGCGGAACTTGTGCGACGGGGCCTTTTGGACCTGGTGTAGGCTTTCTTACACCAGGGAGATAAATAGCAACAACAAACTGTCAATGATATTTTGAAAAAGAATTATGCACTCCAGCAAAATATCTGTAATTTCCTTTTGAGTTAGGAATGTAAACTGAGATTTTGTGTCCTGTGTTACTGAAGCCTTTTAATCTGAAAATGAAATTATTTTGTTACGTATTTTTTTAAATATTAGTTTTTTTAAAAACAGTTTTCTTTGTAGCTAAAACTATTAAATAGGAGATAAACATATTTAAATTTGTTAAAATAAATACTCTTAACGATGAAAAATTGTCTATATTATTTTTGATATTAGCTTTAAGTTTAAAAATAATTAATAAAAATGTTATGTAAGTTTCCTCAATGAATGTAAAGGTTACATTTCCAATTTAAATGAGATTTCTTTGATAATTTCGTTGTTTTATCAAAGTTTAAGAAACAGTTTTATTTGCTTACACGAGACAAAAAATAACAGCGCGTATTGCAACTAAAAATATTTGACGAAAAATGAGGTAAATAACAGTCACTCATTTTTTAAAAAACTGATGCGTCAAAAATTTCTAAAATTTTATGATATTTTTAAGTATTCATTATGCTTAATATTTATTAAATCAAATCGACACATCTTCAAAATATCATATCTTATTAAGATGCGTGCTGTTAAAAGGAAAAAAATATGAATCTAAAAAGAAAAGGGAAATTAAAAATGTGATCAATTATAAAATGAAGAATTACGAGAAAATTGAGAGTAAAACTATCATTTGTCGGTTGTATGATGAGTTTAGATTTTAGTCTCAATCTTACATTATGCAAAAAAAGTTAAGAATTTTCTTGTATTAGCGTTCACAAATAAGTTAGAATTTGTTGAGTGGAAGGCAACGTCAGTTTAACAGTTAAAAAATTGTTTAACCTTAACTCATTATTTATAAAATGTCACCGTTTCTATTTTAGAATTAAGCTGAATATTTTCTTTTTTGGAAATAATGAGAAATTTGAAACGTTATTTTTCTGCACATATCACTTCACACATATCACTTCACCGGATATGTCGTATCGCTTGATCATTATTCAAGGAATCTACATTTGACCTTTATTATCAAAATGGTTGAATACTGATGATTATCTTTGAATACTCAAATATGGATATCAATTTTCTGGAAATTAATTGGTGCAAATGGATATTTTGTGCAAGATATTGTAATGCATATTCCATTTGTAGCATTAACTTGTATGTCTTTGCAGCATAATAAATTAATTGCAATGCAGCTTTATTTCTAGATTTGAATATAGTTGAAATATTTTTGTGGATATGATACAAAATGTATGGATACGAAAGACAGTTTTAGAACAGCTCATGATTTCGAAATAGAAATTTCTCCAACAAGCTTTA
Source organism: Latrodectus hesperus (assembly GCA_037975125.1). Classification (NCBI taxonomy): domain Eukaryota; kingdom Metazoa; phylum Arthropoda; class Arachnida; order Araneae; family Theridiidae; genus Latrodectus; species Latrodectus hesperus. The sequence continues at coordinate 70,262,068 of CM075856.1, read as the reverse complement.
AGTAAGCAAGTATAAAGTACTAATACGCTTCTTTTTATTCGCAAATTTATAAAATCATGCTTCAAACGAAAAAAAAAAAAAACTAATGAAACAATTATTTTATTTTTTTCATACGAAAACAGTTAATCCTTTTTTTAATCGTAACCATTTTCTAATTCAATATAATTTATTTAAATATTTATTAGTTTTCAGTTATTATATTTTTATTATTATTATAAAAATTATATCTTCTTTTTTATTTCGACTATAGCTTAGATATTTAGAAAATATATTTCATAAAAAAGAAATGCTTGCTGCTTCATCTTGAATCGTAATAATTACTTTGCATTTTTCTGAATTGAATTTATTTCAATATTATTATTTTATAAAGAAGTAAATTTCAAAGATAGTTTTATATATATAGAAAAATAAGCTTAGCTGAAAGCTTATTCAAACTACACGTGTTAAAAAGTTTACGTTGTTACAGTTTTTACAATGAAAATAATTATTCAATGAGACAATATATTGATAATAGAAATGTTAATGAAAAAAATCGATCATGTGCTAATAATTCGAATTATTCATCGTTTTGAGGTTGGTTTAATAAGAGCAAAATAATGTTGGTGCTGATTTTTAATTTGTATTATAAAATAGTCAAATCATTCCTAAGAAATTTAAATAATTTATTGGTAAGTTATTGCTTGACCACTTTCTCAAAATACTGTTTTTATCGTGTATAATACATGTTTCATGTATTTTAATCTATACTCCCTCTTTTGTGCCAAAAATAAGAGTTTTTTTGGAAAAGTAATTGATATATTTGACGCTTTCATTTTGCTTAACAATTTTTATTTTCCAATAATAATGCTATTTTCATTTAAAAATAAAATGATTGCCGTAAAGAATATATTTCATTGGATGTATTTATAAGTCATTAAAATAATCAATATTTGAAATCTAAGCGTTAAAAAATAGTGTTTTCGATTCTACGGGAAGATCCACATTTTTTTTTAAATAAAACACTTGATACTGTGATTAATCGAAGAATGCACCATGTCATTCTAATTTAAAATTCTGAATCAAATTTTACAGTTTTCTTTATAAATAACATTTCTATTACCAGATTTCTATATTTTTAATATTAGAAATTTTAAGAAACACTCTAAGCAATGTGAACAATTCTGTTAGATAAAATATTCTTTTATTTTAAGGATTATGTGGCTCAGTGCATTCAATGAAATAAAAGATCTCAAATGGTATTCAATGTTTCAATATATATTTCGACTTTTAAACATTCTTTTTAATTAAATCTCCCTATCTCGAGATCAATGTAAACTGTTTCCAATGCATTTTTTCGACGGATAAACTTCAATCAATTTTCGTATGGAATTCCTTTAGAATTCGATTAACTGTATTTCTATGTTTTTTTCTCTCTCTTGTCCTTCCCCAATTTGAATTTCGGAATGGAGCTTATTCGATGATATTATTTCATGAAATATACTTTTTCAGATATCATAAATTTTATACCTTTGTGGAGTAGTCATTGAATATTAATGAAAATCAATGAAAGTATCGATATCCATTAAAGTTTATTTGAAAAAATCTATTTTAAAATATTTAATTTTAGTAAATTATATGCGTTTGAATAAAAATAATTTAGTGGATCACATATTTTAATTGTTTTTTCTCTCTCGCAAAATAACTCCATTGGGCCTAAAATACATAATTCACCTTAAAATAGAAATTATTTATCACCATTGTAATTTAAATACTTTTTATATGACTAATTTGTCTCTTTTAGAAATTTGTTGTGAAATCATATTTTATTTGAAACAATCTAGAAAAAATAACTTATTGAAATATTTATATATTGTTTTTATGTAATAATCTAGATATGACTGAATGGTTGATTTGATCGAGAAATATAAATTTATGAAAGTATAGTTATTTAGAGTTTTCTTTAAATATAGAGTTTGCATGCAGGATATTGTGTTTCTTTTTCATCAAAAGAAACAAACTTGTCCTTTGTTCCAGGGGAAAGTGCTTGCAAGCTCTTGTTTTTTTTCATAACATTTTCATATTTTTAGATTTTTACACAAAAGATGGCTTTTAGGACTTTCTTATTGATTTTGGAGCGGGTATATTTGAGAAAACACTCGCTTTATATCAGACATTACTTTTTTTTTGTTTTTACGTATCTTAGTTTCTGAAACCTAAGTATTTAACAGTTTTTGTATGCTTTGTTTTTCTTTTTATTTTACTTTCATAGTGTATGCTGTACGAAATCTGCCGCAGGTCATTTCGGTTTTCAGAAATATTTTTATATCCATAGATTTTATAATAAATTACTAATATTATTTATAGTAAACTTATAGCACTAGTATTTATAATGTAAAATTTTTCTGCATAGAAATGCTTCATGACCTTTTTTTAACCTTTGGAAGAAAAATGAAAACTTTGAAAATTAGAGAAATGTTTAAATTAGTACGTAATATTTCTGAAATATATTCTTATGGAATAAGCGCAATTATTTATTAAATTTTGGTCAGGAAGGAACAGAATAATTCGTTGAATGATTTTCATATTTTGGAATAATCTTTATAACAGTGCACACATTGTGAAGTAAGTATTAATTTTAGTAGTTTTTATTATGTATATATATATTCAAATTTTAAAACTATAAATCCAACACTTACTGAAAATTTCTCATGTTTTTATGAATGTATTTTTTGAATGTATTTATGTTTTTATGAAATATATATAAATATTTTTATTGAAAGTTAGAAAATATGTGGACGGTGTTGAAACAATTTTACTATTAACTTACAAAAATTATTTATAATCAGTACCTCTCATTTAATTTTGATGCTTACTTTGGAATTGTTAGTCGAAAAGATCATCATAAAATACTTTTACTTAACGAAAAAAATTCATAACATATAAAACATAAATAAATAATATTTGTAAAAATTTTAGTTGTGTAGAAAAATAAAGATACGCCCTCTTATTTAATGAAACATTGAATCATTTCCTCCTTCAATTTCTTCTTGTATGTCTTTTGAAACCGTTACAATGACGTCAGTGATTGTGAAATTATAAAAAGGCATATGCATATAATATCTGATTTTTAATTAATGAAACGTGGAATATGTATACCTAAATTGCATCTTATTTCCTTCCTGCAACTATTTAATATCCGTAGAAGAAAATTGTTTGTTGCCTAGTTTACTAGTTTTAGTAATGAAACTGCTAATTAATTCATGCACACTATACCAACTTGATGAAATTTTTTATATAATGATAAATATTTTAGAAAACAAAAAAAAAACTACATAAATTATTATTCAAATAATGATATTAAGAACAGGAAATATAAAGAAGCTCATATGTATATATTCATATTCATTAAAAAAGATTACTAACTTTGTAATTCCATATTAAAATTTAACGTTTTTTGTTACATATTTCTTTGATTTCAGTAAAAGAAGTTAACTTTTGTACTTATATATTGGAATACACTTTGGAATAAAAAATGTAAGTTCGACACATCATGAAGTAATTATTTTTAAGTTTAGTAAATATATACATATATAAAGTATATAAAGATCTGATATTAAATCATTATATATATATATATATATATATATATATATATATATATATATATATATATATATATATATATATAATATATAATATATATATATATATGTACTAATAATATGTTAATAATGAATAACTACTGCATAATCATTATAAATCACTTAATTTCCATTGTTTTCGTTTTTTAACTTAAAAAAATAAAATTCTTATAAAAATATTTCCAATTGCATTTTTAAGTATGTAGTTTGAATTAATAAGAATTCTATTGAAATAAATGAAATCCTTTTAGTTACTAACGAATTTTCAAATATTCGAGCAGTACAAATTTAGTATTTGAAGTTATAATATAAATTGATTCTTTTCTCTGAACTTGATTAAATAAATGAAAATTTTAAATAATAGTTTAACTGAGGAATCCCTATTAACTGAGAAATGTGTGAGGAATCTCTGTTAATTAGATTTATGGTATATAGGGACTAGATCGTTTTTTTTTTCAATTATTCAATTAAATGCAAAATTACTCTAACGACAAAGGCTTGATATTTAATAATTCTTCCAAAATGTTATTTGCATAATCCTAGTAACTTATTTTAAATAACGGAAGCATAAATTCCTCTTAAAAATCACTAAATTAATAAATTCTTAAAACAAATAATGTGATTAACAAACATTTTATATGCGTGGGAAAAATTTATTTTCATTTATAAACTAATTACTTGTAATTTTTTTAATTAATAAGAGAGAGACTGATTAAACAGTTGCATACGAAATAATAAGAAAAATGTAGATTTCTTACTTAATATATTCATACAAGTTTTATTTCATATGATTAATTAAATTATTTTAAGTTGATACTTTGTATACCTAAATCAGTTGTTGAATGGGTAAATATGATATCAGAATAAGTATTATATTTACCCGCACTTATTCTGGACAGTATTCATATGTTCAGGATAAGTGGGTAAATATAAAAAATAGTGAAAATACGCTTTCCCCTATTTGTGGAAACCGTATAAATATACTCAAAGTAATTTTCGTAATAATGAATTTTTATTATTAGCGGGATTGTTTTAGAAACTTGCAAAGAAATGCCGATAGTATTATTAGAATGTTAAATAAGGAATTCCAATGAAATATTTCTTGATATCAGAATAGACTTTAAATCTAATTACTATTTAGCGTTTTGAAAGATATGGAAATACCTGTTTAAAATTTTACACTAAGTTAAATTTATTTTTGCTTAAAAATATCTTTGGTTAGGATTGTTAATAATCTGCCTAATTTGCACTGAATCAGCCAAATATGGTGGAATTACACTGTATAAATAAATTCCACCTATTTTATGGATATTAATAATCTTACGTCATCTATTCTATATTTCTTAGTAAGAATTTAAATTTTTACTCTGAAACTTCTTCCAATCAAAGAAGTAAGCTTATCTAACTATATAAAAATGATGATTTATTCTCTTGAATTTATAGCAATATTATATATACGAATAGATGGTATCTATCATCTCCAAACGGCTAAATCATTTTTATTTTTTAAGGCTCAAGTGTTTAAATATTCATAGTTAAAGTTATAGTTTGTATGAAATGTGCTTAGAAAACACACACGCATATAAATAATTAAGAAAAGCGATCTGAGGAATTAAATTATGTATTTTTAAAGTAACTTGAGAATAGAGACGAATAAAATTTGTTATAGAAAACACATTTTTTTAAATAATAAAAGTAGTGCATAATTAATGAATACTGACGTCACGAAATATTTGTAAAAATGATATTGGTTAAATAAGTTAACAGAAAGAAAACATATCAAAGGAATTTTATTCAATTATTGATTTGTTTCAAAAATGTATTTTTAAGATTTGTAAGGGAAATAACTTTATAACTTATACATAATTAAAAGCATTGGACTCGCCCATACACATAAAACATTAAACTAGAATTACCATAATGAATTCAATGAATAATTTAATTATTACTATAATGAGGATTTCATGCCTTCTTTATTTATATTAAGAATTAATCAAATTAAACATATAATCATGCAAAAGAGCCACTAAATTGCTGTTCTGAACATTTTGTGCAATTTTGCATAGATTTCTTTAGTCAAAGATTCATTTTCTATCAGATGAATTTAATTAGCAGGGATTCTAACATATATTTTAGCAAAGCATCCTATAAAATATTTACTTAAAATATACAGTAATTTAATTCTAGTAAGTGAAACCATTAATGTTATATTATTCCAAGATTATAACGAGATTCAGTTGAGGGAATATTAGAATCTGTTAAGAAATTAATGTATACTATTATTTTCCATTCGTTAGAATTTTCAATATTATTTATAATAGAACAAATTCTAATTAAACTAAAACAATCTTTGTGGTCTATACTTAAAAAAAATTACAAATTTATATATAAATATTAAATTTGCGTGATGTTGATTCTTCCTTTTATATTTTACGCAAGATATTTTTTTTTATTTCGAAATATTTCATGAGGAATTTTTGTTAAAAAGATTTATAAATAAGATAATAAAAGATTTTGTTCCAATACATTTACAAATTCGTCAGATTTAATCGTATTAAAAATTAAATTTTATAAAGGTATATGAAAATTACGGTTTGCAAAGAGTTACTTACATTTTTCGAGTAACTTCAAAACTCTCTCTCTTACTTTTCAAAGCAAATCTACGAACAATTTCCTACCTAGCGACTCTGAAATTATAATTATTTTTTGTCATTATTTATGGATTAGAGAAAAACAGAAATTTTGTTGAGGAAATTTTTTCTGCAGCCAGTTATTTCATTTATTTTTTTCTATTCGTGCTTATATAAAGCAGAAATAAAAAAAATATGAATAAAAATAAAATTTCTATACTTGCATAAAATAAGTACATTAAAGTTAAAATACATTGAAATAAAGCAATAAGTTCAAAAATTATAAACAAAAATCAAAGCATAAAAAATTAGCAGAAACAAAATAATAAGAACCTAATCTTTATGAAAATATTATTTTATAATTTCAGCATAGCATTATAAAACTGCATTTAATTTTTTAAATTTTAAAAAGTTAAATTTTTTATGTATCTATAGCATATATTTTTAAAATTTCTTTCTACTACACCAGGAAAGCGGCACACCACACACGTGAAATTTGCATGACAGGTAAAACTTGCTGTGATATGCACATGATTAGATTTTCAACGTATTCATACAAAGCAGGCGACAGTAGCGACATCTACAATGTGTATAAAACCAGAGATTTGACAGCGGTTTTCTCATACTCAATTTCCGTTTCAACGTTGTTTTCGGCAAAGAAAGTTGTTATAATGCCTCGTGTAAGAAGAAGAAATGCCTATATGTCTGACTTTGATCGAGGAAGTATTATAGCCTACCGGGATTGCGGTTTATCGAACCGCAATATTGCTGCTCGCGTCGGTCGAGAGCTCATGACTGTTAGCAGAATATGGAATCGATGGGTTCAGGACAATCATACGGAACGTCATGCAGGATCTCAGCGACCCCCCATCACAAACGCAGAGAAGACAGACATCTTATCAGCATGGTCACAAGGGATCGTACAGCCACATCACGAACCCTGAGTCGAGAAATGGACTCATTTGCAAGGCAACAAGTTTCTGCTCGAACAGTTCGACGACGTTTGCAGCAGCATGGATTGTCTGCACGGCGACCAGGGCTTCGGCTATAATTGACGCTGCGTCACAAACAGAAGCGCCTTCAATGGTGTGATCAGCGACGAGCCTAGACGCGGGAATGGCATTACGTCATCTTTACAGATGAATCTCGGTTCTGTATACAGGACCATGATGGCCGCATCTGTGTTTGGAGGCATCGTGAAGTCGGTTCACCTCTTGTCTCGATCACCTCTTGTTCGCATTACCGGCACTTTGAACAGCAACCGTTACATTTCCGATCTGTTAAGATCCGTGGCTCTGCCCTATCTTTGAGGTCTCCATAATGCTTTGTTTCAACAGGATAATGCACAACCCATGTTGCCCGTACTGTTCTGAACTTCCTTGATACAGAACAGGTTCGACTGTTACCCTGGCCAGGACGTTCTCCTGATCTGTCACCAATTGAGAACGTGTGGTCAATGGTTGCCGAGCGATTGGCACGCCATCACTCAACATCCACTTTTGTCGATGAACTGTGGCATAGTGTTGAAGCTGCATGGACTAAGATCCCCGTACATACCATACAATCTCTATTTGACTCCATACCTAGGCGGATAAATGCTGTTATTGCAGCCAGAGGTGGCTGCTCTGGGTACTGATTTCTCAAGATCTATACATTCTAATTTCCTGTAAATCTAATCACTTGTTCTTTCGACTATAATGTATGTGTCCAATAAATATCGTTCTGTTATTTGCATTCCTTCTTGGTGTAGCAATTTTAATGGCCAGTAGTGTATATATTTGTATATATATATATCTATAGATTAATAATTCATTTTGTAATATGTTAATTTTTTAAAAGAATTTGCTTTTCATTACTTATTTTCAAAATGTCTGATTATTGACGAAATGAGCAGAATATTTTTACCATTATTTAATATTGCATAGTATAAATATTGTTATTTAAAGTAAATTCTATCATAATATTATTTGTTGTTCAATTTATCTGAAGAATTGGTTATTTTGAAATTGAAATATTCGTAAATTGAAATAAGAGTATGTCAAAGAGACCTTTAGCGAGAATCTCACATTTCTTCCTTTTTGGGATACATCGTCGAATAATATGTCATATATTATATACATTATATATATATATATATATATATATATATATATATATATATATATATATATATATATATATATATATATATATATATATATATATATATATATATATATTTAAAAATATATATATATATATTTAAAAGACCTAATAAAGAGATATTTCTATTCAATCCTTTCTATTTGGTTGCAATAATCATTACTATTATAGTAAGAAGTTAATAATGAAAGACTTAAATTCCCTTGATGAATGAGTTATGAGAAAAATAGAATGTATGATATTAATGATTATTTTTCTATAAGTTATTATTACTGATAATACGTTTAATAAGCTTAGATATTATTGTGAAATACTTTCTTATGTTTTTATTACGAACATATTTGTTACTTTATAAATAATAAATAACTTTTTTTTAATTTAATGACATCAGTCAAAGTGAAAGCATGTATGGTATCTAAGAAAGAAAAAAATATTTTTTAAAATTTGCTTCTGAAGCTAAATTTAAAAAGTTAAAAAATATACTATTGTACTATACATATATCAAGAATTGAGAGCCCTTCAACCAGAAATTATTCAGCCAACACATATATATACAAATTCATTTTCAAAATCGTAATTACAAATCATGATGGGTGATAGTACTAATCTAGACAAACAATAATTACGATAGAATATAGGGTCACATTCCACTCTGAGAGGCTAAAAAGAGGAATTACAATATCAACCTGAATTTTCAACAGTGAGGGGAAGGGAATGTATTACACCAAAAGTTGTGCAATCAGATTTATTATTTAGTTGAAAATGAAATAGGTATTTCTCAATCAATCAGGTCATTTTACGCGAGGAATGCATGCACCCCTACCACGTTCAAAAACGGCAATCTTTGCACATGGATGATTATCTCTGCCGGGAAGACTGCAGTTAATGCTGAGGAGGAAGAATAACGATTCTCGAATTCTGGCATTAGTATTATTTAGTGATGAAACATTCAACAGAGAAAGCATTTTTAACATGCTCAATCAACAAGTTTGCTCCAATAGCAACCCCTTTTCTTTATTCCTGATAACAACAGCAGAAACTGTCCATGAGCGTCTGGCCAGGAATCCTTGGTTGTCACTTGGCAGGCCCTAACAGCATACTCGACCATTTAACCAGAGCAACAAACTGTATCTTGTTGGAACTAGCGTTTTCCAGTTTATTTATTACAGGCTGTTCTGATCTCGTGTTTTAAGCACGATGAAGCTATCACATATTTTTTCATCACAGTTTGTAATTTCTTGAACATATCCCGTACGAGGGATCGGAAGAGCTGATCTTGTGGCATGGTCTCCTCGCTGTGGCTTGACTATAGGATTTTTTTCATTTTCGAAGAGATATCACAGGATTTTATCCATTGCTGATGTCAACTATCAACAACACATGTAATTGGTATTTTGAGCATTTGTTGTAAGCTTTTTACTAAACAATTTTTTTATAAAACGTTTGGTATCGTTAATTCGTTTGCCCAAATCTGTTGTAAGTTCAGCTTGGAACTCATAGCCTTCTTTTCTGCCTTTTAAAGTGGAACGCAACTCCAATGTTCATAAGTAATTATTGCTCACCTGGATAGGTGCTATTACCCATCTTAATATCTTAATTTGCATAAACAATTTAGAATTATCCAGTATGTATGTATTCGTATATATATATATATATATATATATATATATATATATATATATATATATATATATATATATATGCGTTCTCTGTGTTCATTGTCAGGAACTAACATATCATTGTTTAAAGGATTTAATTATGGTTTTGGACAAAATAAGAAAAAGGCTATTTACATATTTACAAATGAATATTAAATAACAATCTAACATCATTTTAGTTATAATCCGTAATTAGTCCAATGTCTATTCGCGTCACATCATCGCGTCTTTTCCCATCCTTCACATCGTCGTTCTCCCTCTCTTCTCTCTGCATGTCCGGCGGCAAGTATGCGAATAGCCCTCTGGTGGCACTTTCAATCCCACAATCGGCCATCCTGATGACAATAGCTGACCTCAGCATTCATCTGGAATAGGAACTACCAGAAATAAAAAATGATTAGGAGCAGTAACATGTTCAAGAAGAAAATTGTAAACATTGTTGTCAATTCTCGTCTAATTCGTCTTTTCAATTGTCATCTAAATCAACGTCGTTGTTCCTCGAAATCTAAGATTCCGTCGTGGAGGACCCTTCGTCTTCATCTGGTTAGAGCATCTGTAGCTACATCTTCACTCTTGTCATTGGCCATCTTCAAAAGGAAACGTCTTGAACACATCACAATTCTTACTATCCTTTTTTAAAAAATTGAAAAGATAACAGTCTGAAATAAAAAGTTTTAGTCTTAAAAAGTAGCAATTCTGTGGGTATAAAAGTCAAAATCAGGAGTTGGTCGTCATCGGTGTCTTCTTTCTTCTTTCAGCACATTTTAAATTACATCGGGCCAAGGCTTCATGTACTCAGCACAAGTACTAGTAATCGGGGGACCTTCGGTAAAACCAATCTCTTGCAGATCGTATGTAACATTGCTTTTAACATTTATTATTTTGTAGGGGCTTAAATATTTCTGTTTTAGCTTGAGACCTGGACCTTGTTATATACGTTTAATAGCAACAATATCATTTAATTTGAATTTTCTTGCTTGTTTTCTTCTTAAATTATAGGTTTTGCGATTCTCCTTTTGAACTTTTAAAATTTGTTTTTTAGCTTCTTTTCGATTGCGATTATTAATGAAATCTGTTCTCATTTCGGCGTCAAAGAGATCTTTAATTTTAATATCATTATTTTCATTTTTGTACCAAACAACAATTCAAATGGTGTTGTGTTAATACTTCTGTGAAAAGTTGAGTTTATAACCTGTTGTACATTACTAACATGCAAATACCATTTAGCTGGGTTGTCTATCGACAGTTTAGACAGAACAGAGATTATACTGGAATTAAGGCGCTCTTCTTGACCATTGGCTCTAGGTAAACCGGTGGTTATACAAATATGTTTAATTTCTTCACGGCGACAATATTCTTCGAAATCATTTGAAGTAAATGCAGAACTTTAATCTGAAATTATGCAAGAGAGGTTACCGAAAACAGTCTTTTGTTGTTTTTACTTCGAAATTACTTCAGAAACGTCAATAGATTTAGTTGGGTAAAGCCATATAAATTTGGTAAAACTATCGATGACAGTAAATATATATTTATATCTCTTATGAGTACTTTCTAACGGACCTAAATGATCTACATGATATGCGTGTAAAGGAGTGTCGACTTTTTCGATTGGATGTAATTCTCCTTGTTTACCTCTTTTTCGATTGCTTAAAATACACTGTATACAATGATAAACATTTCTCAGTTTTTTGTTTAACTTGAGGAATGTAAAAGTTAGAATTTAAGCTATCTTCTGTTCTTTTAACTGCAAAATGACCTTTCTCGTGTGCAGATTTAATTATACTCATTTGCATTTCGTCTGGGACTACTAACAGTTCCTTACCATTAACATCTTTATAAGAACATCGTTTTTGAGTAAATAATCATCATGAGGTTTTTGTTTTAATATCTCTTTAATTGTTTTGATATGTTCGTCTGTGTTTTGCGCTTTAATTATTTTTAGTGTTAGACTATCTTGAGCTATCATACAAATTGGATTCCTGCTTAAAGCATCGACATGTCACATACTAGAACCTTTTTGTGTTCAAAATCAACTTAGCATTAGAGCCCATCTAGCAATTTTTGTGCATAAATCTATTATGTTCATTGTCATAGCAAAAACATTACAGTCATAACTATTTTAAAAGGAATTCCCAACACATATACCCTAAATTTTTTTAAAGCTTCTATGACAACCATAACTTCTAATTCGTAACTAGTATATTTTCGCTCAGCTTCTGTTGTTTTCTTACTCATGTAGTAAACAGGGTGGAACTGTAAGAACGGGTTCCGTGTATAAAAGATATTTCAATTGGTTAAAGGAATTTCTTCCATTTTCTTCAAATTTAAGTTTTGACTCTTTTCTCAACAAATCACTTAAGGTTTTAGCAAGAATAGAATAATTCTTACTAAACTTTCTAAAGTAGCCAGTCAATCCTAAAAAGCTCTGAACGTCTTTTGCACTTTTTGGTTCGGGAAAATTAATTACAGCTTTCGTTTTATTTGTTGGCGGGTGTAATTTACCATTTATTTATATAGCCTAAAAATTCTAATTAATGTTTCAAAAATTTACATTTCTTTAAGTTCAATTCCAATCTATACTCCGACGCAGTTTGCAGGACAAGTTTAAGTTTTATAACACCTTCTGTTTCGTTTTCGGCAGGAATAATTAAGTCATCCATGTAAATCACTAAAACACCTTTTTTTAAAAATTGTCGAAACACATTATTGATGTATTTTTGAAAAATGCTCGGAGAATTAGTTAATCCGAATGGGCACTTCAAAAACTCATATTGACCATCGTGCGTAACGAATGAAGTATAATTGCAAGAATTTTCTTCAACGCCAACATGGAAGAAACCTTTTTTAAAATCCAAAGTTGTCAACACTACGGAAGAATGTAATTTATTTATTACGTCATCAATAACAGGTAAAGGGAAATGTTCACGAACCGTTTTCTTATTAAGCCGTCTATAATCAATACAAAGTCTATGTGTATTATCTTTTTTTTAACTAATACTACAGGTGAAGAGAAATCGGAATATTACGAATTATTCCCTTGGCTAACCATTCTTCAATTTGAACTTCAACTATTTTTTTCTCAAAAGGTGGTAGTCGTCGGGGGAAAGAACAAATGGGGATTTCATCAGTTAAATTAATTTTCATCTTAACATCAACATTTTTAATTTTATTAAGAACGTAATTTTTTATTAATGAATGTATTTCAGAACACAATTATTATCCTTAATATGACTTAAATCAATTTCTGATTCATCGTTAAGATTTACAAAATTAATTAAGAAATTATCTATTTCGTTCTTGTGAGTGTGAAACGATACTTCATTGGTTGAAAATATTAAAGTACCATGTCTAATAATGTCAGTTCCTACAATAAAATCTAAACTTACCGAGTCATCATTTATAACAAAAATATTTCTATTAACTTTCGAATTATCAATTTCAACTTCTGCATTAAAATAACCTAGTAGTTTGATTGATTTCATTCCTAAATCCGTCAACGAAATATTAGATGATTGTAAGCCAACAGTGTCTCTAATTTTATTAAATAAACTCTTTTTCAAAATCGTTTTCTCACTTCCAGTATCAATTAATGAAGTTACATTCTAAGTACCAATTTTAATATCCTTAAGAATTAAGTTTTCAGAACTCATCGCAATTATTTCGGTTGATCATCAAATGAGCATGTTTCTTTTGATTTTGGACATTCCGAAGCTTTATGCCCAAAATATTGACATGAAAAACATTGTAAACCCTTATCTTTATGTATACAATATTTAGAAATATGTGAACGTGGACCACAATTATAACACACTCTTTTTCTTGAATCAAAATTACCATCAAATTTTACTTTATTCTTATTCATATTTCCACACATACTCACATAAATTAAATTTATCATTAGATTCATACCTTGAATTATATTCCTCATTACCATCATATTTTAATTTATTTTTATTAAAAGAATAAGATCTAAATTTGCATCATGTTTTGTTTTCATTTTATCAAAAGTATATTTACTCTTTGCTGAATCACTTTTCATTACTTCATACACTTTAAGTTTATTTTTAAATTCTATCAAGTTTTTGCTTCCGTATAAAACAATTTTATTTTCATGTTTATCATTAAGTCTTTTAATCACATAATGTATTAACGCAGCGTCATCAATTTTTCCTGAGTGACATTCTTTCATTTTTAAAAAATATTCCTGAACAGATTCTGAATCTTTCATTTTCCTTTTACTTAGTAATTCGTGAAGATTAGCTAAATTTATTTCAACGGAACATTCGTCGATCCAGGCATCTTTTAATTTTTTCCACTAGTATATTTCTGGCTCTGTTCTAACCAATAATAAGGCATTTCCACCAAGTGATCTTTTAGCAAAAATAAACTTTTGTAAATCTGATAAATGGAACTATTTCGATACATTTTCAAAACTTTCTATCCAGTTATTTATGTTTTCATGCGGCCCAGCATTAAATTTGGTAATTGTGCTTTCGATATCAGAATAATTGATATAAATGTTTTGAGAATCATTATTTTTACTAAGTTCATTGGCACACAATATCACACACATATAAAGTATTATTTTTATTTCCACATTGCATTGGAGAATCTGTTTCGCTTTCATTTTTGTTTGTTTCGTCTATTTCCGATTCCGACATACAGGCGTCGTTCATTCCCTCAACTAAAGAGTTCAATGAACACAATTGCTCAAGTATTCTTTTTCCTATTTCAGATTTACTTCATTCGAAAGAAATATTTAAGATATTAGAAATTGTAATTAATACGTTCAAAGAAAAATTATCTTCTATAGCTTTTAATTTCTTTTTAAATTCTTCACTTTCTACAACAAAACTGAAACTAGAAAATTCTCTTATGTGCTTTCGATTTGACCGATCTCCGTCAGAACCGAAAATAAATTTATGTCGAACTTTTACTTTGTCCGACTTAATGATCTGCAATGCAATGCGTATCTTTTTGATGTCATTTAACTTCATCTTGAAATAAAAAAAAATGTACATACCCTTTTCTGATGCTTGAATTGTAGGGTGATTATCCCTGTAATGGCAGCATCTGTTACGTTTCTTGATTTGAATAATTCCGAATTCGATTTCTCGATCATGTATAAAAATGGAATTCTTTTCAACGTAACATAATAAAATTATGGGCCGAAATATCTACGCGGTATTTAAATTGAAGACAGAAATTATCGAAAATGACTTTGAAAAACAGAAGTTCAAATATTTATTTTTTAACTAAATCAAAACATTGCTCGGCGAGTGCCGGATGCATATTGAAAAAAGGTTTTAAGTTACACAATAACGCAAGCAGTCACATGGGTGACGTCACTCGCTTCTCTGACGATTGGTTGTTACAGCATCCAAAGCAGTTAAAATATTCGCAGTATCAAACTTGAAAATCACAACACGCGTTCACAAAATAATTAATAATTTTTTCATCATCGTCACAAACATCATATCAACACGAATGTAACTTCTGACATCATTAATGTGGGTTCGCTCTGTTCATTGTCAGGAATTAACACATTATTGTTTAAATGATTTAATTATGTTGTTGGATAAAATAAGAATAAAGGCTATTTATATATTTACAAATGAATATTAAACAATCTAACATCATTTTAGTTATAATCCGTAATTAGTCCAATATCAGTTCGCGTCTTCACGTCATCGCGTCTTTTCCCATCCATCACATCGTCGTTTCCCTCTCTTCTCTCTGGATGAACACACACACGCACGCGCGCACGCACGCACGCACGCACACACACACACACACACACACACACACACACACACACACACACACACACACACACACACACACACACACACACACACACCCACACACACATTCTCTTCTTAGAATTGGGTTTGTATGTCATTGAGCACCTCTGCTTTTATCAGCATTTTGTACCATTAACTCCAAACCTAATGTTTCCTAGTTCCAGTTGCTCGGGTCACCCACTTTATTAATAAAGTCCGATAACCCTTTAATGGAGTCTAGGTGTAACTCTCTAGTATGGATGATGCCTAAAGAAGTTAATCTAGGGAGGGCAAGAGCCTCACATTCGTAAATGATATGCTCTGCCGTTTCCTCTTGCGTTTGACATTTCCAGCAGATAGGGTCTTGTTGAAACAGTCTCATCTGGTCAGAAAGTCAGTCATGCTAGGGATAGCTTCCTGACTTTCACCAGAAGAAGATGGTTTGGAGGTCATTTCTACCTCAAGTGAAGGATTCATTGCTGCCCCTTTACAAGATTGCCTCTGAGTTCCCTTGTCTTTTTCAGCAAGGTCTACTTCAGAGGCTTCACCTGCAAATGCAGAAAGATTTGTTACTTCTTGTGTCTTTTCAGCCACAAGATAACAATTAAAAAGCTCAGGTAATATAAGTCCACCCAGCATTGCCTGAGTTACTGGGCAAGGCAAATTACTCTAGAAGTTCACCAGGCAATTAGAGGCTCCGTTAAGACACCAATAACGTGGTGCCAATTAGCCCTAGGCACGGATCACATAACACCAGGGTTTACGGGAGCTGGTTCGCGGCCTCTGATTCTATATTCAAGGCTATCCTGTCATTCCTACAGGACATTCGGCGATCCACCACCTGCCGACGCGCCTGGTGGCTGCTCAAGCCCCAGGAAGGTACACGTACCCCCTGGTTCCAGGCACACATATATATAATAAAGTAACTACTTCGCACGTTTTTTAAAATACAAGAAAATATTCAGCATTAATATTTAAACTTATATAAATATATGTATTGTTTTCCTTCCTTCTCTTAAACTACTTGATGAATAATATATTCATAAATTTTTTATTTGAAATATTTTAGCTTGATAGTGTTTTTTTTATTTTAGAATGTCCCTTTCATTTTGACTTGTGATTTTGAAATTTGTATCCTTATATATATATATATATATATATATATATATATATATATATATATATATATATATATATATATATATATATATATATATATATATATAATTTGAAAGCTGAGTTGTGACAGCTGTAAGCTCAGTTCATGTTCAACTCAACAGTTAAGGACATCGGTTCCCACCTCAAGGGGCTAATATTTTGTGGTCCTTTAGAAACCCTTTAAATAGTGTTGATTAAATTAGACATGCTGTTCAATAAATATGGCAGAGTGATAAGTAGGCCAACTTATCACTCTCCATGGCTCCATGGCTCTCCACTCTCCATCAACTCTCCATGGCTTAGTGGTTGGCCAGAGATCTTTGCAGCATGAGGTATCTGGTTCAATCCCTACTATTGTTGAGCAATGGGAGATGAAAGTCGCACTTCTGCATTCTGCGCATACTTGTATTTTGTTGTGGTTGCTTGGTAGATTTCTGGTTCCCTTCCTTCCGGCCGATGAATACTGCCTATTATCACAGGAAATGTCCTCCCGGAATTTAATTTACTCGGGAGATATTAAAATGACTTACAATGGCTTTCGCCCGCTAGGCTGTGCACTACGTGGTGCCTAGATTATGACAATCTTGGATTCACTGATGCTAGTATATTGTCAGCATAACATCCTATTATTGCATCAAACATAATCTATTAACAAGAAGCTAAATTTGGTGATCACTGTTCTGGAATTATTTCCATAACCTCTTTTCTTTAAATTTAGAGGTATTTTATTGAAGTTGAACTTCCATTTAACGCTGATTATAAAAAGATTCACAAAAAGATTTTGTACATTGATTCATTCCTTATATCTTAGATTATATTTCACGTTTAGGTTGTGTGCAAATTGAAAGCACAATGATTTATGGAAAATAATATATCAAAAAATAGGAAACAAATTGAAATTAGTCATTATTTTCCGAAAGTAAAAGAAATGAATTTCGGTCATTTCTTAATCAAAAGAATTTTTCGAATGTAGAGGAAACAAATTCAAATTAGGGAATATGGATATTAACAATATGTATGATTATCAAAAGGAACTCAAAATGTTTTCAAAAAATTTCTTCATTATGGAAAAAAACTACTTGTATAAGGAACTCAACAATTTAAAAATAATTGGAAATTATTTTTAGGATATAATGGCAAAAGCAAAAGTTGGAAATAAAAAAATTTTTTTATGCCTCGTTAAAGAAAATATAAAAAAGTGTATGGTCAGGCATAACTTTACCTACATCTCACATTATAGAAAAAATAAGTAAAAAATAAAAAAAACAATATATAAAAGTTGATATAAGAAGTGAAAGGTAACTTGAACTAGAAAATATTTAGGTATTTCTAAATAAAAAAATAAAAATAAATAAATGAAAAACCAATTGCAGCAAATTCTCATTGAAAATTACGAGTATTTTTAAAAATCCCTTATTATAAGAAATCCCTATTTATGTTAAAATGCTCTTACACACATATATACATTAAAATTATTACATAGATGTCATTTACTTGATCAGATTTTTAAAATTTCTTATAGAACTAATGCATTTTCAAGTAATATTTAATAGACACATTGTGACTGAATATTTTCTTAACAAATTATCCCTCGTATCTCTCATCTTAAAATAGTCATCTCGTATTTTTGTTTCTATATTTGAATTTTCCGCCCAACGAAATTAAAATGATTTTTTTTAAATACTGCTTTCTA
This sequence comes from Latrodectus hesperus, assembly GCA_037975125.1. Classification (NCBI taxonomy): domain Eukaryota; kingdom Metazoa; phylum Arthropoda; class Arachnida; order Araneae; family Theridiidae; genus Latrodectus; species Latrodectus hesperus. The sequence continues at coordinate 70,243,384 of CM075856.1, read as the reverse complement.
TGAATAAGATTTTAACTATACTAAATTCTAATTTGTTTGATTGGATAAATTTCATTAAAACAATGAAATTTTAGTGTAATCAAAATTTCGTATTATAAAAATAATGTATTGAAATTAAATTTTATTTTCAAAAATTTTTAAATAGAATTATTTTTCAATTTACAAATAAGAAATGTTGCAAAAGATTTTGTTTTAAGAGATAAATATGTATACACGTATTAGGGTGTATGAATATTAACATTGTAAATAAAATAGTATTGTAAACACTTTATTTACATTGAAATTGAAAATTATAAATACTAATTTTCGGAAATATTTTCATATATTGTTTTCTTTTTATTTCAATAAATTTATTGATTTCTTATTAGTGGACTAAAATGTATTTTTGTTTTGGAGATTTGTATTTCTTTTTTAAAGCAATGTATTTTCATAAATAGTTTTATTCTCATGATTGAAAGGATTAAACTTTGTAAGAACATATATATTAATTAAAAATAAAAAATGGTAAAAAATATTCATTTTGCAAATTAATTAACATGCCAAAATTGTGTTCTGTATTCTTAATCACATTAAATTATTTTTGAATTCTCCTCTTACATCACAAATGAACTAGTGTCCTTCTCTTTTTTCGAGAGTTGAAAAATTTAGGTTCAGTTGCAATTAAATGTCTGCCACATTGTTAGATCATCACTATACCAATCTAATGTAAATATTAATGAATTCAAAAATAATAAAGTTTGAATTCAAATTAATACTTGGAATCTTAATTCAAAATAATCTTTTAAATCTTTACTTTAATTTTCACGAAATTATATTAAGATCAATTATGATTGTTATTAAAAGCATAAATTTACAAACCAGATAAAAAATAATACACAAATCAATATGCATTCAATATATGCTTTGTTGTATATTAAATAAAATGTAGTATTCTATTAAGAAGAATAAGCACATGTAATGTTACTGCTAAAAACTATTTTCTTACTTTCATTTAATAGTGATTCTCCTCTTTGGACAATCAATAACTTTTTATTTTTCTTCCATCAAAAGAACACAAGAAACTAATCATTGCATATACAGTAATATTAAAGCAACTATGCTATGCATAAAATTCTTATAAACTATTTCATATTCACAAAATTAATTATACCTTTTCCTATTTCTTTTGCCTTTGTAAAATGGTTTTTATCGCATGAAACTTTGTTTATTATCTGTTTGGTAGCAGGTGTGCATGAATGTTCGGCATATTTTAACATGGAGAGTATAAAAGCAAAAGTTATTGACATTAACCCTAAATTGTTGTAATCAACTCTTAGATGGAAAATATAAGTTCTTAGTATTTTTTTTCAGTTAGTGCTTAGTTTGAGACTTTGAAACCTTTTTACCAAGTATTCTGCCGCTTTTCTTTAGGAGTAATCTTCTTGTATGAAATTATTTTGAAATCCTGAAATATGATGTTTTAAAAAAATAAACTTTATAAATGTAAAACTTTCTTGTAATTCCATTAATATGATTTTGATTTATACAAAATGATGCAAGTAATTAAATTATATTGGTGATAATGAGATGTTAGAAAAATATAGAAATATTTTCGTATTTTAGAAATATAAAAATAGTTTTAAGAATTTGGCATATTATCATTTTAGAAATTTAAAATGTAATGGGCTATTAGAATTTATGCATTTAAATTCTCTATTTAAAAATGAACATTTTTAGAACCATTATTTCATTTAAGCTTTGAAAATAAATCATTCCCACTGCTTCTTTTTATATATTTATTTATTCAAATGATTATAAAAAAATATTTTTTTTACTTGATGTTAATGGCTTTGATCCATAAACAAAAATTTTTATACAATAGATTGATTATAATCAATATATAATTATAATCACAACATATGACGTTTCTTATAACTTCGATATATAATGTTTGTGATAGTTATAATAATGTTCAATAAAATGATAGTTAATAAACCAATCAGGAAGCAACTAAATTTTACATAAAACATATTCAATTTTCCATAGAGCTTAATTTTTAGTAATTACAGAAAATATGCGATTTTAAGTATTATTAAAATAATTGGTTTGAAATTTTGTCAAGTTGCTTGAGATAATTTTTAGAAATTTTTCTTACTACACGGAGCTAACATAAGGAAAAATAAAGGTGTTCAGTTTATCATTAGCAAAACGTGAATATCAAATTAAATAATGAAGATTATTTTTCCTTAAATGTGTAGAATGATTGTAAACTAGTAAGTTTATATTTTTAGACCAGAATTTTTCATAAATGAGAAGGGATGGAACGTGAGTTATATAGCAAAAAACCTTAACTAATATTTGCATCACTATTAGATCTATACACTTTTTAAAAATTTCTCTAATCAAATTGATAGTTATTATAATTCAAGTATCAATTTAAAGATGATGTAAAAATAAAAATTAATTTTTATAATAACTATGATTTTCCTTTTTAGTTTAATAGATTTTATAAATGAATTTGAGAAAATAAGTAAAATAAATAATTAATTCACGGAAGAAAATTACAACAAACATCATTTAAACTTTTTGCAAAATTAATGCTTTTAATTTACCTAACAAATAAATTTAGAAATTTTATTTGCCATCATTAAGCAAGTATAAATGTATAGTAAGCATCAACTGATAGATGTTTATTGGTTGCCTATTATAAGAGTTTTAGTTTTGTAAATGAGCTTTTCTTTCGCGGGAAAAAGGATTAATTGAATGCTATTAAGCTTTACAAAAATATTTAAAATTTATTGCAATAAGTATCAAATGAAAAGCATATAGTATAGGAACAAGTATGTACAAAAGTATGCATTATTTATAAAAAACTATAAAATGTGTTCCATTGTCAGCTTTTTTTATTTTTGCAACGTTTGGTCATAAATATTTATTTTTATTTGCATGAATGTTTTAAATTATGTAACAAAGCATATCAAGTTATATTTAAAATTTTACTTTAATAAGAATTTTACGTAATTTAGAATTTTAGTACATACTTTAAAAATTTTGACTTTTATGGCACTTATAAGTAGTTTCTCTACTCATTACGAAATATGGCACAAAATGTTTGCTTAATGTATCACATGTAAGAACATAAAAATTGACCAAATATTAAAATTTATTATTTAATACAAATATTATTTTTGATGTTTCATCCCCAAATAATCTTTCACTGAGACACCATTTAAGAGATAAAAGTTATCAAATGAAAGATAAAGGTAATTATAATTTGTTTTTAAATAAAATTTATTGATTAATGAAAATGAAAAAATAAAATTAATTAACTTTTACTTAGTTAAAATTAAAATTTGATTTTTCTCACAGAATAAAATATTGTATGAGATAAACTAGCGAACAGAGAGGAAATAAAAACAAAAGAGGAAATTTACAGACCATGCTTTTAAACATGGGTTGTATATTTCTCTGCAACCTATGTTTAACTATCATAATCCATAACACAATGAAGCCTTCAATACTATTTATTATCTTGAAGGTTTCAATGCGTATTTGAATTTTAGGTTAAAAGTCTGTCTGGGTTCTAGTCTTGAAAAACATGAGGTGTGTTTGAATATGAAGCGAAGATACGTTATTTTGAAACCTTTTTATTAATGGGTCTCATAACTTATTATTGAAAATGTTCAATATAAAATGGGATTGGTAAATACTCAACTATACGTAATGCTAAGATATTAATAGAAATTAGATAAAGTAATCAAGGAAACCACTCAATAATTCTCTGCATTCGATAAAGTTGCTGTCTATTTTTAGGAAATTTACTTCTAATAGTTGGTGAGAAAATGTTTTGTCTTGCTAGAAACAAAGGGATTGAAATTATAACTCAAAATCAACAACAAAGTCTATTAAATTGATTCATCGTAATTATAAGTAACACTATCTTGTTAGACTTCCATGGAAAACAATGGTTTTATAGTATCAGGACTTTATTTTTACTCCAGAAACTTACGACTGATTGCCCAGAGTTAATACTGATATTTTGAAGAGGTGGAAGATTCCTCCCAGCCATCTCTGGTATGCAAGCAAAGAACCTGACTTTTTATACACCCTCAATTGTGATAAAGCATGTTATACCGTTATTTCCAGATTAGCAACCGGCCACATAAAGGATCTCTCATATCTCAAAGGCAAGAACATCTTTGAAGTGTGCTCTAAATGTAAACCTGAGCTGGCTTATTCTCAACACACATCCTGTACTATTTGGGACTCTCCAGAAAGCGCATTTACACATCCTATTTTCAAGTCCTTGATTTTCTCAGGGTCACTGATCTGATGCTCCTTGTCTGACGTCGTCAGACATTTGGAGGATAAGCCACAGTAACAACAACAACGACTCATTATATTGAGTGTTTGACAGTTTGACCTTCATTCATAATTTTTGATCCATTAATAATACTCATTTTATCTACTCAACATTTTATCAATACAACAGTTTGCATAAATATGGATTTATCAGTAGAGAAAGGTGATTTAAAAAGTATTCATTGTATGAGGAGTGAACTCATTTTAAAGAATGAACATCGCTCAGAATCCCTACCTGCGGAGCTATTACAGGTTAAAGATCAGTACCAAATCACTTTGGAATTTACATTAAATAAGTTTGATTGTCTTGAGGTTGTTATAACGTACATGTGGCATTTTTTTACTTAGTCTTAGAGTGTAGAAAGTTTGATAATGCATTAGAACACCTTCAAGTACATCCAAAGCATTCCATTTATGATAATTATAACAATGGATAAAATATAACTGCCTAGTCATAGTAAGATGGACAATAATTATATAGAATGTGTTCATCAGAAGACTGTGTTTAGTTCTAATCATGAAGAATTTCTTACACTCCAACTATACTTTTTGCATAACATCGTTTAATTAATTCTTTATTAATGTCAAGTTTCGAATAACTTCAAATAAGCAAGCATTTATTACAACTTGTTTTAACATACCATTTGAATTTATCTGTTTCTTGCTTTTGTTACTTATAGGCTTAGTGATTTATTCTTATTTGATTATTTTTTAATTAAAATAAAAAATGAAAGGTTGAATTAAAATTGAAGTAAGCATAAACACAAATTTGTTTCCTAAGGATCCAAAAGTGCACGTCAATCACTAGTTTAATAAAAAAGAGACTTTCTTGTTAATGAATATGAGTACATGTTCAGCTATATTCAGTAAATGGTCAGCCTTTAAGTGAGGTTTGGGGAAACATGTATACTTGATATGCTATTCTCACGATTTTATAATTTAAAATTAAATTAAGTAACATATTTAGAACACACAATTTTCATATTTTTTTAAAAAGAGCAACAAGAAATAAAAATTAAAACATTTGTTTGAAAATTATTATCAGGAGAAATTAACATAATAAAATATTACACTTCATATGAGCGTTAATTTAAAAGTCTAATTAATAAATCACCAAAAATATTACTCCTTATAAGGTCAAAAACTATACATTATAATAGTTAATTTTATTTCTTTATTAGATGTACTAACTGGCTCATATAAATTTTTAAAACCAATGTGCAACACAGTTTTTAAGGGAATTTTAAATTCAGATAATATTACATTAAAGAGTAGTAGAATTTTCGAAATTAAATAATCATTGAAACGAGCATCAAATAACAAGATCGCTGTATTATTATGCACAAGTATTTATAATTCAAATATCAATAATCAATTACAAGTATCCAAATCTTAGACTAAGACTGTTGAAACCCTATTCAATTTGAAATAAATGAAGTCAAATTTTAGAAATTTCTACTAAATTTTTAAAAAAATACCAAGAAAAATGTTTTTTAATGAAAAACAATTGTTATTTTTTCCAAATTTTCTTTTAAAGTAGTTTGTCGTCACATAATAGTAATGGAAAATAATCGTATATTTAAATTGGCTTGTTTTTTCAATGATTTTTATAAATTTTTCAGATAATTTAAACTTTAATATATTTAGTAATTATGAAGGTCTATGGTACATTATTTATAAATAATTTTTCATAATGTTTTTGCTTAATTTAAATCAATATGTTCTTACAAAAAATACACAGAATTATATTTGCATTAAATTTCATATAACTTATATTATCTTTAATTTTATTTTTAAGCTCTAAGCATTTAATCGTAAGTGTATATCCACGAGTGCGATCAGAATTCTGAAAGAAATTTATACTTCATCCAAAATTTTTTAACATAAAGTTATTTTGCCTGATTATCAAAATGTATTGTCGCAGAATTTTTTGTTGATTATTTTGTTTACAAATCATTATAAAAAACAGAAAAAGTAATATACTTTTCTAAAGATTTTTACTGTCCTCTTCATTTAAAATCTTGTAATTTTTAATAATTTAGATGTTTTCAATATATATAACTTTAAATAATAGAAATGTAATAAAGTTTATAAATTTACACGAAATAATAAAAATCAATACTAATGATCTCTTTTTTTCATTGAATAAAGAAAGTGATTTACTCGTATATAGAAATATTTAATAAATGTAAAAAAAAGTATTCCTTATATATTAGTAAGTATTATTATCACGTAAAAATAATATATATATATATATATATATATATATATTATTATCAATAAATTAAGAGGAAAATTAGTTTGAGACAAAAAATTAGGGTAAGATATCCGTATATTAATTTAGAATCGATGTAATATCTTAGATATTATTTATTAGAAAATCTCTGATATGTAATTTAAATTAGCAACTAACTCTAACTAAATTTTTTTATCTGGTTTTAATTAACGAATATTATTATCATGCAATTTCAATTTTTATGTATAAGAATACATACTGAGTAGATATTTCAATATTTTTATTTTCCTGTGTTCAGTTTGTGACTTAATTAAATATTAAAATGTGTGAATTTATTTTCTAATTGATAAACTGTATTACACATTTTCAATTTTTAAGATTTCGTTTGATTAATTTTTAATACATGATGAAGTTTAATATTGAGTATGTTAAACTGTCTATTCAGAGCTAAAAACTACATTTTTACTCTGTATAGACACACACACACACAAATGTTATTTAATCAGTTATAAAGTTTATAAAACCAAAATTTTTTCATCGTTGGAATAATCAAGATTTTAAAAAATAAAGCATTCCTTAAATTTAAAATAATAAATAAAATTATATATATGTAGATAGTTTTAGAGCTATTCAATATTATATAAAGTCCATTATAAAATATAATGAAGAAAAACTTGTTTACTTAAAAAGAACATTGTAACAAAATTCCAGACACTATATTAGTAGAAAGTGAATTCTTATTAATTTCTTGATGTTATCAATATTGAAATAATAACATATTTATTGGCATTTATATGTATTCCTCGAATGCCTCTCATCTTTTCTCGAGGAATTTCAGTAGGCGGCTAAGATTTTTCCTCTAGCTTGCAATCAGGTCATCTTAAATACCTCCAAATTAAAATAAAACGAAGGTGATATAAGATCTAGGGCAGCAGGTAATAAGGAGCTCAATGTAACCTCTTTTATTAGAGAAATTCCGGGGAGTTTTCATCCCTTCCTCCTCCGCGTTATCTCACCCACCTCGAATAAGTTTTAATACTTCGCGAAAGGGGTAAGAAAAAAGGAGAAAAGTCCGGGACAATGAGTATGTCGAGGGAGGGGAGAAAAAGGCATTTCCCCGTCTCTTATGAACATAGTGCGATCAATATTTTCGGTTACGATGAATAAAGCCAGAAGCTCATTCACACTCCCCAAAATAGTTAATGCTATTACAAAGCTGCATTTCACACATTTTTATTACAGTAGCCGAAGAGAGCTTATATATATATATATACATATAGTTAACTTCTAATTTTTTTTAATATAAAATACATGGAAAACTTGACACAAGTTTAAAATAATAAGATTTAAATAAGAGTATCAAAACTGCAGTCCTAGATTGTCAGATTATTAGGGTTTGTACTTAGACCAGATAATAATTGTGATAGTTGAATATAGACTATAAACCTGATAAAAAATGATTATTGAAGATAAAATTAATATTTTATAGGGCTAGAGGTATTGGCATCAAAAATTCTAAATTTTCAAATATTTCATATTTTAGTGAATAATTATAAATGAAGGGTGTAATGTATCTTTGGATGAAATACATATTTTCAAATTTTAAAATCTTTTTATCATATAGCATCATGTGATAATTAATTACATGGTGCTATGCGTCATTAAATCAAGAAAAAATTCTACAATTTTCATATTAATTTTCCTATTTAACCAAGCACAATTTTATGTGTGTGGGATTGGCTTTTTCACAAAATCACATAATTTCATGTATAATTTAGTAACGCTCTGTCAGGTATGTATATTTTGCTATTATCAAATTATTTCTTTACTAAATAAATTTCGGATATATATTGAGGTGACTTGTCGATAGAATTTTATACTGCAATAGGATTTATTTAAAAATTATTAGCCTTACTTTTTATATTCATAATATTTCATAAAATTTGTAATTCAGACTCATTTGTTATGTAATTTAAATTTTTTAAAATTTCTTTTAAATAATAATTATTATATAATTTTTAATAAAAAGTATAATATGATAACATGTTTCATAGTAAAAATTATCTTATTTTTTATGTAAGAAAATAACATAATATCATGAATTTACTGACTTGAGAAAGTTAAAATATTTGATTTAGTGTAAATTGTTCACTAATTATTTTACTTGCTAGAACAAATGGGCTATTTATAGTCTGAAATTTCATCTTGCGAAAACATTAGATATAAGTTTTAAATTTGCAAATGGAAAATACATTGTTAAGAATAAAGCTTGGTTACTAGGTAAACGCACCTACTTGAAATATATGAAGTTAATTTTGGAAAGAATAGAGTTATACACATTATGAAATGTTAAATATAGAATTTTAAAAATAAAATCTTCAATATGAAGGTAATATTAAATTCGGTTTTATTAACAGAATTTAATAAATAAAAAGTATGTGCAATAAAACCATATAAATTTGTTAAAAGTGTCATTTAATTTGTATTCTCAAATTTTACTCTCATTCCGAATTTCATACATTCCAACGTTCATACAAGGAATAATTTTTATCATTAAAAATTACTTTGAGTCAAGCTAGATAAAATATATTACAAAAGTGACAAATTTTATACCTAAAAACTCATTAATTGCTTAGAATTATGCAATTTTAAATTAACTTTGTTGTTTACAATAGAGTTCAACATTTTTATCATTTGATTTTAAATACACTATTTATGTAATATAACTATCATATCAAATTAATTTGCATTATATTAATACAGGACAACTTAATTATTTAAAATACATTACGTAAATAATCTAATAAAAGCTTAAATGATCAGTGATTCTATTTTTTTCTATAACAGGTCAAGTAAACATATTTAAAGTTGTTAAATAAATCCTTGAAAATATTATATTTACATAAAACTAATGACTTCGTTTTCATTCAGATTCTCAAAGTAGTATTTATTTCCATATTAAAAATAATACTCAATTATATTCATCTTCAAAAGTATTTACTTTCTTCAGCAGAAATTATTTTAGAATTCTTACAAATGAGTTTTCTGAGAAATTTTGTACGCGAAACTTTATGTGTAAGATATACTTTCTTGTTTAAGTACACTTATAATTTTCAAATACCTAGTGATTTAAAAATAGAACCAATAAAGATTTTAGTAAAGTGTGGTACCTTGATTTCCATTTCATTAACTAAGAACTTTAATTTTCCGGTTTGTTAAATATGCTATTATTGCAGTTTAAAGCTTGGATATTTTGTTATTATAGCCAAAAGCGTGACTTTAAATTTTCAAGTTTCAGTTTTAAAGTATTTTAAATAGAAATATATTCGTAAATTGTTATTTTATGTAAGCAAACTTAATCGTTCATATAATTTTAATATTATTTTTCCAATCTCGATACGTTAAAGTTAATGAAAATTAATATGGCAAATATTTCTTTTGTTTGCAACGGTTGATTTTTCAAAAATAAATTTTGAAAAGACAATCATCTGCTTACTTCCAGAGAAAGAAATTTATGCATTTCATGTCTCTGTTTTTTTTTTTTTTTTTTTTTTTTTTTTGAATTTCTTAGTATATATTGTTAGGTTAGGTTAGGTTAGGTTATGACAAAAAACTGTTTTGGAGCTTTATGCTCATAGGCTTATAGCTCGCATTGAGTAAGATTGAGTTTTTATTTGAAATCTAAACAAAAATTGATGAATTGATGATTTTGAAAAAAAGACAATAAAAAAGAAAAGATAAGCACGGTGTATGATTGACAAATGAAGGGGAAATAAGGCCGCTTGGAAATACAAACACAAGAAAGAAAAATTAGAATCTATTAATTTGTTTCAAAAAAGAAATTGTTGCGTCAATTTTCTCTTTAGGACTCGTTGACAAATCTAAAATCCAAGAGAAAGAAAGAGCTCCAATTCCAAGTTTTTCTCTTAAGGAATTTCTTGCTTGATCATATCGAGGACACGATAACATTATGTGATCAATGGTTTCTCTTTCTCCACAAGAGCATTTATCCGTTGAAGAAAGTTTAAATTTGTGTAATTTAGCATTTGTCGGAAAAGACCTAGTTCTAACTCTAGCTAGCCACACTTCTTCAAGGCGAGAGTTAATATAATTGCGGTGAATTTTCGTGATAGAAGACATGTGCGAAAAGTTAGAGGCATATTTGCTATTATTCCATTCGTTTTTATTATAATTGATAAAAATGTTTCTTATATTATGGATAAGGTCTTCAGGTGAAATTGAGTGCAGAATATAACTTTTATTAATGGCCGATTTTGCAAGAGTATCTACTTTTTCGTTCCCTGCAATTCCGGAATGACCAGGAATCCAAACTAATTGAATAGATTTGCAAATCTTAGTTGCATTTCCTAAAGCTGATCCGATGTGTTGAATGATGGTTGGGGAAGAAGTTGAGAGAGTTTCCAAACTTTTTAGACAGGATAAGGAGTCTGATAATATGATATAGTTGGAGGGAGAAATACAGAATTTAGTCACCGCCAGATATAAAGCCAAAGCCTCAGCTGTAAAGATGGAATTAGAGTTATTGATTTGCCCGGAAACAAAGGAGTTATTACTGCTGTCATAAACAGCGATTCCAAGTTTATTTTCTATTTTAGATGCATCAGTAAATAATAATATGTGATTGGACCATTCAGAAGTTCTATGCATTTCAAAGAGGTCATTGATAGTATTTGGTGGAAGATTTTTAGTCTGAAAAGTATATTTTCTAAGAAATATTTTAAAATTATTATTAACAGAAGTAGGTTTTGCAGGAACTCTTAAAATATGTGATTCTTGAATTCCATTTTCTTCAAGCCATTTTTTCACTCGCAAAGATAGAGGAAGAGCACCCGAGATATGGCTGCATGGCATTGATTCCCACAAACTACCACATGGAGATCTAGTAGAAAGTGCAAGATTTCTAATGTACATCCTTGTAGAGAGAAAGTTCTGTCTTACAGTGAGAGGTAAGACCCCTGATTCTTTCAGAAGAAGTGGAATTGGTGTCCAGCGAGGAAGACCTGTAGCAATTCTAAGAACTGAGTGATATATCGGATCCAAGATTTTTCGGTCTGATAAGCTCGCAGATGTAAATACATGACATCCATAATCGAGGCTACTTGTAATGAAGGACTGAACAATTTGAAGTAAGTGATTAGTTTTTGCTCCCCATCTGTTACCTGCAATTGCTTTTAAAACATTAATTTTCTTCTGGATAGATTTTTTTTTCATTTGAAAATTATACTTGAAGGTTAAGTTATTAGTAAAATAGAGGCCCAGAATTTTTATGTGCTTAGACCAAGAAATAGGTAATTGGTTGATAGTTAGTTTAAAATTTACAGGATATTTTTTGCGAGAGAAATCAATGACTGAACATTTTGAGGAATCAATTTTTAGTTTCCATTCATCACACCATTGTTCAAGTTTTATGATTGCAGTCTGCATTTTTTGCTGTAGACTTTCTTGTGATGTATGAGCAGCCAAAAGGATTATGTCATCAGCATAAATAAAACACTTTATGTTAGGAGAGAGAACTTCGTAAATATCTGACATATAAATCATAAAAAGAAAGGGAGAAAGAACACTGCCTTGAGGAACACCTCTATTAGAGAAAGTGGGTTGAGATAAAGTTCCACGCCATTTCACTTTAAAACTTCTATCCGATAAAGAATCCAATATCCAATGAGCAGCATTTCCTCTGATATCAAATTGGAGGAGCTTATAAATAAGACCGTCTGGCCACACTGAATCATAAGCTTGAGATATGTCTACAGTTGCGCATATGATATATTTTCTCTGTGAGCGTAAAGCAATAATATGATGATGAAGCATAGAAAGAACACTATCGCAACCTCTATGAGGCATAAATCCATGATGATTTTGATGAAAATATTTAGAAAGGGAGATGTGATTTATTAGACGATTTAATATCATGCGTTCCATGACCTTACATAGAACGCTTGTAAGAGATATTGGGCGATAAGAATTCACTGAAGTAGTATCTTTCCCAGGTTTTATTATAGGAATTATGATGGATTTTTTCCAAGACGGGGGAACAATACCGCTTAACCAAGAGTTATTTATGAGTGACAAAAGGGATCGTAAAGCTATATTTGATAGACCCTTCAAAATTTTAGCAGATATTAAATCAGGACCAGCTGAAGTATTTTTGCATTTAGAAATCGCCAATTGGAGTTCTGAGAGCGAGAATTCAGAGTTATATTCTAAATCAAAGTTTGAACTTAAATCAAGAGGTAATACTTCAGTTGCCGATTGACGAGAATAAAATTTGGCAAATAAGTTAGCCTGAAAAACAGGGTCCGAAATAATTGAAGTTTCGCTAGAAATTAGTAGATGATGAGTTGGTGAGTCAGTAGATCTATTTTTAAGCTTTTTAAGAATAGAATAAATGTCCTTAGATATTCCAGCGTTTGTTATAGTTTTATCCCAGAAATTTCTGGAAAGGGTTAGAAGAAGCTGATGAAGTTTTGCAGAAATTCGTTTGTACTGTATCCACAGAGTCTGATTAAGAGAACTTTTCGCTTTCCTCCAAAGTTTTCTTTTTTTCCCAAAAGATAACAACATTCCGATGTCCACCACGGAGGATATGACTTTAACGGAAAGATTTGTTTTTTCCTGAATTTATCAAGATGGTTTTTGCATAAAATTTGGAATTGATCTACAGAAACTAGTCCGTTATTAGCAATTTCAGTGTTCATTGAATTGAAGAAGCCAGACCATAAAATTCTATTGCGGGAAGTACCTTTCGAATAATCGTTATTGTAGATTTTAACACTTGTTTGGACAGGGACATGGTCACTACCATAACTATCTGAACTGACTGAGAAAGTACAAAAAGGAAAAATATCAGGAGATACAAAATTATAATCGATAAGGGATGGTCTATGGTGGAGTCCGAAGTGAGTAGGCTGAGAGGTATTTAAAAGACAGATGTTACTATCCAGTATCCAATCGAGGAATTCTGAAGAATCGGGAGAGTTTGAATAACTACCAAGCGCTGAACTTCGTATATTAAAGTCTCCAATTATTATGAAGGGAGGATAAATATTAGATAAGATGCTATGGAACAAAGAACTTGAAAATTTACCGTGTGGAACGTATACATTTACTAAAGTAAGAGATGATTTGGATATAGTAATTTTTATAGCTAAAATTTCTGTATCGTTATCTTCTGAGCTGGATATATTTAAAACTTGCACAGGTAGAGATTTATCAACAGCAAAAAGAAGTCCTCCACCACGGCCATCTTGCCTATCTAATCTAATTATTGTTTTATTACAAATTTGAAATAAGTCGGAATTTTTAAGAAACGTTTCTTGAATTGCTAGGACATCGGAAGATTGAAAGTACGGAAGTTTTACATACGGGCGCTTAGATAGAACGCTTCTTGCATTCCAAGAAATTAAATTGAACATTAAATATAAACGAAAAACCTGAACAGTTATTGAAAATCAAAAAAAAAGGTGCGCTCGTAGTAAAAGAATATTAAAAAAATTTATGAATGTTTTTTACGACTTCTTCCTGGTTCAATTCTTTCTTTAATGTTAGGTTCTGCATGTTTAATATTTGGTTGAGGAGATTTCATAATAGGTTGTTCGGGAGATATTATTTGCTGATTCACAGAATTTTTTGGACTTTTCTTTCTTGACTGGATAGATCTTGCACGACTCTTTCTTGGAGGAGATCCAGAAACTGATCTAGCTGGATTCGAACATGTTCGCATACATTCTGTCATAAATGAGAAAAATTGTTGAATCATTTGATCTTGTCTAGCCTGTATCGCAAGTAATTTTGCTTCAAAAATAGAAGCCATTTCAGTCACTGCTTTTTTAACAATATCAGTTATTTCATTTTGATTCGGCACGAAAGGAATATGACTTTTGGTTACACTGGAGTAACTGGTTTTTAAAGATTTATTATAACGCCTTCTCGCTTCAATAAATGGAAGGTGGTTCAAGCTTTTAAATTGTAAGAATTTTTTTCTTCAATCCTCGTAGGGCAAGAAATGTCATTAGCTGCATGATTTCCCTGACAGTTTATACATTTAGGTGTTTCTTTGGTACAGGGAGAGTCTTTATGGAATGTTCCACAGTTTTTACATAGGGAGACTTCTTGTGTACATTTTTTCGTAGGGTGAGTGAATTTATAGCATTTTCCACATTGACGAACGTTGTCAATAAAAGGAGAAATTGGAATGATGGAATAGAATAAATTGATAGTTTGAGGTAAATGATGTCCAATGACACTCACTAAAATATTTTCGCTGAATTCTTCAGAATTCTTTTTTGTAAATCTTTGTAAGCTTAATATCGTTAAGCCATTTTGCGCAATTTCTTCAGCAACAAGATATAAAGGTAAATCTACATTTATTTCTTTTATAAGAAATCTTGAAGAAATGTATTCAGGTTGAAAACTGGAGTTAACAGGAACTCCAAGAATATTGTTTATCTTGCTTATTTCAACAGCAGCATCTGGGCAATTAGTTTCGAATAGAAGCTTACCTTGACGGGTGTGTTGAATTTGTATTATTTTCTTGTGATTCTTTACAAGTTGAATTATTTCTTGCTTTAAATTATAAGGTTTCTTTGGAATAGATGCAGTACCATCAGTGGGAGACAGGAAAATGAAGAACTTAGTTATACCATTTTCCGCAGCTAACTGGATTAGTTGTGGAATAGAATCTTCGAAAGTCAATAATCTTGAAGTATTTATTTTTGGAATGCGTAAATCGCAAACCGTGTAAATCATTTCAGTCTCAGCTTCAATCATTTTGAATCCATAATAAAGAAATAAAATTAACAAATTAAGAATTTAAATAGTAAAAATAAAAGAACAAAAATACACAATCTTAGTCAATCAAATAATGAGCCAAAGTCAGACGATAATTTCAACACGAAACTCCAACTCAAAACTCCCTAAAAATATACAGTGAGTGTAAAAAGTATTCGTACAGTACGACAATTGATTTAAAAGAGATTCGTTCATAAAAATTATTAACATAAATTCAATTTTAATTAATTAGAAATATATAATAGAACATAATTTTACTAGTTTCATGTAAAATTTACACAAAAATAATTTTATACATGAATAAATATTTACAAAACTGAAACAATCCAACATCTTGTGGTGTAAAAAGTATTCGTACATCAGGCATATATTGGCCAACACAATCATAATATTACAGCTAATTTCTTGTAGGATATCCTTTAGCTCAAATAACTGCTTT